>MNCI01007486.1:31596-98040 GCA_015680685.1 Gnetum montanum
GGGGACGCGATATCGCGTACACGATATCGCAGGAGAAGACGCGATATCGCGTACGCGATATCGCAGCCTAGTGTAAGTCGCGTCTCATCAGTTGTGCTCTAAAACATTAGTGATAAATTTAGGTAGAGAAATAGGTAGAGTAAATATCATGGCTAGTAAGAAAATACTATAATAAGTAGATAAATAATAGAATTATTGATCAAATCAAAGTGGATTAGATTATGTTAGCTTTCATTGCTGACTTCTTCTTCTTCATCTATGTGGTGGTCAACAACATCATGGAGGATGCACTTCTAGAACCAATGGTTTTGGAAGAGTGAAGAGATGTTTTTGATGGGGTAACCTTTGGTCTCCGACACAAATAGATAAACAAAAATGGCAAAAATGGCAACTAGGCTAGTGTAGAAGAGGAATACATCATACTCCATGTGGCATAACATTAACAAAAACAAATTGAGCTAGAATGGAAGTCACAAGCAATTCCACTGCTACTGCAACATATGTGCCTGCAAATCAAACTTCCAGAGGGAATATCTCAATATCCAGTAGCCACGATAGAGGCCCCATGACCAACCAAAGCCTACCAAAAATAGACACATGAATAGCACTAGCACAATTGCCCATCCTTTGTTCATCACTCCTCCTCCACCTTCCCCTGCTAGCTTTGTTACCAATATTGTTGCTATCATTACCTGCACATCAACATCAACACCATCATTGTCACAACTTCGAGTTTGAATTTGAATCTAAATCTAAATCTATTGTATAGCACTGAGGTATTCAAAAACATAAAAATAAATGAATCTCATACAAGGAATTGTGAGAGTGATACCCTGATAAATTCAATGGGTTTCAATAAATAAAAACTTTGATTTCAATTCTAGAAACATGGCTCTAGGAGCATGTATAAAAAATTAATGTATTTTACTAATTATTAAGGCCAACATCACCCATGCTAGGCATAGGGCCATGATCAAACATAGCTTACAAGCAATTTTTACAGAACTAGAGATCAATTCAGACAATAAAAGACAAAAACTAAATTTTTTTTGCACTTCTTACAAGAACATTACTACTGGTAAGATGAAGCCAATGCTTTAAATAAAAACTATCCATACACACATAGCAAATGAATTATTAAAATTAGGAACCATTAACATAGGCATTGTTAAGCAGAGCAATTTAGTGGTTGGCCATTAACTGATACAAAACATAACTATAAAATAAAAGTACATAGACTTTTATCTCCTGTAAGAACCTTTTTACTTGTAACAACTAATTAGAAAAGGTTGAACTTTTAGCTTCTGCTCTTCTTTGGTAGAGAGGAAATTGTGATTCCACAATACTTATAACTTCTTCCAATTTTCTTGGTAGTGTCTTGGGATTTTGCACATTCTCAATACAAATTAATTATAGAATTGCCTCAACCTCCTTCATGGTAGGCCTCATCAAAGAATCTTGGCAAGTGCATCTTACACCAACACTCAAAATACTTTCTACCACTAACATTTTTTCATCATTATCCATCTCGATGCCTCCTCCATTTTCATCCATCATTATCTCATGGTAGTAACTATAGTTTTTCTCTGACATTCATAAATTGGAAAGTGGTGGACATTACAAGAGATCATGTACATTAGTGGCATTGATGGAAAGCATTACATTGGTCATGGTAGAGACATGGCGACATGGGCACCCAAACAACAATGGGTAGCGACATATAAATGGGAAGAGATCCCTCAACCAAGGATCATTGGATCTTAGGGGCTAGCCAGGAAACCAACAGGCAATGGTTTCTTTCTTTTTTCTGTACGTTGCATGCACACAGCACAGTGCATAGTGATGGCACAAGTAGGTGAGGTCATAGCTACGATATACTCCAACAGCACATGACAAAGTAGAGTAGACAATAGTGACATCCCTCTCTCTCCTTCCTTCTCCAGTAGATGAAGACAAACTAAATTGCAAACTACAATGGAGATAGCATGCGTTAGAGGCACATTGTAGGATCTGCGGGGCACGTGAGGTTATATTTTCTATCTTTGTCAATGGTGGAGGCGATGCATGGTGGTGGTAGATCAAACCTCTTGAGCAACTATGGTAGGTAGCCTCTTTCTCCCTCCTCCCTCCCAATTCACGTAGCAGGTAAATGGCAAGTGCAAGAGTTCAACACACATGGCAGAGTGCATGGTGGCGATGTAGATAAGTAGCATGTGTGTGGTGATGCATAGACAACGTATGACGATAGCAAATAGTCTCTCTGGATAATGCATGATAATTTAACGGTCGTAGTTCTAGTGCACGTGACCACAGATAGTAGAAGGCATGCACTCTAAGTGGTAGCATGACCTAGTTGATGGTGACAACACATTGCTTCAGCTACGGTGGACAGGTTAAGGATAGCGAGGATCTTCTCTCTCTTTCTCTCTCTCTCTCTCCACAGCACCAACTATAGCACCAATGGCAACACATCCCTATGCAAAGCAGGGTTTTCATCCTTACTGCTACAAGGGAACTTCTCCTAGCAGCAACCACAAATGGTACTAGTTAGCAATGAAATAGGTCTCTCTCTCTCTCTCTCTCTCTCTCTCTCTCTCTCTCTCCTAGCAACTACGAGCAGTGTTGGCTACGACAATGTTCATGATGACAAGATGGCACATACGACGGCAACAGTGGGGGACCAAGAAAAATTAAATTTTTTTAGTTAACTATTGTATTTTCATGAAGTCTTGAGCTTCAAATACAATTACTCAAAGTCCTGAATTTTCCAATTTAATTTATTTTGTTGAAACATCACATAGGCCTCTCCAACTAAGACTATTCCCAGGTTTCTGTGCCCATACTGGAGGCACCCTAGGTAATAGTCTCCTCAAATGAGTTTTTGTTCTTTTCCTAATGTTGATGCATCCAAAGTTTACGCATCAATGAATTTTTGACACTAGAAGGAGGGCTATTTTTTCCCAATCTTTGTCTTCCCATTTTTTGAAATATCAATTTTTATTGTCATTTTTCATATTCCTGATCTTGTTGTTTCCCCTAAATTTTATTTTCTTTTATTCTTTATTGAAAACCCTTGTCTCCAAACCCTTTATTTTCTCCCTTTTCTTTTGAAAAATTGATGCTTCCTATTTTCTAAATATTAGCATTACCAAAATCCTAAACCCTCGTTTTCCCAGTCCCATTTTTAGATCTATGTTTTAACAGTCCTTCCCTAAGTCCTGACTTTGGTAAGGTGGTTTTATTTAATTATTCAATTTTAAATTTATTTTCTAAAATTTTTCATTTTACTATTTTCCTTTTAAATTTTATAAATATTGCAATTTCATGCATTTATTTTTCTGTTGAAAACAATTTTAAATAGCATATTTTAGTGTTTTTTTCAATAAATAAATATTATTGCAATATTATGTAATTTTATAGTTTTATTTTAACATTTATTTTGTATAATTTTCATTTTATGAGTGAACCTTTCCAACAAAAATCACTTACCTATGCCCATAACTGACTGGCTACCTGTCACTTTACATTAAGGAAATAATGAGCTTTACATTTTTCAAGTTCTATTCATAGGAGAACTTAGACTAGGATGGCAACCAATCAACCCCTAGCTCCCTTGGTGAGAAACCCCTTTAACTTCATTAACTACCACGATATCCCAAAATCACTTCAGAGCATAATCTTATTCTTCGATCCCACAACCCCTACTAATGATGCCTACCAACATATACAATGTTTCAAAACCTTACTAAGCATCTATGACATTTTACAAAATGATGTAGCATGCAGGGTATTTGTGACAAATTTTAAGAGCAAAGCCACCCAATGGATTTTGATGCTCCCAAATGCCTCCATCAACTCATGGAAACAATTCAAAAATAAGTTCTTACTTCAATTTAACAAGTTTACTAGCTCGGCCATAACATCAAGCAACTTCACAAGCTTAAGAAAGCTACCTAGGGAAAATGTTTAAGATTACATTCCCTCATTAGCTTACTTATGTGCCAAGTGAAATTCACCCACAACCTGGTGGCATCCTTAATTTTTACTTATTTACCATTGACCCATTCTTTGCCTATGCCATCAAATTTGATTCCAACATAACAGAAACACATGGAGTAATGGGTAAAGCCATTAAGTTAGAACAAATTACCCTCATGAATAGTATTGAAACCCAAATTTGAAATGATGAGTGTTATTAATCTTATGCAATCTAATCCTCTATCTCTACCAACTTTCCCAATGATCAATAGCATGTTTCAAACTCCCACTCCCCTTCAAATGATAAAGAAAATCAAATAGTCCCAGGTGGTGGAGGTTCCTGAGGTTGTGAAGGACCTTCTTCTAGCTTTAGTACATGTGGCTATTATGATTAAGGTTGTGGTTGTGGTTGTTCAACTACAACTACAACTATTAGTGAAATATGAAAAGCATTCAGTAATGCTTTCATCTTCTCCTCCTTACTCTAGGGATTGTACATAGTCCATGTGACATCACCAATGTGGGTTGGTACAGGAATATCCCATGAATAGGACATTACCAGAAAAAACTCATTCACATTAATGAGCCAAGTTGCAAATTGCTATTGTTCAACATCAAACACCTTGATAGTGTTCCACAGATCCTAGTAGTCATTCATTCATCAGGCTAGGTTCTCACCTATGGATCCCTGATTAGTGAAGTGCTACTAGAGAACATCAAGCTCAGCATTTATCTTTTCAAGTTTCTACTTTGTCTCATTATGGTGCTTCAACTCAACCTCATACAATAGGAATGAGGTAGCCACTTACTTTTTCAAATCTAGCCTTAGTCTTTTGGTAGTCAACATTGCCAAGTTTGCATAGCAGAGGTTGGCGAGCTTTATGTATTTGATCATCTCCTTGATCTATAACTCTTTGAGGCAAATGTTAGCTTTTTTGTATGCATTCAACCCATTAGAGATAGGCTTCCATATGTCACCTCCTTGTTGGAACTATTGGAGGATCTCATTCATCTTCACCTTCATCATTTTGATTTCTTTTTCATTAATCTCCTTCTACAAACAACCTAGTCCCTATAGTGGTACTTGACCCTTTCAAATTTAAGGATAGCATTCTTCTAGGCAATGATTTCAATTATAGACCTCTAGCAAAGGATGTAGACTTTCTCCATCGAGAGATTACAATTCTTTGTTGCCAACATCCTTAGGACCATACTAGTGTCTTATATATTCAACCATTTACTCTTTTTGGAGCTTGATAGTGTGTAAGCAATGATTGTTCTTGGTCAAATTTTCATTCTCTTGGCAAACCTCAAAAAATTCCTTCTAAATGTTGTAGATGATAGCGTCAGCTAAGAATTGGTCAAATATTTCTAACTCCTTTGTAAACCCATCCTCTTGAAGTTTGGACTAAAGCTGCTAAAAAGCTTCATCCCTGGTCACTACTTGGTTGAGTACCATGAGATTAGCGAGACGGGCTCTTAGTTCTGTAACCTTTACAACCAAGCATTGATTCTTAGCTTTAGCTATTTCAAGTTGAGCTTCTACGATAATGCACTTGCCCCTTGACTCCAACAATGCCAACTGGGTAATAGTGATGTCATCTAGAAGGTCAAAGACCTCTAGAATTGGTTGTTAGGTTTCCACCAGTCATTTCAACAATTCCTCATGCTAGGATATGTTGAATCTTCCATTGCCATTCCTATAGATGTCTGCACATCTCTAAGCATAGCACTATCTGGTACAAATGTCGTAGGAACATTTAGGGCCTTTCCCACTCTATCTACCATCACCTTGGCTATTGTTTCCTACCCTTGATGCTATATCACCAAGACAGTTGCTCCATCACCCTTCTCCAAGTTTCACTGAGAAGGTAGCAACATTTTTAGAGATTTCCAAGAACTACTACTATCCTAGAATGGACACTATTACCTCTTAGGCACTAGGATTTGAGTGTCTGGGCACCTACATTCATTTGATAAAAAAAGTTAATGTTGTATCCTCCAACCAGCTTATCCTATGAGATACCTCATTCACATGGATCAAAGCTAACCAATAAATAGATAGGTCACCACTTGGACTAGATTACTACTACTATAAGAGTTATTCTTAAGGTTTTTGCATATTCTCCATAGTAGCATGTGCCTTCAATGTTATTTCATGAATGGGTGGTGGTGGTGGCTATTCCTCTTCCTTGATTATGGTAGGAACTTTATTTTTCATGATTTACATCCAAGAGATGATAGGAGCATGTCTTAATGTATCATTGGAGTAGCAAGGTATCCCTCCCCACTTGCACAATTTTATGATCAGGCACAGAAAGGGAAGTTCCTTCTTCCCACATTCATTTTCTTTGAACTACTTCTCTATCTCTTAATAGATCAACTATGGAAGGTTGATAAGAAATTTCTTGCTAATAGCAGCACATGCATGAGCAGAGAAGGTTGTCATCTTACTAGGTCTCACTATTAGATCAAGATGATAAGCTATTATCTTGAAGTAACCATGTTCTATCATGGTGAGTGCACCATAATCCTTGCAGTCCACTCCGTAGCACTACTAGACCCACTTCTTTTTTACCTCTTGGGAGGTTGAAGCTCCATCAAAATGCAAGAGTGCCTCATAGTTGTTAACATGCTTGTCCAGGAACTCAAGTTCTATGGTTTCTTGATCATTTCTTGGTGAATTCGTGAGTTTTGCAGCTATAGCTTGGCCTTTTGTTGAGGCTTGCACAACGTAGTGTAGGTTAAACTCTACTATTATTACCTTCCATTACGTAATGTAACTACTTTTGTAGATGTTCATTGTGATTGATCAGAGTACGTTGTTTTTACAAATGATATTAACTTAACTACAAAAAAGGTAATGCCTCCACTTCTTCAATGAGAAGACCAAGGCAAGGCCATGCTTTTCCACATCATTGTATTTCACTTCATGGACTACTAATGCATGGATCAAGTAGTAAACTAGGACCTCTATACCATCATCTCACTTTTGGCAAAGTAAAGAAGTGATGGACATGTCAAAAGTAGTAAGATAGATGTAAAGAGATTTATCTCCTTGTAGAGTATGAACTATAGGTAGTTGTGTCAGCTCTTACTGAAGGTTGTCGAATGCTTGTTGGCATTGAGCTGTCCACTCGAAGTGAGCTCCTTTTTTAAGCAGATGTTGCACCAGCTGTAACTTGTTGGTTAACTAGGTGATAAACCTGTGTATAAACTATATTCTACCTTGCAACCCTCATAACTCCTTAAGGTTGGCCAGGGGTCCTAAGTTGGTTATGGCCTTAACCTTATCAAGGTCTACACGTATGCCAGCTTTAGATACTACAAAAACAAGCATCTAGCCTATTCTGATGCTGAAAACATACTTCTTGGGATTCAACCTAACATCATGTTTTAATGCTTAAGCACTAGGTCTAGATCATTTGCATGGTTTTGGGCCACTTTGGACTTGTTGTAATGTTCTCACAAGGGCATACCAATTACGGATGTGCTTATGCTTGAGGTGTAAGAGCTCTACCCTCTATTCTGCACTCATGCCTTTCCAAATTTTCCCTCCCAAGGAAAGATTCTTGGCATGGAACAGGAACATGTGATGAAGGAGGTGTTGTTGGAAGGTACAAGGTTCAACTAGGTTGCATATCTAGCCACCACCTTTCATGTGGATATCTCTAGGCTACAATTCAACCTCCAAGAAAGGTCCCATGTTCACTTCACATTCTTCACAAGGTACCTACGAAGGTTTGTGTAGCTCTTAATTATGCATGACAATGGGTGATGGGTGTTGTAGGACCACAAGCACCTGTCCAAGCCATGGATTAAGCACATGTTCATGACTACATGTGTGCAGGACCCCCTAGAGTAGATCAATGAGTCATTATCCATAACAACTAAGGGTGATGTGGGGTAGTCACATTACTCATGTGATAGTGTAGGTGAGGGTCCTCTAGCTGGCATCAGGAACATGAGTAAGGTAGATTGCTATATAGTAGAGATGGTAGGGCCATCTAAGGCCAATATTAAGAGGCCACTCCTTGTAGAGGAAGCTACCCCTGAGGTTGGGAAGCTAAGTAGTAAGAGGACCTATATTAAACTTTCAAGCGTACATGTAAAATTTGCAAGTTAGTATGTGTAACTTGTTAGATGCATATATTGTATCAATGTATGTTTATATTTTCATATTTTTCTTTTATGTTATGCTATTAACTAGTTAATGATATGCATATGTGTACTAATGTGTTATGTATGTACGTGTGTTGACTACAGAGACAACAAAGAGGGTTGCAGGAGCAATGACCAAGGTGGCAACAAAAGAAGCACCTCCTTGAGCTGAAGAGGGGAAGGCTCATGGGGATGAGTTACATGAGGCAACAAAGACCCTTTGACAGTTGGAAGAAGAGAGATTGCTCCACCCTGATGATAGTGATTTTGATAGCTTGTTCGATGATGCATAGCTAGGTGAGCCTCCTACACTCATGCCTGAGGACTTACTAGATAACTATCATGTGTTGTCATCTATCATTGGTTCATTGCTCTAGCATCTTTATCTATTTGATTATATGCTAATTTCATTATTATGTTACACCATCAGATGTTCCCACTAGTGGTCCCATGTCTACCTACCGCATGGAGCTGTGGGTAGATATGCCTAATAAATTCGCCTTCATGGAAGGCATCGTTGAGGATATGGTGGACTGCTTGTAATAAGCAGATCCTAAGCTCAATACATGTGTGATGTTGTTTTGCTTTATTTTTCTTTATGGCTTAAATGCTTAGTTCTAAGCTAAGATCAATCGATTATTGCATGCCTACAAGTCCTAAGCTACGGTGGGACCCAAGCAAGGTGGCCAAGGTGGATGCTCTCCCTAACCTCCCTCCTAAAGTTGATCAAGTGTATCATTGCATGTATGAGACATTGAACAAGTGCATGCTTTCCTATGTGAAGATGTTGTGGGTCTGTAGGCACTCGAATGAGCACCTATGGAAACACATGCACAAGCTACAAGAGAGGGTGGCTAGCTAGGATATAAAGATCAATGATCTTAAATCCAAATATGACTTCTTGGTGGCTAGATCTTAGGAAGATAGCACCTGGCGTACCTCTGAGATACAATATGCCTAATATTGGATAGCTCTCAAAGGTAAAAATGAGGCCACGTGGGATCTAATTGAGTAGTGACTATAGATGGACTTGCTTACCCAAAAGAACCAAGATTGGAAGAACTATAGAATGAAGGTCTACCGATGGGATCCAATGCAAAAGAACCACAAGCACCAATATAAATGAGAGCATGATGTGTACCTATGATGGTACACAGAGGAGTCTACCAAGTGCCACCACCTTAAGATGTTTCTTGAGGTGATTGGTGGGAGGCAAGCATACGAGTTATTCATCCAACACACAATGGTGGGTAGCTCTTCTGAGAGGTAGATCATCACCCCTTCAGGAGAGGCTTCTTCTGCTACCTTTTGATGAAGCCACCTACATGGACCATTGTGAACAAAGAAAAGACCCTTGTAAGGATTAACTTTGGCCAAGAGGACTAAACACAACTTTATGAGGCTGAGATCCTCAAGCACTTGAAGTGTACCATTGGAAAGTTACCTCCAAAACTCACCAATGTGAGATCCTCTCAAGTTAGTTTTTTTTTTTTTTTTTTTACCTTTTTGTATGTTTTGGGTTAGCTTGTGTAGTGCATATTTTCTTACTAATTGTGTTTTTTTGTTATGGTTATGATGATTGGTACCTAGCAATGCTACAAGCCCCAACAACATGGTGGAGGAAGAAGAACCTCCACCCCCACCTAGCACTACTAGTTGAGCATGACCAGATGTACCCTTGTTGTTGGGAATTTTTGCTATTTTTGCTATAGTTTTGCCACATGATGTTATTCATGCTATGTATTGATATTCATATGACAAATAATAAATGCATATTCTTTATGTAATATGTAATGTGTAAACTTTTCTTTTATGGTTATTTGCTATGCGCTTACTATGCTTATAATGTAATGAGTTAATATGCTAGGTTAGAAATATGTGATGATAGTATGACTAGACCATTGTGAGCCCCATGCTAGTTTAAGGCCATATCAAAAGGGCTAATGCTAGTTTAAGGCCATTTTAGGCTGAGTGTGTTGCATGTGTTGCTAGTTTAAGATGATATAGGACCACATGTTGCCAATTTATGGTCATGGCAAGCTGTATATTACTAGTTTAAGGCCATTTCGAGCCACATGATACTAGTTTAAGGCCATGGTGGGCCATTTCTTGCTAGTTTAAGGCCATGGTAGGTTGTACATCACCAATTTAAGGTCATGGAGGACCATATATTACTACCTCTTATTTTTGTAATTTTATCTTTTATGATTGTTATGCATTTTGATGTTTTTTATGCATGAAGGCAAATGCATTAAAGCACAAATGGCAAAAATGTAAACTAAGCTACCAAATGTGTAGGTGATGCAAATGGTAACCTAAGAAATTAAACTTCATTCAAATAATATGTTATAGTACTAGTGCAACGTAACTAGGAATTAGGATAGAGGGTGCGGAAAGTTGAATAGTGGGCAGGTTCCTAGTGCACCTTTAGACTAAAAGCGTACCTTAGTTGCACAGTTGCTTCCTAATCCTGTGTGGGTTAGGGGGTGCATAGGGCCTAGATTACACTATTTGGTAGTCTCCTTGATTCTCACTCACCACATTAAAGGGTAATTCTACCCACAAGGCCTCCTTTGAGAGGTCAGTGACTTCTACCACCTCTTCGGGTGCATCAACCTCATGTGTTTCATTATCTACCAAAGGTATGTCATGAGGGAATTTGACCTCTGACCCCTGCTTCATGTCTATGTTGTTGATAGTTGGAGGGGCAGTGTTATCAATGTGGATGATAACTTTACCACCTTCATACAGAAGGTAGATTTCTTAATGAATCGAGAGGAGACAACCCATAGCTACGTCAACCAAGGCCTACCTAATATTAGGTTAAATCATAGCATCTCCTCTATGAAGATGAATTCGATGATGATGGGGAATTGCTCCCCTACCACAAAGGCTATTGTGACAATACCCTTAACAATGACACATGACCCACTAAAGGACTTTAGACATGTGGTTTTCGTTGGCTTGATTTGATTTGTGAGGCCTAACTTATCAACAACAGTGTATGGGATAACATTTGTTGTTGCCCTATCATCGATGTGCACCATCCAACTCTTACATTGCCTGACACATATGGTGATAAACATGGGGATCAATATGACATCACCCTTCTTAGGGTCAATCTTAATTACCTCATCATGAAATGTGAGGGGTGTGAAGCTCAATTTCTACAACATAAGAGGCAACATCATAGCATGGATGGAATTCTCAACTATTGGGATGTCCTCCATGGTAGGAATAAAGGTTAGCATCCATACTAGTGCTTTGCAGTGGGTAGATGAGGTTATGATTAGGTCATAGAGGCTCAATGTTGTGTTCTTATACTTTAGCGCTTACTTAACTTGGGTTGATACATCTACAAAGTCTTTGTCATTGGTTATGCTCTTGCTAGCTTTGAAATCTTCCATATGCCCTAAAAGACAAATTCCTTGGGAAGGAAACTTGGGCTTTGTTGGCTTGGCCTACGTAGGGGTCCTAGTTCTTGGTTGCAAGTTGTTGGTGGTGGCCTCCTTAGTTGTTTTGGCTGGGAACTGCAAATATGGTGACCAACTTCAGTGGAGACAACGCCCTTTGCTCTTGATATTTCCTAATCATCTTGTCTATGAGATGCTTGTTGGGCCTCCCAAGTTACCACCTAGAGGGTATGTTAATGTTGCTAGTAGTATTGGCCCTTGGAAAAGAAGGGACTAATGCATTTCCCAATACCAAACTTCAGGTAGGTGAGGAATCAGCATGTTGTGGCACCCTAATGATAAAGGGTGGCTAAATTATTTTTGTTGCAACATGTTATGGGACCTTAACCATGAAGAGAGTTGTGGGTGCTTGAGGTGGCACTTTAATGATGAAAGGGGGCCTCAAACCCATAAGGGCCACAAAGGCCCTTACACTACTAGAGGGCACATGAACCATGAATGGTTGTTGAACTAGTTCTAGGTTGTCATCAATGTTGATAGCATTTATGACATATCTCACATTGTTTGCATTCAGAGGGTTCTTTTACACCCTCATAGATTTTTTTTGAGGCCTAACTAGGTAAGTAGCATCAAGTACCAACTCGCCTCTATCAATCATTCTTTAAATGTCATCCTACATGGCTATGCAAAAATTGATGTTATGATCGGGCAGCTAGTGGTAGTGGCAAAACCGATCCAACCTATAAAGTGTTTCAAGACTAGGGGCTCATTAGAGGTTGCTGACATAATATTCCTTAGGAGCTCACAATATCTATCATGTCTTTTACAAGCATCTTTGAACATCTACTTGTACTAGATACATTTAGCCTTTAGTAGTTGGTCCAACAATTCCAAAGGTTTTAATGAGGGTGTACTTGGAGTGATCCTTGTGCTCAAAGTTAGGCCTTGGAGTAGATTGCGCTGTGGCCACTAGTGATGTGGGCTAGTTAGTTGCCATAGTGCTAGGGCTGGAAGTTTTTTTATTGGCCAGAGCCTTGGGTGGCCTAGCTGTTGACCTCAAGTCGGTCGTTTTAGCTTCTTTGGACATAGTTTCCACAGTTGCATACTTCCCTTTATCCTTGTCCTTTTTGGCATGTAGGTCTTTATAGGCCATGTAGGCTAGGTCCTTACTAGCTTCATCTACATCCTGTATGCTCTTGGTTTGGGTAAATGCTTAGCTTAGAGACTGTAGGGCCATGTAGTATATTTTTGACTTGATCAAGTCATTAACTGCACCCTTAAAGATGGATAGGAGATGCATCTCGACTATTGGCTCTCAAATTTTGTTCAACAAGGCACTCCAGCATTGGATAAATTTTTGCACAAGCTCTAAGTGACCCTACTTGATCTACATCAATTGGTCCAAGGTAGTTTTAGGCTTCAAGTTCTACTTGAAGTATGTCACAAACTAGCCTAGTAGATCCTCCAAAAAGGAGATAGAGCCCCTGGGTAATGTGCAGTACTAGTCTAGCACCTTGCTAGTCAATGACATGGAAAAAATGCATATGATGGCATGTGGCCATGCTTGTAGTAGTAGGCACTCAGACCTAAACATCACTAAGTGTGTGTTGGGGTCCCCTTCACCATTGTACCTGGTGAATTGGGGTAGCAAGATCCCAATTGGTAGAGTCAACGGTGGGATAAAATAACTTATGGGATCATCCTGGTAGAAGTCTAGTACTTTAACTATTTCAAAGGAGGTGACCTTGAGCCACTTGACCTCTTCCATCAAGGTTTGGATTAATTGGAATTCTTTATCTAAGTTTTGGAATGCTATAGTAGGTTATGCTAATTGTGCTACTCATTATGTTGGTTGTGTGCTTACCGCATTGGCTATGTTATGGGCACAGTGACTAGGGCAAGCCATGCATGTGTGGGTTGGACCACTACCAAGGGTGTCAAAAAAAAAAGTAGGACATAAGGTGCCTAAGTTTTTTGGGGCTAGGAGACATGCACTATGTGAATGTAAGGCTAAGCAAGCACAATTGCTACTATCAAAGAGGACTAAGCAGGTCATGACAATGCCACAAAGGGCAAGTGTGACATCTCTACCCCAGATGTCATGGAAAACGTCAAATATATAATATATTATACATTATGCATACAAAGAAAATATACCAAATGTGAAATATAAGTGATATTTGACATTATTTATAAAGGAAATAATAGGAAAAATGCAGAAAGAGAAAGAAAAGATTGCTTCATTGATATAGAATAGTGTATCCAAATCATGCTCTAAGAGTGTTCCTTGGGGTTTTCTTTCTTTGGCATCTAATCCTTAGAGGCAATCTAGCACTGCCACCACAGTTAGGCCTATAATCCAACTAGAAGAAATGGCTAGTTTACTTCTTGTCCCACTTCACCCAGCTTCCCGTGACTTACCTATACTACATCCACCACTCCATGACTTGCCTGTACTAGCTCTCCCATTCCATGCCAGCACAACCTCTAACCCCAGGTATAAATTCCTTAGGCCAAACCCCCCAAAGGTCACCTTAGGAGACACATCCATTATTACAACATGCCCTTTCGGGTCTTAATGACAACTACCCTTTTGAGTCTTGTTAACATAATAATAACACTTATTATGAAGAGGCACCATCTTCCTTAGGCAACAACATCATTTGGAAATGGCGATGTGATAATCTACCACCTTAGGTTTCATTCTTCCTTGAACAAATCCACGTTCTTTATCTTTTTCTAGCTCCAATGCTTTCTTTCATGATCCTGTGCTCAATAATTTGATTTCTCCTTTGAACTTGAATTTGTTTCTTGCTTATTTTGTAAATAAGATATATGTGAGAAAGATTATATGGAAAATTAAATATTGCTTTCTTGATACTTACTTAATTTTTCTAAGATAATGATAAGAAGTAAATTAAATATCTACCAACTACCAATCACCAGTTCTAACTAGGGTCACATAATGTGCAACTTGTATCTGGTTATCCAAGTGAAGGCAAGGCAAATTCTTTATTCCCAACTTGCATTACCTTAGATATTTACTTATCTAATTGAAATATAAATTAAATAAAGAATAAAATAATAAGATCATTAAATAAAAGTAAGAGTGAGATACTTCTTGATCTTGATCGACCTTATGAACTAATGGGAGTAATTGTAATTCTACCATAAGTGGTATGTGATCGGATGGTCTTGTTTGGGATGGTAAGGCTTAATCTTGATTCTTCTCAACTTATTCTTTGGAAATCAACTCTAGTAACTTGGTAACTTAAAATAATTAAGCATTGTACCAAATATAATCCAAAGTCTTAATGAAGAATGGTGTTGACCCATCCTTATTAATCATAGCAGAGTAAATGGTAAATTATGGTTCTTGATGAATGCTATCCATCAACATCATTTATTCCTGAATTCTAGAGTCTAATTTATCTACTAAAGATTAAAAATAAGCAGAATATGCACTGGCTAATGGAATTTCATGCTGAATTGATGGAAACATCTTCTTCAAGTTGGGTTCATCTTCCAAATATTTCTTTACAGATCCATATTTTAAGAATTGATAAACATTACTTCCAACTTTTGCATTAAAGTCTCCACAAAAAATAAATGGAACTAGATCAGTATAACTTAGGAATAACTTATTCTTCAAACTTTCTTCTATTTTCTTAATTAAGTACGCTCCTTGACAAAGTCTAACATCTAAACATGTTGGTTTTGCAATTAAATGTGTGTTAACTATGCATGTGCATCTTCTTGATAGATGAACTTTTAGAATCACTACCAGGGCTATGTGATTTTTTCAAAATCTTGACTATATCTTCTTGTCCATCTCTTGAAGTTTTGAAATTTCAAAAATCATATTTTCTAAACTCCATTCAAATCTTTATACCAATTCAAACTTAGATTCTTTATAAAAGATCACACAATCATCCATGTTGTAATTCCTACNATTCTTTATAAAAGATCACACAATCATCCATGTTGTAATTCCTACAATATGCTAATCTATACAACTCAAAAGAAGAACTTTCACAAGAACCTTTTTACTTATAATTTCCTTTGTATCCCATCTTTTCCAAATCTAGTTGGAATTAATATAGAAATTCCCATGGCAAGATTTCTTGTAGGCACAAGACATCAACATCCAAATCTTCTAATTCTGCTAAGATGTATGGATATCGATATTCATGCCAATCTAAGGCCCATGATGGACATAGTGGATGTTGTTTCTCACTCACTAGGGATCTTGCAAGCACATTTTATGTTGCAAATTTCATTCTCATTCTTGGATTTTCTTGTAAATCATTTCTTTTCATGAGTATCATACTCATTATCGAAACAACATTTTGAGTCTCCATGTTGTTTTGCCCTTTGTTTTGATTGCAAGATGGATTAATATATCCTTTTCTTAACAATTGAAGATTGTTCTATTTCTTCAAGTAATTTTCCAACTAATCATTAACTTATATATCAACTGATTCATTATCTAATAATCAACTGATACTAATACAACAATTGATTCTTCAACTAATTTAACTACATTATCTAATTTTATAATTATATTATCTAATTTTAGTAATATTTAATGGCAACATATAATGTTAGTAATATGTAACTATATTATTTAATTTTTAATGGCCTTTCTACCCCCCTTGAGAACATTAACTCTAGCAATGTAATTAATGACCTGCCATAGTGATCTTAAGACTATCTGTAAGGGTTATAAACTAAATCTTAAAATCCAAAAGGTTGAATTTATGATATCATCAAATTATAGGATGTTTGTATGATAACTCTGACCTCACCATTGAGTTTAGAAGGGTGAAAAATGTTAGAAATGACTATTCATATGTTGATAATGGACATCGTATGCTTGAGTGATGCCAAAATTAAACTTTTTAGGATCTCAAGCCACTATATTGGGCAAGGAGAAAAACCTAATTTCCAAGGTTCCTTGGGATGGATCTAACTTCACCATTGGGTCCAAAAGGTTGAAATCTATAGGAAACAAGTCTTCTTTTTTCTAAAAATGTTTCCAAAATCAAAAGTTATGGCTTTTGGAGTCTAAGTACTTTGGTGTGAGAAACGAGACTTCTCAAGAGGTCACCCATCCTAGTTTTACTCCAAAGTAAGCATGCTTAATTATGAAATTTTTATCTTTGTTGCTACCAGTGTGCAAAATTCTAATTTTGAAAACTATTTTCACAAGTTCCTAATTTAAACTAATAATTTATTGATGAAAATTTCAAATTTTTCCATCAGTTGATGAACACTTGAAAATTTTTCATCATCTAATAGAGAATTTGTGGTTATCAACTGCACTGGAGGTGGTTATGGATGGTGCTAGAGGCAATGATTAGTGACACTGGAGGCAGTTAACAGCAACGCTATAGATGGTTATCGACAGTGTTGAGGGCAATGATCAGCGACACTAGAGGTAGTGATCAACGATGTTGAAAGCAATGATTGGCGCACTAAAGGTAGTGATTAGCAACACTAGAGGTAGTTATTGGCAATCTGCATAGCAAGTAGCAAGAAAGTGGCAAGCAAGAAATAGTGTTAATAAAGGTGGAGATGAAGCATGTGCAAAAGGTAAAGGCAAAGTAGTGGTGGCAGCAACAAGTGTT
The DNA here is from genome assembly GCA_015680685.1 of Gnetum montanum. Classification (NCBI taxonomy): domain Eukaryota; kingdom Viridiplantae; phylum Streptophyta; class Gnetopsida; order Gnetales; family Gnetaceae; genus Gnetum; species Gnetum montanum. Next base: position 48,779 of record MNCI01007486.1, read on the forward strand.
GTAGGACTAGTCGTTCGACTATGCCATGCTTGCGGAGCTACTAGCTAGCATCACAAAGGTAACAAATAGAAGGGATTCTACTTAGGAAGAAGACATGTAAGGATGAGAACAATAAGCCACACGCAACCAAGAGCAACAATCCTAGGAGGAACTTGGTTGTGCGACAAAGGGTTTGTGTCACATGGGGTAGTCAAGCATAGCGTCGCAATGATGAGCGCAAGAGTAGCGATGGATGGTGAAAGGTAGGTGTGGCAAGGAGCAGAAACTGAAAGCGCAAGTGGATGATGGGAAGGGAGAAAACACATGACATTTTGGCTACCCTTTTTCAGCCATGACTTGACTGAGGACATAACTATAGCTGGAAATAGCCTACTATGGTTGGCAGTGGCCTACCGCAGCTAGCTATGACTTGCTGGTAGCCTCACCACGATTGCTATTTCGGTTGATTACAGTCAAAAAAAAAATTTATTTTTATTTTTATTTTTTTATTCTTTTATATATTCTTCAAAATTTTGTTGGGGATCAAGTTTGAACTTGAGACCTCCTATCTCCCTTTTTTTAACATTTTATTATTATTTTGTTCTACCTTTCCTTGGTAGTTGACGTGGTGTTTTGGCCAATGACCATGTAAGGGTTTGGTATGGGTAAATGGTGATTCTAGGTTTATTCTCAACCCTAAAATTTTGATTTTTTTTAAATAATAAATTAATCATTTTAATAATTTAATATTATTTTAATGTATGCATAACAAGAAAATTTAAACATTACTATCTCTCAAACCGTAAGTCTAATCAAGACAAAATTTGTACTGTTGAAATTGTTTTGACAAGTACTATGCATTGGACATAGTTTTAGGTTCACAAAGGAAGTTGATTTTTTAAGAATTAAAAGGACCAAACTAGCCTATTTTGTTGGATTGACATTTCTAGGCTGACATATGGTAACTTGGAATCTTCTAGATTACTTGGATAGTAAATTTCAACAAAACAAGATTAATTCAAGTCAGGGTTATTAACTTTCTAGAAAGAAATTTAACAATGATCCTAATCAATTAATAATTATAGTATTAATATGGGTAAACTTTACTTGGACCAGTGTATCATTGTCTTACCAACATCTCTTGTAGTTGATGAATCTTGATGAGGTGTGATCACATTTTTATTGGTTAATGATATCCATGAAAGGATTTTGTTGGTTTCAAGCACAATCCCTTCTTTGTGAAATCAATGGAAAGGTATCGTCTAACTTATATCACAAACATATGGTACATCTGATGATGATCAATGACTTTCCCTATGTTATGGCTTCAAGGTTCATCATCTAATTCATGTTGTAGCCAACCCATCCTTGGATTGTGGTTTGCTCTAATACCAATTATGACATCCCATCCCCAGATGTCACGGAAAACATCAAATATACAATATATTAGACATTATGCATACAAAAAAATATACCAAATGTGAAATATAAGTGATATTCGACATTATGTATACAGAAAATAATAGGAAAAATGTAGAAAGAGAAAGAAAAGAATGCTTTATTGATATAGAATAGCATATCGAAATTGTGCTCTGAGAGTGTTCCTTGGGGTTTTCTTTCTTTGGCATCTAACTCTTAAAGGTAATCTAGAACTACCACCATGTTTAGGCCTATAACCTGGCCAGAAGGGATGGCCAATCCACTTCCTATACCACTTCACCCAACTTCCTATGACTTGCCTATATCGACTCTGCCACTCCATGACTTGCATGTACTGGCTCCACCATTCCATGCTGGCACTACCTCTAAAACTTGGTATAAATGTCTTAGGCCAAATCCCCCAAAGGTTACCTTAAGAAACATGTTTGTTATTACAACATGACCTTTCAGGTCTTAATCACAACTATCCTTTAGGTCTTATTAAGATAATAATAACACTTGTTATAAAGAAACACCATCTTCCTTAGGTAGAAGCATCATTTGGGAATGGGGATGTGACAATAAGTTAATGGAAGGTACTGCATTTTGAGGTATATGCTACATCTAATGTGTCGCTACCACATGCATTGACCTGGAAGGTGACATTGGGGCTATGACTATCTTAAGAAAGATAGGTAAACAAGATTGCAAGAGAGCTAGACTGGGGATTGTCCACTGGAAGATGGTGTGGAAGGAGTCTTCATGCTTAGAACAAGCTTCAAACTCATCTTCCTCTCCTTGTAGGGGCTCCTCATAGTCTATTCCCATTTCATGCTCATTAGCTCGAATGAGCTGGGCAAGTATTCAATGGTAGGGTTCCATGAGTAGGATGAAGTCAACTGAGGAGGGGATATACTCCTATCCATTTTAGTGGATAAGCTTGTAGCCTCATTTGGCTTCCATGTACAAGTGGTCTATGAATAGTCCTACTTGGATCTTTGCATAAATAAAGTTATATTATTCATCATTAGTGCAGTATACTACTTGGTTCTTAGCCACACAGCCTAAGGGATTGCCTTGGCTTTACCATAGTAGGACTAGAAGGGTCATCAATCTTGGTTTCTTGTTGGGTGAGCAAGACAACATGTGTACTCAATACTAATGTTGAAGATTATTTATAACTCATGTGCGTAGATTAATTTGCAAGAGGGAATTGTAGAGATTGCTAGTTGCGGAAAATGGTTAACTTTGCTAACTACAAAAATGGCTAACTCTAGTGGTTGCATAAAAATGGCTCACTTCGAAGACTACAAAAAGATGGCTAACTTTGGAGACTATGCTCTCTATGCTAAGAGCTAGCTACGCTCTTTACTGAGCATCCAGAATTTGGCTAACTATGGGAATGTATGCTTTGGGGTTGCTACATGGGGTTCTAGGGGAACTGATAACAGGGTCCAGTCTACACCAATCAGTTAGTAGACAATGTCTATGTTGGCCTAAGATCCAACTACTGCCACACGTGTAGCAAGTCCATAGGGGAGTTGGGTCTACATTAGCCCAAAGCTAGTAATGATGCTATAGAGAGGACATGAGACAACTACTAATGGAGTCTAAAAGAGAAAGTGGTTTTGGCCCTCCTTCTACTACCAAAAAACTATCATAACCAAAAACATTGGCAGTTGAAACACCAAGGGATCCACGAGCGCATAGTCTTAACCCTGTGTCTATGTGAGGGCCTACCAGAGGCAAAGATGGGGTGCCCTGAATAGTTTTTTCAACCAAACAAGGACTTACCAAATGCAACTGGGGGTGTAGCGTGATTAGCTACAATGCTAATGCAAAATAATGCTAAGCATTCATGCAATGTCAATGATGTTAATGATGTCAGTGGATGTGAGCATAATCAAGAGTCTCGACAAAAAATGAAGATGTCAACATGCAAGGTCTGCCACCTAAGTGTGGCTATGCATGAAAATAGTAGAAAATGCAAGTAAAATGCTAAAAATGCAAGTAAAAATATTAAAAATGCAAGGAAAGAGAGCAAGAGAGAATGGAACACCACCCTAAGTGGGGTTGAGCATAGTTAACTCCAAAAGGGATGAGAAGGTACGTGGTGTATAATAAGCACAATGTGTAGCATGGTCACAGTCTTGAAGATGTCTAGCAGTGGAGACTGACATTCTATTATGGTTTCTATGTCTACTGGGTTGGCCACCATGGTGTGTAGTGGGCTATGGTGTCCTACGATGAGCTATGGTGTCCTACGATGAGCTATGGTGGTCTGTGGTGCTATCAAACTCTACCTCTCTTTGGTGTGCTAGTGTGCATTTGGCTTTTTATCTACCCAAAATGCCAAAATGCTCAAATTTGCCAACCCCTAAAATGTTAAGGGTGGGGGTATTTACAGGGCTAGGTTTAGTGTGAAATGTGAAGTGATTGCCATGTTGCAAAGGGATGGTTGGAACTATGCTATCATCAAACTACACTCTCCACTGAGGCTAGTAGTCTTGTGCTCTGCTATACTCTACCAAACTCTGCGAGACTATGACTACGTTGCCAAGTGCATATATATGTATCAAGAGGACGACAATGTACCTAAAAAATGCAACTTTGGAGACTACACTCCAAGACTACACTCACCACTATCTTGTGTGGGTCAAGTGTAGTTACAATTTTAGGGATGAAAGGAATACAAAAAAGATGCATTTTTATAACTATGCTTGCAAGAGGTGAGTTGGAGCTAAGCTAAATGTTAGTGCTATGTTGTGGAGGCTTTTGGAGGCTATTCTAGCTAACCACACTTGATTATGCTCTGGACTAGGGAAGAGCATAGTCCCACACTTAGAAAAATTTTGTAGAAAAAATGCCTATGTGCTAACTATGCTCTCCACTGGAGGCTAACTATGCTCCCAACTAGGGGAGATTGTAGTCCTAGCACTTGTCAAAGCTTACAAAAATTGGCTTCTAGTTGACTAAACTTGACTACACTCTACGTTGGTGGAGAGCATAGTCTCAACACTTAGAAAAATCTACAAAAATCGGGCCTTCATGTTGACTACTCTTGACTATGCTCTAGGGAAATGAAAAGTGTAGTCTCAGCACTTAGAAAATTTTGCAGCAGCCAAATTAACACTTAGAAAAATTTGCAAAGTTGCCCTTTATGTTGACTATGCTCTACATCAGGCTGACTACATTCTAGGATAGTGGAGAGTGTAGTCTCAACACTAAGAAAAGTTTTGCAAAAATTGGACCTTCATGTTGACTACGCTATGGGCTGGTGAAGAGTGTAGTCTCAACACATAGAAAATTTTGTAGAAAATGGCCTCTTGCTGACACTTAGAAAAATTTGTAGTTGAGACACTGTAGCCCAAATTTGGTGGTCTTTCATGCATGAATACCTTGCGGCCAAGCACATGATGCCTAAATTTTTCCAAGGTGAACCCATGATGCCCAAATCATAATTGCTCTACATCAAGGGTCTACCCTTAGCTCATCCTTATTTTCAACTTATATGGTGTGACCTATGTAAGTTCAAAAGTATATCTCAAAGTAGGATCCCTATGTATCTACATAGCCATACTTGCATCCAATATGATTATTTTTCATGTGCCAATTGATTTGGTACTGACCAAAAGCAAATAATGCATGATGATGAGAAACCCAACAAATCTATTCATCAGTCACAAGACACATCTGTGACTTAAACAACTTCCACTATATAGCAGGTGAACATAGTAATTCCTACAACATCTGCTACCTCATCAAGCAATGACATCACCAAGCACCGCTACAAAAACTATTGTAGCATTCTAATAAGGAGCAATGAGACCCACATTCACAAAGCATTACATGATCCTCCATTTCGTGCATGGAATCAAGCACCAGCAGTTGACATTGCATAAATTGAACATACTAAAACACCTCTTGTAGCATGCCCACAGTATCCAACCTCGCCCTGTAGAGAAGAACCTCTTTCTCCAAAAATTGCAAACGTTCCTGGATCCTTTGCCATTGGAGTCTCCTAGCCATGCTTCCAGTAACCATGTTCGCCTGCACCTATGCTTGCATTGCTTCTACTACTCATAAACTCCTCTCCACATCATGGATCACGTAGGTCGCAATGGCATACTTTAAACAAAATGTTGGGCAAACACAGTCACCAACAGTCCCCTGATCTTGAAATTCATCCAACATAAGTGAATACATTGTAGAAGTAGTTTCATCTCCTGTTGATTGCACCACAATGAGTTGTAAGCTTGGTAACAAGATTCTTGCTATGAAAATAGTAGTTTTCAATTAGGAATTACACTATTACTATTACTATGGTGCATACCAGTGCAACAAAGTCCAATGGGTAACAACATCAGAGAAGGAGAGTGTGAGCTATTGTTGCTAGTTATGTACAGAGAAGATAGTTTGCTATCAACTGTGATTTCTCCATAGGGATTATGATGATACTCTTGTTGTGTGTAAGTGTGGTAATGGAGGCCGTGCATTTCTTCCTTCCACTAGGAGCTCCTTCTACTGCTACAAAAATGTGCTCATGGTTAAGCTGCTCATTTGCATTTACTGCTCAAATGTTTTTAGTAGGATGTCAAGGCATGCATGTAATATGAAGAACGTTCAACATTGAAGAGGTTTGTAACTAGTGCTGTGAATATCCTAAAAAGAAGATCCTTCCTCACTAAATGTGGCAATGTTGTCATGATGGAACCGTGGCAATAGCGAAGACAACCATTATGATAGCTTTTTAAAGAAAATAATGAATTGAAATTGGAATTACAAATATTGTACCTATTAAGCCATGTTAACTTCTTTGAAGTAGATAGTTCTACCTTTGGAGAGAAGGTAAAGATTATCAAACAACACAAAAACTTCATTACTCAACTAATGCACCAAGGCAATCATGGTTCTATCACCTCTAGACAAGCTCCTCAACATTTCAACTAGGAAAAATGGCATTTCTTGTACGATAGAAGCTATCCAAGATATACCGAAATAGCAACATAAACTGCATCAAAACATCAACCATAGAGGCTATCGAGGCTACGTGAGTTTCATGTCATCCCACCCCGCCCCTACTCCCACCCGACTTAAAATTCAAATGTAGCAGAAACGGCCATTATGATAGGTTTTCATGATGTTTCATAGTGTAAAAAACTAACGATCTTCCCCTTCTTGTGGCTATGTCTACGCTTTTTTTTTCAGAATTACTAAATATATCCATGACTAGACTTGTAGTTTTTGGCCCCTGTTAAATATAGCCAAAATATATCCACAACCAGAATTGCAATTATAGGACCCTGCTAAATATGGATCCTAGTCTAGAAGTATGATTTAGTCTCTTCAAAGACAACAGAGCAACCCTTTATTAAACTAAAATGATAACTTTCAAGCAAAGACAAAGGTTGTAATTAATTTTATTCACATTTTACTAATAAATTATTCTGACATGCAAAATTCTTCTATGATCTAAGCAATTTGAATTTGTTTGAGAAATTTATTATGTTCTTAGGTTGTATTATAACCTTGTAGATCTAACCAAAAATGGAAGTAAGAGCAAAATAAGTGTTGCCTTACCATGTCTCTAAAAAGACATTTTACCAATGCTAGAAGGTAGTCCTCTAGTAAGGTTCACACAGATAAAAATAAATCTTATGCACAAAATAAATTTCTAGGCATCCCACTGAAAAGACATATTACCCATGCCTAAAGGTAGGTGGCTTCTCAAAAATTTCAAAAAATAATAAATGCAATGAATAACTCCTCCCTTGGACAATACAAGAAGTGGCAATACTCCTTGCAAAAGTGGTAGTATTATGGTTGTAAATCTAGAAGATGAAATAATGTGATGTCATTGGAAAGTGGTTTGGACTTGGTTTGAATCCTAGAAAGAAAGGCTAATGATTACTTTAACCACTAATAAAACACAAGAATTTGTTATGCCTATGGTAAGATACCTCACAACATGATTTCTATAATCCCTTCTAATTCCATTTCATCTCACTATATGAATGATCATAACTTGTAGTTTTGTGTAACATAGCATAATTTTCCTAAATTGGTGGCACTACCATGTGTGTTTTGGCCAGTAGGTATGCATTGCATTCAAGTCCTTAAGTGCCGAAGGACACTTTTAGGGGTGGTTATACAAGGGCATTAAGGGCTAAATCTTGCTTTAGGAAGGACCCACTTGTATAACTATTATCTCTTATATCTAACAAGTAATTCCACATCAATAGAAACCTCCCTCATCACTCAAACTATCCATTCTAATCACATGAACTCATTGCCCATCTCATTAATACTTTATGAACTTTAATAGCCTGAGATTCCTTCTTTATGTATTATCCATGATAAATTTTCTAAAAATATGCATCATCCATAGCCAAGACCCTCTGAATATGCTTCACGCCTTCCAAATTCTCAAAAAGATTTATTTTTAACCATTAGACCTTGAAGAAAAATTTGAATCTCTTTTGCCTCCAATATCAAGGCCCCTCTGATATCAGATCCCTTAAAATCTATATATAGATGGACACTTATTAAAAAATTTTCATTTTCACAGCTAAAGCCTTGGAAGATTTTTATATTTTTCTTTAATGAACTAAGCTCTAATCTCCTAGCTTCTCCAAGCCAAAACTTACATACTATCACTCTAATTTTTGTGATTTTTGAATCTATTGGATCCTAGAGTGCTCATCTTAGTCATGGGGGATGCTAGTGAGGAAAATGTAAGTCAATTTTTTTGAAATTGCTAAATTCCCAAAAGGTATTATATGGGTAAGTTTAAAAGAAAATAACAAAAAATTTTAAAGAAAATCACTCATATTAAGGCCAAAACAATTTTAATAGACCTCCTAATCAACCATGCCAATTATCTTAGGCCATATAAAAGCACTAAAGGGATTAATTTTTGAAAATTTCCTAACTCTGTGATCATAATGAACTAGGAACTTAATGTAACTAAGGGTATGAGTAAGGCATAGAACCATGAATAATTTCTAAGAACACTTTAGTAACTCCAACCCTTGATTAATTGTAGATGGCCCCAAAGAGAGGATCACAAGGAAGACTTCCACAACCAACAAGAAAGAGACTAAGAGATAGTGGAAGAGGTCAAATAGGAGCACAAGAGCCACAAGTAGAACATGTGGAGCAAGAGGCTCAATCTTACAGTATCCCATCAAGAAACTCCTGCTACTAAACATTCAACTCAACGAGAGGTAGAAGATCCACAAGTACAAAGACAGGACCTCACGTTGTCACAAGAATGCCTTTAAATCATCTAAGAAAACATGCTCATGTACATAGTAATTGTGAAAATGAACTTTGATCCATTTGTACAATTTTTTCCCAATGCGATGAGAATGCAACTCCAAGTGTCACCACTATAGCCCATCCTATCAAACAATGGAGAATGGTATCTTGGGGAGACTTACTAGTTTTGACATAACAAGGTAGAAGACGTTACAGTTAACATAGAGGGAGTCTATGTTTCTTATTTGATCAAGGAAATAGTAAAAGCTCTAAATGTGTCCAATGAAGAGGCAAGGTTGGCACATTTGTAAGCCAAGTGCAACACAGAAACCAGAAAACTATGGTTGAAAAGGGCATATAACAAAAATGATAATGAATACAATGAATTAACTATGAGGAAAGAATTTATTTTAAAATGCATTATCACTTGTTTCCCAAACAAATTATCCACCTATGCAACCAAAGGAAGTGTGATCCTAATGGGAAAGTATAATGCCAATCTTGCACTACTCTATTTTATGGAGATTCAAAGGTGGTTCAAGGAGAAAAAGGTAGGTAAACTAACACTTTCATTTCATTGCCTAATCAATAAGTTGTGAAAATGTGCTAGAATCCTAGGGTACACCAATGACATCCTCAAGAAAGCTTAGAATGCCTCATATGCTAAGAATTTCTCATATGAAAACACTGCTAGATGCTTTCTACCTCCCACCTAAAGTTGCAGTAGCAGTAGGACAACCACAGCCTCAACCACTGCTAGTGTGTGAAGCCAGTGAAGGTTCCTCGAAGCCTTAGGAACCACCACCACCTAGGACTATTTGATCTTCTCCAACAAGCTTCACATCATCAAGGAACATGTTATCCAAATTTTTAATAAAGTTGTATCATGCTGTTAAATTCTGTATCCTAAACACCACCATTTTTGTAATGTGTTGATCTGTAAACCTAGGCACTTCATTTTTTTTTTGTCAAGTCAATCAAGTTTTTTTTGTTGAAAGAAAAGTCAATCAATAATGCCATACCTTCCCAATTTTTATAAAAGAACTTGAGGATGAGTTTTTATTCAAGTGTGGGGGTATGATGAGTCATTGTTGGTTGGCTACGTTGACGAGGCCTCATCGATGCAGCCGACTACGTTGATAAGGCCTCATTCATGAACCCCCATTAATGCATTTTGACCTACATTGACATTACCTCATCAATGTGGTGTTTGTCCATCACCTCTAAATACGTGCCTATCCACCACATTTATGGGAGTCCAGATTTCAATTCTAATGAAGCTCTTGCATTTTTTCCATTCAAAAGTTAGAATTTTTTCCTAAGTGCTCGCAACAAGAGTCATTGAGTATACGAGTCTTTATTCGAGCATTGTTGTACTTAAGCACAATAATGTATGTGGTAATAAAGATGAGCTTTCCAATAAACCTTACAACACTTTGGATAGATTAACTCTTTTATTTAGGCATTCAATGTTTTTAATTATTTATTAATTATTCTTAATTATTTCACAACTATTTTTTAGCAATTAAGTTAATGAGATTATTAAGCTATACATATTAGATACATAAGTACAACTGCTTCGAGCATAACATGTATTTACTTGGTAATCCCAACAACGTTATCACTTGGTACGCCCAGTAGCGTAGTGTTTGGTCACCCAGTAGTGGATATGTGGGTTCAGGACATGTATAGAAAGTGGAAACAAATACTTATGTTAGGATTAGTTAAATTATTATTTAATTAGATATTTAGATTAGTTAATTAAACTCCTTTTTATCTACATTTTGAGCACCTAAGATATAAAATACAAAATGATAAAAATTGGATGCCTCAATTACACTTAACCATACCAACATGCATCACAAGTGTAATTGGGAGGACAACAATTGACCTTAAGGCTAGATTCACTTCCTAAAGGGCTAGTGCAATGGAAACAATAAATTCTGTGAAATTCAACCAAGTCACACATGAACACTTCGTGATTCATACGGTTGGGAGTAGGGGTACCTTGCTACTCATCATTGGTGCCATTGTTGAGGACTTTGTTTGTGGAACACATGCTATTTAGGTCTAAGTGAATACCATTAATATTATTGTATGAACCTAAAAGTCCATATCATTCCCACTATACATAAACTATAAAATCAAACTGACAATTTCATTTTGTTTTACAAAATGTCTTCTTCTTCTCGTAAGCATGATGATACTTAACCACCGGTTTCACAAGAATGTAAAGTGGTATACACTCATCCAGATGAGTTTGTACCAAATTTCACCTTCATCCTACATCAGGATGAACAAATTCAATGGTTTGATATGGAGGGCAATGTTTTTTTTCCCCTTGATAGATCTATGCCCGGAATGCTAATTAAAACCCTTAAGAAGTTGGGCATAGCAGATCTTCACAAAGAGTACGTTGTGGATGGATATGACACTTGGAACTATCATCCCACTAAAACACAATGTAAGTGAGAAAAACATCAGGAGAGACTCCATGAAGCCACAAAGGAAAAACTTTACACTAATCCCTTATTCCTACTAGATCAAGACAACAATGAGGACCCTCCCTTGGAAGGTTCTTAACATGAAGATTCTCCACCTCCTACTAACAATGGTGAGGGTGTGAACTTGACCCTATGATCAACTATTCATAAATCAAGTTCAAGGAAGAGTAATAGCCAAAGTAGGGACTCAGGTGAACATCACAATAACAAGGGATCTAATTATGGAGATCGTAAAAAGCATAAGAGTGGTAGTAGACACTATGGTGGCAGTGGTAATCCACCTTCCTCTTCATCCTCTTTATCTAATTCTAATCCTCTTCATCTAATGGTTCTCATAGAAGTCATCGTCGAAACAACAATGATGAAGGTGATCAACGAAATAATAATGACCATGAAGGCCACCAAAATCAAAGGGGTGGCTGAAACCATCATCAATGTCATCAACGTAGTGATGATGATGAACCTTTACTAGCAACTCAAAGTATGCTTAACATTGCAGAGGCAGTAAGAATTCCAACTAGGCATATAAAGTATAGTTGGATCAAGTGCCTAGATATGAATAATATCCCAAGATTTGAGGGGGGATACAGCTCTGATATGCAAACACATCTGCAAGCTTTTCAATATGCTTTTGCCTTACAAGGCATTGAGAATGAGTGGTAGAAACTCAAGCTTTTCCCAGGGACACTCATTAAGGAAGCTGAAAGTTGGTATCGGTCCTTAGAATTGGAATCTATATAAAGATGGAGTACCATGTTAAGACTATTTAATAAAAAATATCAAACGTGCTCTAGAGTTTCTAATCTAAGATGGTAAATCCAAGGCTAGAAATAAGGAGCACATGAAACCTTGGATGTTGCCATGGGCCGATATTATTCACTCTTGCATAGATGCCCTAGCCATGGTTACTCTCAGAGGGAACAACTTTTCCACATCATAGATGGGCTTAGGGGAAAAACAAGAAGGACCCTTGGGGTGTATGCCCAAGGGAGGTTGTTTGAAATGAGAGCTCATTAGATCCAAAGGCTAATTGACTAGGAAGCGAAAGAAGAAGGTGAGCTACAAAAAAGGGAGTGTGCTGCAAAGTATAATAGGGACCCATCCATCAGAAAATGAGAGGTCTAATTTTATGATGAGGAGGAGCCACCACTTGATGAAGTGGTGAACAGAAATACCTTACCTATCCAAAAATTTGTTTCTAACATTTTAGCCAAGGTTGACAAGTTAAGGAACTCTTTGGATGAAAAGTTTCAAACTACTTTAAAAATTGCTAAAGAATCCAAAGAGCAAATTAGTGATCATAATCGTAGATGGTGAAAAGAAGCTAAACGTGCCTACCAAAGAGGGTAAGGGCAAAGTTGTTGCTATAGAGGAAGTTGTGGAGTCTAACTTTGATGATAAAACCAAATTTGACATCTTTCAATATGAACATCCAAAGGGATGTTGCCCTATGGTGTCACACTTACAAGAATCTAGAGTCTATGAATTGAGCCCCCACCTAGCACGTAAGCATGTTCAAAGACGATTACCTTATCCTCAAGGCAGTCCAAGACAGTTTCACCAACAACAACAAGCTTACTACCCAAGTGTAACTCTTTCACAACCTTCTAAGCAATACCAATAGTGGTACCAATCACAATCATGAGGAATTCCACTGCCAAGGCAACAGTACCCTTATAGGTAACTAGATCCATGCAGGTACTATGTTTAGCAACCTGTCTCCCCTAGAAGTTCAACAACTCATGCATCATTCTAGAATCACTATTACCCTCCAGAGTACCACCGAACACATTCACCATCTACTCAAGGGGAAAACTCATATTAGTATCCTTATCATCCTCTACATCCCTCTATACCTACACCTCCACCTTCAACTCAATTACCTCCTACTCCATCCATGCAGGGTGAAATTCCTCCATAGCCACAACAACGAAATGCTACAAGGGTTGTACACTCACAACCTATTTTTCAACCCAACAGTCTAAATAATCAATCGAGGAAATGACCTTTCTTCTAGCACAATAGTCCTCTCCAGCCCTCACAACCTACTCCGGCTGATCACCCTATATCTCTAGTACCCTCATCCTCTACAACAAATGCCTTCAAGCACCCTTCAAACTAAGTGCTTCCTACGATCTACACTATAATGCTAACTCATGTTGTTTCTGACTAGATCAAGGCTGACAACCTTCCTACAAAAAGATCTGATCTAGGAAGTCCACTCATCTTTCTACATATTGCTGGACAAGAGCCATGCAAGGCGCTTCTTGACTCTAGTTCTAAAGTTAACCTCATCTCCCATGATATGTATAAAGCCTAGAATCTACCACCTCTTAAGAAGAGTAACATCCATTTAGAATTAGCAGATCAGTCAATTACAGTCCCTTTGGGATTAGTAGAGGACATTGTGATCACAATTTGTGGATGGTAATATCCTATTGAGTTTTTGGTGATCAAGGTGGACAAATGCAAAAGTGACTTCCCCATCATCATGGGAAGGGCTTGGTTAAGTACAATTGATGCACGAATGGGTATAAGTGACCTATCTCTCAAAATATCCAAGGAGATTAACTTAAGAAAACTTGAGTAGAAGTGTATTCCATGCATCATGTACAATGATAATGGGTGCAATTGTGTGCAAAATATTTTGGTCAATCAGGAGCACATACATGGAGGCATGCAATCAATGTGTGCAAGAAATTAATATCAAAGGGTGTTTGTACATAGTAGCCACAAAGCAAGAGGGCACCCAATGGATGATAGCTAATTTAGCTAGCAACACAATATGCATGAAGTCAACTAAGAGTTTAACTTGTGCATATGTTGAAGGCATGGACAAAATTGAACAAGTCCAATCCCAACTCTCTAATGAAGATGATGATAACTATTGGGGAGAGTTGGAGATCCCTGATCACTTCAATCAAAAACCCTTGGAAGTAAAAAGTTTACTAGTCAGAATGGAATATGCATTTTTAAAGAATGATAAACTAGTCATCATTAATGCCAAACTTGCTCCTAAACAAAAAGGAAAGTTTTTGAAAGTGATGAATAAATGGTCAATAGCCATCACTTGGTCATATCCAGAACTGATAAGAATTGATCCAAGGATATGCCAACACTGCATCTACATTGACCCAGCCATGAAGCCTAAAAGGCAACCGCAGAGGTAGCTAAACCCCAAATTGAAGCAAATCATTAAAGAGGAGATGGAGCAACTCCTCAAGGTAGGGTTTATCTATCCAATCGTGGATAGTGAGTGGGTCAGCCCACTTGTAATTGTACCAAAGAAGGGTGGTAAATGGTGAGTTTGCATTGAATTTAAGTTTTTAAATATGGCAACATTTAAGGATCACTTTCCTTTGCCATTTGTGGATCAAGTATTAGATACCATATCCAAGCATCATTATTATAGTTTCTTGGATGGTTATAGTGGCTATAACTAAATCCAAATTACACCAAAAGACCAAGCTAAGATAACATTCACGAGTCCCTGGGGGACTTTTGCATACTGTAAGATACCATTTGGCCTATGCAATTCCCCTATAACATTTCAACGCTTGGTCCTTAATATCTTTCAACAACAAATCGATAGTTGTGTTGAAGTTTTCATGAATGATTTCTCCACCTATGGAGCAACATTTGAGCAATCCTTGGACCAACTTGAGTAAGTACTAAAGAGATGTGTTGAGACAAACCTACAGCTCAATTGGCAAAAGAGCCATCTCATGGTCCAAAAAGGCATTGTGCTAGGGCACCAAAGTTCATAGAAAGGGATTGATGTAGACCTAGAAAGATAAGGATCATCCAAGGAATAACACACCAACTAGAGACTATCAAATATGTTTTGTCATTCCTTGGACACACTAGTTACTACTAGCACTTTATTGAGAATTTCTCTAGGATTGCTAAATCATTAGTAGAACTTACAAAGAAAGATGCACCTTTCATATGGACCAAGGAATGTGAAAATGCATTCCAAAAATTAAAAAAACTCATAGAAACACGAATCCTACAAGCACCTGATTGGTCCAAACCATTCTATATCATGATAGATGCATCTAAGTATGCTTTGGGAGTCATGCTCACATAGATGGATCATAAGAAGCATCTATATTATATCCACTGTGCAAGTCAAAGCATTATGGGGGCATAGTTAAATTACACCACCACAGAAAAAGAATTAATGGTATTGGTGTATGCACTAGAAAAGTTTAGACATTGTGTGCTAGGTTACAAAGTATTTTTACATACGAACCACAGTGCAATTCGCTTCCTTATCAATAAGCTGATGGTGAGCCCTTGTGTTATACTGTGGCTTGTGATCTTGTAGGAATTCAATATTACTATGATGGATCAAAAAGGAACTAAGAATGTAGTCGTTGATCATCTTTCTCACTTAAGATGGGATAACAAAGAGGAGGAGAGCTCACTCTCTAATCAGTTTCTAGATGTTCTCTTTACTGGAGCAATAAAATGAACACACGCCTAAAAAAGCAATATGGTATAATGGCATCTTCACATATCTTCTTACTCAAGAGATGCTGCAAAACTAGGATTTTAGGAAGAAGCAAAAATTTCCTCATCAGGTCAAATACTTCATAAAAATTAATGGACACCTTTACAACGTGTGTGCCGATGGCCTAATCCATTAGTGTATCCCTGACGAATATCAACTATGTGTTCTCCAGGATGCTTATGAAGAACCTTGCAAAGGCCACTATGTAGGAAGATGCATGGCCATAAAAATCCTAATGGTAGGGTACAATTGGCCCACAATCTTTAGGAATGCCCACCAGTTTGTCAAGTCTTGTAAATGTTGTCAACGTAATGGGGGGATGACCGCTCGTATGGAAGGTCCATAATAGTGGATTCAACCACTAGAACCTTTTGACATATGGGGCATTGATTTCATGGATCCCATCACACCCATGTCTAACAGAAAAGCATATATTATAATAGGACTTAACTATTGCACAAAATGGGCAGAAGTGGTAGCCATTACCAATTGCACATCATCCACTACCACTAGATTTATACAACAACATATTGTAAATAGGTTTGGGGTGTCACATTCACTAATTTCTAATAATGGAACTCATTTCATAGGTGTCACATTTAGAAAATTAATGCAACGCTTGGGGGTAGAATATAAATTCACAACACCTTACCACCCCCAATCCAACGGTCAAGCAGAGGTAACCAACTAAGAGATTACTAAAATATTAACATGAAACATCAGCAAATATAAGAAGGATTGGAGCACAAAACTTAATGATGCTCTCTAGGGTTACCGATCAACATGGAAACTTCCTATTGGATATTCTCCCTATGAGTTAGTGTATGGAAAACTTCCAACACTCCCAATTCAATCTGAGCTCTATACACTCTCAACAACCTATGAACTAAACCTTGACCTAAGTTTAGCACAAAAGAAGAGATTGATTAATCTCAATGTGCTAGACAAAAATTTCTTAGTAGCCCTATCTTTGAATGAGGTGAATAAGGCATTAAGTAAGCAATGCCATGACCTTAGAATTAGGAAAGTAAGGTTTCAACCAGGAGATAACATCCTCTACTAGAACCCCACACATATACCTCAATAGGCAAAATTTCAAACATTGTGGCAGGAACCGTATATAATTGATCAACCCTTTCCTTCTAGGGCCATGATAATTTACAAACCTGACAGCCCAAATAAAAAGCAATTGTTCAATATCCAACA
Source organism: Gnetum montanum (assembly GCA_015680685.1). NCBI lineage: Eukaryota > Viridiplantae > Streptophyta > Gnetopsida > Gnetales > Gnetaceae > Gnetum > Gnetum montanum. Next base: position 65,663 of record MNCI01007486.1, read on the forward strand.
AGTCAAACCATTCCTAGAACCAAGATTGACTAGTGTAAATACCACCTCACCTGATGGACACCTTTGTTCTATTTTTCAGATCTCCTCCTTCCATCTCAATCGTGGGGGAGACTGCCATCCATGTTGACAATTACCATGGCCTCTTAGTTTTTCTACCTTTTAGTTCTTTTCACATTTTTTATGTTACAATTTTTTTATTTTCAAATTCTTCTAATTTTATACCATTTTTAGTACATTTAAATTTTCTTGATTATTTTACACTTTCTTATATTTTTTACTTTATTTTTTCTCTTGTGTTTCTTTTGATTAAGTGTGATATTTTCTCATTTATGCTAATAAATTTGCTTTATTGTCACAGAACACAATGTTGCTATTGCTATTTACTAATGATGGTTTGTACTTAATGTGTGATTGTTGATGTCTGGTTTCTATTTTTGAATTTTGATGTCTGATGACTTTGACATGGTTTATCTTTCATGGGACAGGCAGTGAGTCCATGTCATCCACCCATCCAAAGAACTCTATGGTTTTCCTTGTTCTAGGAATTTGAGGTCCCTTTTTCATTAAAGAAACTTTTAATCAATCGATGACCTTGGTAGTTCCAAAATCATGAAGGATCTAAAGGTTTGTAAAGGGTGTGACTTTAAGGGGACTCAATACTCTTTGTACTCTTCTCCTTGCTTAAGTGCTTGAGTGTTTTTTCACGAACTTCTCATTGTTCCATTCCACCAATGATAGGAAGGAAAATAACATTGTTTCATGGTGTTGTTCCCATCATTCAAAAAAAAAGCAACAAATAAAAATAACAAATAACAAAAAAAACAAAAAAAAATGATGGGCATTCAAAGCACATCCCTTTGACATGAATAAGTCCTCGCATGGTGTGGTTTACATTTCAAAAAAAAAGAAAAAAAACAACAACAAAGGGAACTTAAAGCACACCCCTTAGATAAATAAAAAGGGCTACAAGCACTAGTTATGGGACTCAAAAGACATACGCCTATGCCTGAAGGTCCCCTCTTACAGGGATACTCTTGTGTCTCAAGCAGGTGGATTAGTCTTAGAGTGGCAATGTGAAGTCATTAAAAGTAGATGCTTTTAGTCTGGACTGAGGATGGAACTTCTCAGGTCATTTTAACCACAATTCCACAAGGGACTTCTTATGACCTCAGTTTGGAACTCCATTCCACCTTCTCTATCATCCATCCATGTTGCCATAACTCACCTCACTACCAAGTTCTATGTTATGCTCAATGTCTTATTCTAACATATTGGGATTCTTAAGTGGATTCTTTTGAGTTGGTCCTTAACCTATCACAATCATTAAATCAACTATGGGGCCCATAGACTCCTTAGTTGAGGTTATGCAAGCGCAAAAATGGCATGAGCCTACTATGGGGAGGACCCACTTGCATAGCTTTTTGCTTGATTAGTTAAGGTTCCTTACCTTTAACATAATTACAATCTTATATTTTGTCTTTTCCATTGTGTAAACTGCTCAGTACTCCTTAATCTTTCATTGCATTCATCCATTAAATCAATTTTCTCTATTTTTTTAGATTTATGAACTTCAACACTCTCTTCTCATGATTTTATACTATTCTTGGTCTTCTAAGCTCTCATTTGATCCCAATTTCATCAAAAAACTCCTTATATTTTGAATGTTTGACTAAAGCCAATAGAAGTCAACGGTGGTCAACAGCTACATCGTCGAGGCCTCATCAAAGCAACTAACCTCGTCGACAAGGCCTCATCGATGCAATACAAAAGTACTATATATACCACTAGATACTTTGGAAATTTTTTATCATTTACTCATAACACATAAGGAATTTTTGCAATTTTTAGAACCCAAAACCTTCAAAAGCCCATAACTTTCAAACCGTTTGTCTAAATCACTCTGTTTTTCAATCCTACACTTATCAAAGGTAAGATCTTTATTGTGTGGGCCACAAACCTTAAGGTTTATGATGAAATTTTTGAAAAAAATTTCTAACTCCCCTAAGGGTTAGTAACTTTATTCATACATAAACATCAACTTTTTCCAAGTTAACCCTTCCAACAACCTCTTGGATGATTTATCAATGATAAGGCATAAAAATAAATGGTAATTAAGTTAATTAAATCAGCCTTAATCACATCTTAGCAAAGTGTAACTACCCTCAAAAGTTAAGGTATCCCAATTGTTTTAAGGTTACACAATGATTACTAATCCATGGTTCTATTTTGATTGCAAATGGCACCCAAACAAAAGCACCCACAGGAAGGAGAACCCTTGCAACCACAAGAGAAATGACCCAAAGCTGGAAGGGGCCAGCAAAAACAAGGTCAATAACAATAAGAGGTGACCCATATAATGAGACCTCTTTGGGAGGAATCCTAACTAGAATCTATTCGATAGATTTTAGAAGAAGAAGTGCCTACTGAATAATCTCAATGAGGAGAAGAGCTTGGACTTGTGCCTAGGCTTTAGGTCACTTTGACTCAAGCCTGCCTAGACATCATCAAGTCTCGAGAGCTCCAAAGTAGTTCTTCAAGAAATAAACTTCGGGCCATTTTTGAAAAAAGCTCTATAAGATGTCAGAACACAATTGCAAGCCTCTCCCATGTGGCCAATCATGACAACCAGTGGGGAGTGGTACATGGGAGAGACCTATCTCTTATGGAATAATCGAAGGCCAAAGTCCATTATAAAGATCAAGGAGATTCAAGTGTCCTATTTAGTAGAGGCCATCGCACAAGCACTAGGGTTTCTTGACATCAAAACACAGCTAGCTAAAATATCAATAAAAGGCAACCCTAAGGAAAAAAGGAAGTGAATCCAACGATGTTACAAGATGGACCATAAGGAGTATGACACACTCACACCGGTGGAGCAAATTTATTATAATATTGTAGCCCATCACCTTAATCCAATGATGAGGCCAAGCTAGGTGACTGCCTTCTCCGCTTGTGCATGCATCACTCCAAGTGGGAAATTTCCCGTTAACCCTCCACAGTTAATTTATTTGGAGATTGAGAAGTGTTTCAAGGAAAATGAACTTGGAAGGAAAATCATACACTTTCCATGCCTAATAAGAAAATTTTGTAAGAGGGTAGGTATTATTCACTATTCCAATGACACTCTTAGGCATACTCCCTTGGCCTCACAGGCAAACATTATGAAGGACAAAATGTCAGTAGCCATCCCAGAAGAGGAGCTACTAGCACCACCACCCACTCAAGAGATAACATCAAAGGCCCATGCAATTTTTGAGTGTCTATGACAAATCCAAGAGTAGTAGGTAGGAACAAGTGGGGTAGATCCATCTATGTACCAACCAACAATGAGTCACCTAAAAGAGGTGGCCTGAAAAGTTAGCCAAATGGAGAGGGGTAGTTCCATTTTCTCTATTCGAAGAACGCAACTACCTTCAAGCTCAAATCCCAATGCTCAGAAGGTGATGATGTCATTAGCAACACATCATTTATTTTCAAAAATCTCTGGAAATGCCACCACTTTCTCAATGAGGTTGGAGGAAGGTGAGGAAGCAACTATCTTGGTGATGCAACACCAAAGGCAAGAAATAGCAGCAGAAGTGGTAGTTAACCATGTAGCTAAAGCATTGAATGCACTGATGACATCTATACTAGACGTATCTACACTTCAAGATGTGCAAATGTCCATAGGCATGGTCAACGAAAAAATGAATGCAACTCAACATGAACAACTACTGGAAAAACTGGTGGAAACTGAGCAACTAACTTCGGATATCTTTCATCTTTCACAGAACATCACTGTAACCCAGTTGGAGCTGCTGAATGTAAGAGGCAAATGCATCATTTTGAAAGGATAACTAGAAATGGCCCAACAGCAAAATCAATGCTTGGCTACAGAAGTTTCTAAACTTCATGCCTAACTTGCAAAGCAAACAATCCTCAACCTGACAATAAAAAGAGATGAAGCTATCAAACAGCTTCAAGAATGACTTCAAAAGGTTGAGGAGGAAGCAGTAATGGCCATCTTCAAATAGTCCATGATAGAAGCTAAAACACATTCAATTAAAAAGGACTTGAATTAGATCCGCTAAGAAAATGAAACACTAATGGTACAAAATCATCACCTGCAAAATGTTGATGCTCAAAGAGATCAAATGCAGGAATTCATTCATCAATAGCAGGAGCATCTTGCTAGGGTTAACACTAAATTAAGAAAATTGACTGTAGATAATCAAGATCTATCAATGAAGGAGGTGCACACCTTGTAACAAAATTTTGTCATCAAAATTGTTACCTGAAAGAATAAGGCTCTCAAGTTTGAGAGGGTGAAAAATCACAATAGGGACCAGGTTGGCTTACAAAAAGAAATTAATGAAAATAAAATCCAGATTGTGAAGGCTAAAGTGAATTAAGACCTCTAGCAACTCTAGCAAAGAAGAGAGATGTGGCAGCCCATCCTTAATGGGATTTATGCCTCAACAAAGCGAAGATCCACTTAAAGGAGTTACAAATCAAAGAAATGATAGAATATCTAAAGTTGGCCAATCTTTGTTATGAAAACCTAGCAATGTTAATAGTTGGATGGTTGTGGTCAAAATTGGAGAAGCAAGTGGCTAGCTCATATTTTCTATATAAGGTCAAGTTCAAACATCACAAAGACACCAAGCAAAAGCTTGAGATTACTAACACCAAACTCAAAGTCCTTAAAAGGTGATTCCCAGATCAACAATCCATCATCAAGGAACTAGCCAGACGGATGAATGACTACCATGAGCTAAAGAACATAATACAAGTGTTTAACATTGAATGCAAAAAATTCATTACCTGATTTGTTAATGTTAAGGAGTTGTTTCCAGTGATCCTGTGTCGTTGGGATGTGCTCATTCCAATCCACATTGGGGAAGCTGTGTGGATGATGCATGATCCCAAGAGTAAGGAGGAGAAAATGAAAGCACTATTGGATGCTTTCTACCTCCCACCTGAAGTTGTAGTAATGGTAGGACAACCACAACCTCAACCAACCCCAATGCGTGAAGTCGATGAAAGTCCCTCAAAGCCTTAGGAACCACCACCACCTAGGACTATTTGATCTTCTCCAAAAAGCTTCACATCATCAAGGAACATGTTGTCCAAATTTTTTATGAAGTTGTGTCATGGTGTTTAATTTTTTCTCCTGAATACCACCATTTTTGTAATGTGTTAATTCATACACCCAAGCACTCCATTTTTTTGTCAAGTCAATCAAGTTTATTTTGTTGAAAGAAAAGTCAATTAATAATCCCATACCTTCCCAATTTTTGTAAAAGAACTCAAGGACAAGTTTTCATTCAATCATGGGGGTATGATGAGTCATCGTTGATTGGCTACATTGACAAGGCCTCGTCAACATAGCTGACCACATCGACGAGGCCTTGTCTACAAAGCCTTGTTGATGCATTTTGACCTACATCAATGATGCCTCATCAACATGGTGTCTATCGATCGCCTATAAATACATGCCTACCTACCATATTTATGGAAGTCTAGATTTCAATTGTAGCAAAGCCCTTGCATTTTTTCCATTTGAAAGTTAGAATTTTTGCCTAAGTGCCCATAGAAGAATTCATTGAGTGTACAAATCTTTATTCGAGCATTATTGTACCTAAGCACAATAGTGTGTGTAGCAATAAAGATTAGCTTTCTGATAAATTTTGCAGCACTTTGGATAGATTAGCTCTTTTATTTATGCATTCAATGTTTTTAATTATTTGTTAATTATTCTCAATTATTTCACAATTATTTTCCAACAATTAAGTTAATGAGATTATTAAGCTAGATAAATCAAATACATAAGTATGATCAGTTCGAGTGTAACACGTATTCACTTAGTAATTCCAGCAATGTTATCACTTGGTACACCTAGTAGTGTAGCATTTGGTTGCCCAGCAGTGGATACGTGGGTTCAGGACATGTACAGAAAGTGGGAACAGATACTTATGTTAGGATTAGATAAATGATTAGTTAATTAGATATTAAAATTAGTTAATTAAACTCCTTTTCATCTACAATTTGAGCACCCAAGATATACAATACAAAATGATAAAAATCAAATGCCTTAGTTACACTTAACCATACCAACATGCATCACAAGTGTAATTGAGAGGACAACAATTGACCTTAAGGCTAGATTCACTTCCTAAAGGGCTAGTGCATTGGAAACAATAAATTCTACAAAATTCGACCTAGTCACATGTGAACGCTTCATGATTCATATGGTTAAGCATAGGGGTACCTCACTGCTCATCAAGGGTTAATCAAGAGATGAGCCACTTAGCAAGAGAGAACAAAACCCTCTAAATATAGGAGGTACAAGTGATAAGACAAAAATCAACACATGGCAAAATGAAGTTAAGAAGCCTAAACGACTTATGGAATACTTCCATGACTAGGTGGGAATGTATAAGTTGATCAATGAAAAGGAGATCTAGATGGCAAAGGCTAGAATCAATTTCATATCAACACAGAATCCAGACTAGCAACCCATCTTAGATAGTTACGCCCATGTCCACTAGGTGGAAGTTAAAAATAAAGACCTACAAATAGAGGACCTAAAAGAGTACATGGGGTTAGCTAACCTTTGTTATGCTAACTTGGCCATGTTAATAGTAGGCAGGCCCAGAAATGAACTAACATAGTAAGTGGCATCCACATACACACTGTAAGAGAAGGATTTTGTAGATCGCAAAGATGCCTTATAGAAATTTCAAGTGAAAAAATTTGAGTTCGAAATAGTAAAGGCTGGCTACCAAGGGAAGAAGATGTAGCAACAAACTTGGCCAGAAGATTATTAGATTATCACAAATTACAAGTAAATACCAAAGCTTTTAAAGAAAAAAGAAGGCATTTTGCAACATGGTATGATAAAGCCAATCAATTGTTTCTATAGCTACCATGTCCATGGGATGTACCTAATCCATCACACATTGCACAATAAGCATGGATAGTACATGACCCAAGAATAGAGGAAGAGAAACCTCAAGCACTCTTAAACAGATATAAATTACAAAAGCCCAATGACAAGGGGAAGCAATTGATGGAGAAGCCACCATCACTAGGAACTACATAAACTACATCGAGCTCATCAAGTTTTATTTTTTGTCAAAGTTGTCCTATCATGTCTTGTGTCAAATCTACCTTCCAATTTTGTAAGGAACTCTATCCTCATTTTTTTTAACTTGAGGACAAGTTTTCAATTAGTTGTGAGGGTATGATAAATCAAAATTTTGACAAACTACGATACCGTAGCTTGATAGCGTAGCCCATGCTATGTTGTCATATATGCGATATCACGAGATGCATGCTAGTCTATAAATACAACACTTAGATACATGGATTCACAATAGATTTCATCACATAGTAGCATAACTCTTTTAGTTTGTTTTCATGATTTTGGTTCTAAGTACTTAGTAGTGTATGCTTGCAATGTGGTGTTGAGTGATTGTACAGAGTCTTTATTGGAGGGAAGTGTACTTAGACACATTTCATGACTAAAAAGAAAGATCAAGATTACTTGTTACTATTGTAGCATTCACTTAGTTTTCTTAATGTTTACTTAGAATAATGTTTACCATTATTACTTAGATTACTAATTATTGTTTTCCTATTTAATGGTTGTTATTCCATGCAATTTACTTTCACTGTCGTTAAGCAGTATGGATACGAATGATTTTGAGTAATAAGTGTAATTATATAGTATCCCAATAGTGTTATTGCTTAATTTGCTTAGTAGCAATACACTTGGTAATCCTGTGGTAATTGCATGAGTCCAAGATGTGTACAACAAACCAAGATCCAATATCCATCACCATAGGCTAGAATAGATAGTTTATAGTTTTCTTTAGAATTAGAATTATTTTCACACTTTACCATGTATGCTAAGAGCTAGATGGAAAATCAACATTATTTATTGATGACTGGCAAGGTACCCCTATGCCAAACTATACAAATCACAAGCGTTCACACTTGATCTGCTTGAATTCCACAAACCTTAATTTCTTAAGTACACTAGTTCAAGAAAGTCAAATCTACTTGGAATGATACTTGTCTTCTTAGTTTCACTCATGAGGTACAAGTATATGGTTAAGTGCAACTGAGGTATATGATTTTTATCATTTTATGTTTTATAAGTTTAATCACCTAGAACTAGAATGAAATGTAGAGGAATTTTATATATAATCAATCTACCGCTGAGCTAGCCTTACACAAGTATCCATTCCCTCTCCCTAGACACATACTCAACACATGTGGCACTGCTAGGTTACCAAACATTAAGCATTGATGGGTTACCAAGTGCTACATGTATTCTTAGAGTGGTCATGCTTGTGTTCATTAATAATTGAAATTAATTGCTCAACTAACATGCATGAAAGTAAAGTGCATGAATAATCAAATGTAGTGAAAGAAACATTAATCTATTCTCGGTGTTGCAAGGATTTTCAAAAGGAGTCATCTTTATTCTAGTCACACTACCATGCTTAGGTACATCAATGCTTGAATAAAGGTCCATACACACTTAGACTCTTGCTACGAGCACTCAGAAAATATTCTAACTCTAGAGGAAAAAAAGTACAAGAGCTTCACTATGCTATGACAAAAACTATAAAAATTTATATGAAAATTGTGAGCCCAAGTGTTACAGTTATAGGCTAGCATATGCCCCACGATATTGAATATTGTACATCATGATTTGGGCTTCGATATCAAGTATTTGATATCGAAGCATGTCAAAATATGATTCATCATACCCCCACAACTAAATGAAAACTTGTCCTCAAGTGAAGAAGAGGAGGAACAAGTTCCTTACAAAATATTGGGTAGGTATGGGATTATTGACTGACATACAAACTAACTTAGATGGAACAAACAAACTCTAAGTGCCCGAGTGTATGAAGTTACAATCTCTTAAAAAGTGGGTGTTCATGACAATAGTATCAAACACCCTAGATAAACTAACATCCAACTCCTCTTCATATCTAAAGAGCAAGAGAGAAGATCCAATGGTCATGAATGCTTCTCATTATAATGTGTTTCTATTTATCCTTTGGTGAAGACAATCCTGCTTCTAGTCTACACTTTCCATTGCAATCACAATAGCATTGCGAATTAGTATGCAATGTATAACATATAGCTTTGAAGTACCTTGTCTCGTTGATGGTTACACTTAGCTAGGCTGTGATTATGGTGGATATATTCAATTAATAGTGTTAGTGGAAAAGTTAATAAATAGGATAAGATGGATAAGTGGAACATTAACAATTTGGAAAAGTCCAAATATGATGAAATTCTTAAAGAGGGTTTAAGAATTCACAACAGTAACAATAAAAGGTTTCATTGAAAAAAAAATGTGAAGATGTGCACAATTGGATGTCATTGATGAGGCACGCAAAAGGGTTTGATTGTAAGGATGTCTAAGGGTAAAGAACTTAACTAACCCAACCAAGAGATATGTAAGTGGGTCCTTCCCAAAGTAGGCACAAGTTGTTTACTACCCTTGCATAACTTCAAACTAAGGAGTCCATGGGCTCCACAGATGATTAATGGTTACATAAAATTAAATAAAAAAACCTTAAAAAAACTACCTAATAATTTTGACAAATCAAACTAAGACATTGAACAAGAACACGAAATCGGCAATGAGGTGAGACATGGAAATCATAGATGGATGAGAGAGAGTGGAATAAAGTTCCTAATTAAGGTCACATGAAGCTCCTTGTGAGTTTTATGGTTAAATAGCTTGATAAAACCCATCCTTAGTCTAGACCAAAATCAACCACATTCAGTGAATCCACTCACCATTCTAAGACTAGTCCATCCCCTTGAGACACAAGAGTGCTTCCGAAGAACAACCACCATTCCTTATTAGAGAAGAAAAGAGAAGTAGGAAGTGAGGAAATACCTTAGTTACAGATGGCCTTCAAGCATGGATAACATTTCTTTCTAGTTCCATATCTAGTGCTTGTAGCCCATTTATTTTGTCTAAGGGGTGTGCTTTGAATTCACATCATTTTTTTTATGCTGAGAACCACACCATGCAAAGACTTATTCAACTTTCTATTACTGGTTGACACAAAATGGTAAGAAATCCATGAAAACACACATGCATCTAAGTAAGAAAAAAAGGCACAAAGAATATTGAATCCCCTTAAAGTCACATCCTATTTAGACATTTGAGTCCTTTTAAATTCTAAAGACTACCAAGCTCACAAGTTTGTTAAATTTTTATTAATGAAAAAGGGACTACACATTTCCAGAACAAGGAAAACCATAGAGTTTGTGGATGGGTGGATGTTATGGACTCACTACCTATTTCATAAAAAAGAAACATGTCCTAATCATCAGTAACAAGATTCAAAGCTAGAATCTAGACACCAATAATCAAATAACCGTATAGCACATATCCACATTAGTTAAATCACATTATACCCAGTTGGCAATAATACACTTATTATTAAAAAAAGATTAAAAAATCACATCCAAATAAAGAAAAATATATAAGAAATTCTAAAATATTTAAGAAAAAGAAAATGTACTAACGATGTTGTAAAACAAAAACTTTGAAAAATCAATAACATAGAAAACAAACAGTATACAATAAAGAATGCGTAAAACAAAAAGGTATAAAAGTAACAAGGTGTAAAACAAAAATGTAAAAAATTGAGGAGCTACTTATATGGTTATCATGGATGGTCATCTCCCCCAGAACTGATTTTGAAGGGAGAGATGTAACATGTTGAATGTGGTTGTCCATCTATAGTGACATTTGTTGTTCTGGCCTATGTTGGCTTGTGAAAAGATTTTTTCTATTTTATGTTAACCAACGGCCTATTGTTCATGTCCTTAGTAGGTTTCATGCATTTTGCGCTACTTGTAGAATTAGTTGTCAACTACTAGGTGCCCTCTTGTTTTGTGGCTACTACATACAGGCACTTGTGAATTTCAAGTTCAGTTGCATACTAACTACATGTAGCAATGTATATGCTTTTGATGGATCATAACTTCTACACATAGTTGCACCCAGTATCACTATACACAATACATGGAACTTTCTTTCTCTTAATTAGACCAAATTCATTCTCCTTGGAAATCTCCAAGGAGAGGTCATGAATGTTGATTCTTGCATCGACATCATTGACCCAAGCTCTTCCCTTATTGATAGGGAAGTCCATGTTGCAATTGTTGACCTCAATTACCAGGAAGTTAGTAGGATAAACCCACCCATAAACAGTGATCACAATATTCTCTACTAGTCCTTAAGGAACAAAGATGAACTAGTCTGCCAACTCTAAATGAATGTCACTTTTCTTGAGAGGTGGTAGGTTCCAGGCTTTGTACATTTTGTAGGAAATTAGATTCATGTCTGAACTGAATTAAGAAAAGCTTTGCATGGGTCGTTTCTAGTAGTTTGTAGGTATATGAGAGGACTTCCAGGATCGAATAGTTTCCTGGGAAGATTACTAGCCTTGATCCAATCAAATATGGCATGATTTATCATGACTATGCAAGCTTGAGGAGACGTTTAGTTTGAAGGGGACCCAACTAGTTTTAATGCAAAGGATGGAGGAGAGACAGGGTGTTTGGCTACATTGGTCTATGAGGGCTTTTTAGAACTTTTGGTGTGGAATAATGGCCTCTTCTGGGATTGGTGTTTCAAGCCACTTGGCCGAGGGAGCTGGCTTTATGATGATAGCCCTGGTAGTAGTTTGTTGTTGTGGCTAAGTAGGAATTTCACCCTGCATGGATGAAGTAGGAGGTAATGGAGCTAAGGGTGTAGGAGCATTGGCAAAAATGGTGAGGAGGAGGATAAGGATAAAAGGTGGTATCCCTCCTTGCAAGTAGAGAATGAGTTCGATAATCATCAAGAGGGTAGTAGTGAGGTTAAAAAGTAGAAACATGATTGGAAGAGTCACATGGAGATAAGGGTTACTAAATGCAATACCCATATGAATCAAGTTGTTTATAAGGGTATTGTTACCTTGGTGATGGCAACACCCATGACTGTGGTTGCTACCACTATTGATACTACTCATATGGTTGCAGTGGAGTTCCACTTGGATAATACCGTTGGTGCTGGTAGAATTGCCTTAAGGATAAGGTAATCTTCTGGGTTTTTGCCTTTGTGCTAGTCGTGGATTCAAGGCAAACACCCTAGATTCCTATAAGTGTAACAAAATAGGACAACAACCCCTAGGATGTTTGTAATTCCAAATGTCACACCCACCATCATCATCTAATTCACTTTCTACAACTTCTTCTATTACAACAATCTTTCCCTTACCTCTTTGATAGGCACATTCAAGTTGATTACACCTCCTACGCTTATGATCACTACCTTGTTCTTTGGACTCTTCAACAATTTTTAGGATAGCTTGAAATCTGCTATCCATGGAGTCCCATAACTAATCAACCTTGTTTGTAATTTCAAATTGAAATTTCTAAAATGGTAAGGTTTTCCTATTCACCACCTCATCAAGTGCTGATTCTTCCTCACTATCACATAATCGAACCTCCCTTTTTCGAATGGAAGGATCACAATTATACTCTTCTGCACTTTTTCATTTTCTTAATTCACATTTCTCTTTAGCTACCTACTCAATCAATATTTGGATTTTATGGATGCTTACCTCTAATAATTGCCCTTGAGCATAGATGCCAAGGATTCTCCTCATTTTAGATCAAAGCTCATCTACAATGTGACAAAGTTGGTCTAGTTGAGAATAACCATGGCAAAGACATCTATGCATTAAGAAATAGTATCATCCTATGGCAACATCCAAGGCTTCATATGTTTCTTGTTTCTATCCTTGGATTTGCCTTCTCAAGTTGGACACTCTAGAATACATTTGATATTTTTCATTGAATAATTCAAGCATGGTACTCCATCATCTGATAGATTTCGGTTCTAAGGACTAATACTAGTTTTTAGCTTCTTTAATGAGTGTTCGTGGGAACAACTTCAAATTTTTCCATTCATTTTCTATGTTTTGTAAGGCACATGCATCTTAAAAAGCTTACAGATGGTTCTATGGATCCAAGTTATGTCCCACTTCGAACCTAGGCATATTATTCATGTATAGTCTTTTAATCTAACTATTCTTTACATGCCTTATTGGAATTCGTACTACCTCTGCAATGTTTAGCATACTCCAAGTAGCAAGCAAAGGCTCATCGAGGCCATGATTTTGGTGCCTACAATGCCCTCTACTACATTTTTATTCATGGCGATGCATCTCTCTTAAATGCCCACACCCCTGGTCTTCACTTGCTCGATGACCCCTTCAATCATTTCAGTCTCGTCAGTCACCTCCATCATGGTTGCACCCCCTATGGTTGTGATCAGAGCCAGAAGAAGAAGTTGATGATGTTGAAGGTGAAGAGGGAGGAGGACTAGCACCATCATAATTTTTTCTACCCCCTCTTTAGTGATCGCAACCATGATCACAATCTTGTTTCTTGTCCACATCCCTACCCTGACTTGCCTCTTTGGATCCTTCTTTATCATAGGATCCATTCTTACTAGAACCAGGATTGTGAATTGTGGACTGCAGGTTCTAGTTTTAACCTCCTTCATTGAAGTCAAAGAGAGGAATTTCACTAAATGGAAAATCCCCAGAGAAGCATTCTCCACCATCTTTTTGGTACAACAAGAATGTGGAATCATTGAATACTTTCCCCTTTGCAGATTCATGATGCTATTTCAACAATTGATCCCTTTGACATTGTGTCTCAGTGGGATGATAATCCCTAGAGTCACTATCTTACACAACATACTTAACATGAAGTTCCTGGAGGCCTAAATAGATAAGCATTTGTTGGAGCATCACAAGAATGGATTGATCGGGCAGCAACACAATCTTGCCCTTCATGTCACACCACCGCAAATGTTCATCCTAGTGTAGGATGAAGGTGAAATTGGATACATACTCATCATAATGAGCATATACCACTTGGTGTTGTTGAGGCACTTGCTGATGTACTCTATCAAAATTAGGCAAAGAATCACTCCTATGAGAAGAAGACATCTTATGTTTGAAAATAAAAATGCAATGTGCTTGTTAAATTTTTTGTAGTTATTTTTGAAGTAGGATATGACTCTAAGGTTCGGTCCAATGATTCAAATAATTTTTACTAGTCCTAGATAGCACACGTAATAACTACAAGGTCCTTGAAAATGGTTCCAATGATGAGCAGCAAGGTACCCCTATGCCCAATCATATGAATCACAAGCGTTCACGTGCGATCTAGTCAAATTCTATAGACCTTAAGTTCTTAAGTACACTAGTTTAAAAAAGTGCAATCTAATTGGAATGATCATTTTCTTCTCAATTCCACTCATGAGGTACAAGTATATGGTTAAGTGCAACTAAGGTATATGATTTTTATCATTTTATGTTTTATAAGTTTAATTGTCTAGAACCAGAATGAAAGGTAGAGGAATTTTATATCTAATTAATCTACTGCTAAGCTAGCCTTACACAAGTACCCATTCCCTCTTCTCAAACACATCCTGAATGCATGTGGCACTTCTAGGTTACCAAATGATAAGCGTTGCTAGGTTACCAAGTGCTACATGTATTGCTAGAGTGGTTGTGCTTGTGTTCATTAACAACTGAAATTAATTGCTCAACTAACATGCATGAAAGTAAAGTGCATGAATAATAAATGCATTGAAAGAAACATTAATCTATTCTTAGTGCTACAAGGATTTTCAAAAGGTCTTGTCTTTATTGCCATCACACTAGTATGCTCAGGTACATTAGTGCTTGAATAAAAGTCTATACACACTCAAACTCTTGTTGCAGGCACTCAAAAAATATTCTAACTCTAGAAAAAACAAAATGTAAGAGCTTCACTAAGCTATGACAAAAACTATGAAAACGTATATGAAAATTTTGACGCAAGCACTATATTTATAGGCTAGCATATACCCCACAATATCATATATTCAACATCACAACTTGGGGTCTGATATCGAAGCTTGTCAAAATACGATTTATCAGTTATCATACACCTCACTATAAGCTAAAACATACATGTAGACTTCACTAGCTCCATGTGGAAAGACAACGGTCATGGACTTAAACTAATTACTAGCATAATCACATTACCTCATCCACCAATTATGATTTGGTCACTTGTGAAACACTTATGACTTGTATGGTTGGGTGTTGGATTACTCCACCACTCATCAACATTGTTTGTGGTCTCAACTAGAAAGAGCCTGTAACGATCAAAAACGTTGATGGTTGGAATCACTAAGGGATCAACAGATGCATAGCCTTAACCCCACCTCCATGCAAGGGCCTTACTGGAAAGGGAGGTGAAGTTCCCTAAACGGTCTTTTCAATCAAATAAGGACTTTGCCAGTTGCAACCAGGGTGGTGGGTACAACCAAGGGGTGGCGTGGTTAGTCGACATGCAAGTGCAAACAACGCGAAACGGTGCTAAGTGTCAAAGCAATGCTTTGCGATGCTAAGTGTAGAGCATAGCCACGAAATGGGGGCTAGCATAACCAAGGGTTTCGACCAAAACAAGAGTGTCAACCCATAGAGAC
Organism: Gnetum montanum; assembly: GCA_015680685.1. Taxonomy (NCBI): domain Eukaryota; kingdom Viridiplantae; phylum Streptophyta; class Gnetopsida; order Gnetales; family Gnetaceae; genus Gnetum; species Gnetum montanum. Next base: position 81,231 of record MNCI01007486.1, read on the forward strand.
TACCACCCAAGTGTAGTACAGCATGATGACGCATGAAAAAGTGTGAAAAGACACAAGAAAAATGTAAGAAAATGCTAGAAACATGAGAGAGAAATGGAACTCCACCCCAAATGGCAACGTAGTTTACTCCAAAAGGGTCTTAGAAGGTACATACTGTACAACAGGTGTAGTGGAAGTGCAATCATAGTCTTGGTCGTGTTGGATCGTGAAGTCTAGTTCTTGCCATGATGAACCATGCCTACCGGGTTGGCCACCACGGTGTACCATGTGGTGTTCTACAAGGCTGCAGTGGGCCATGATGTGCAACTCTACCTCTATGTTGGTGCGTTTGGGTCTTGTTCACCCTAAGATGCTCAATGCTGAATGCCACATACCAAGTGCTAAAAATGCTCATATTCAAGGAATGCCAACCACTTGGGAATGCCAACCATCTAGGAATGCCAACTTTCTGGGAATGACAACCATCTAGAAATGCCAATCACATGGGAATGCCAATCATTAAAAAATTGGAGGTCCAAGGGTATTTATAGGGCTAAGGTTAGATTGGGTGCCACATGGCAATGTAGTAGGTGGGACTACAAGAAAAATTCAGAAAATGTTCTAAGTCTGGAAGTGACCAGAAAAGTTTTAAAATTTTCTAACTCTAGGTACTATGCTCACCTCATGTTACACGTAGGATGCATAACTTAGTAGTTAGAAAAACAATGCAAAATTGGTAGTTGGAGCTAACTACACTCAACACTTAGAAAAATTTAGGCAAAGTGTCATTGTTTTGACATTTTTCCAAATTTGCAATTGAGATGCCAACACCCAAAATTTTGTGGTGTTTTAATGACCCCTCTTTATTGACGTCTAGAGGAGTGGCCCGAGAGATGTTGACAAAGAATTGCAAAACACCATAGCAGATGTGGCACCAACATCGCTCATGGATACTAAATCAGGTGTCATTCCACCATGTTCAAGAGTGTTGTGGATAAGGGTATGTTGGGGCAAAGTGTGTAGACAATGTGCTAGGGAGATGAAATGCAAGCAAAGGAAATAAAATGCAAATAGTGTATCCTAATGCAAGATGCGAAGTTAGCACAACTAATGGTAATGATGGCATGAAGTGGCTTACTCTTGAAATGTTAACCTCTCGTCGAAGTGCTCATGAGAGAGTCAAAGTCGATCCAAGGTTAGGCCAGTTGTGAAGCTACAGCATTGTCAATTTGCTTGGGGATGTGCTTTTCCTCATTTTCCTTTCTTTTTTCATTTTTTGCTCTATTTTTTTTTTTACTTTGTTGCGAGGCACACCCTTGTTGGGTTTAGCTTATAGCTGAATGCTAGTTGTAAGGTGTGGGCCATCAAGTAGATGAGCTTTTCTTTGATGCAACTACATTACATCTATAAGATAGGTGTTTCCTGCCCAAGAGGAGTTACATTATATTCGCTTGAGCCTTGACTAGCCAATAGAGGCTCCCCACGGAACAAGTTGTGTTACATCCGCCTTGGGTTCTACAGTTAACATGAAGAGAATGTCATATGTGTCACAATGCATATGCATCAGAGGGATGTGCAATCATGAGTATGCAGGGGATGAGAGGCTATTAGGATGAAGGAGTGCATGTGCATAGACTATAATGGGATGAGAGGGATGTGCACTCTTGAGTGGCTTAACTAATCCAATCATGCACATCGAAGCAATGTGGCAACTTACTGCTACGATGAGATGCATCTTTGCATGACTACCTTCAGGGCTTCGTCCTGCAAACACAACTCTAAAAAGATAAGAAAACCATAAAACATGAGATGCAAGTGCAAATGCCAGATGTGAAGATGCTACAAGTGCTGAATGTGAAGATGCTAGTAATACATCAAATGCTACGCCAATTGCAAATGCTAGGGAAGTTAGTGAAAGTGCCAGGGCGATGATGCTACAAGTTCTTCAAAGGCCACACCAATGGTAGGTGCTTCAAAAGATCAACAAGATGGTGGGAGGCGATGATGCTACAAGTGCATGAACCCAATTTAAGGTCCTAGCAAACTGTGGGATGCTAGTTTATAGTCCTAGCAAACTGCTGTGTGCTAGTTTAATGTCGTAGCAGACAAGTTGTTGTGCCAATTTAACGTCATGACCCAAGGACAAGCTATGGATGCCAATTTAATGTCCTAGCCCAAGGACATTCTGTGCCAGTTTACATTCATCGGGGACTATTGCACTAGTTTATAGTCATAGTGGACTATCTGTGCCAATTTTTTGTGTCATGGTAGACGAGTGCTTACCTTGCTTGTGTGAGGTGCAATGTTGCATGCGTAGTCATGCTATGTGCTTGCAAGATCCTACAAAAATCAACTAGTAAAACAAAATCAAGCAACAATTGTATAACAAAGTTAAAATGCACAAATGAAAGGAAGGCAATGTGAGAAGCGATAGTTTTGGGCCATTTCAAGCCGCAATGGTAGTTTAAAGTCATTCCAAGGCACATGTGCTAATTTAAGGTCATTTGGGGCCACAACAATAGTTTAAGGCCATTTCGGGTCATGGGCTAGTTTAAGGCCAATTCGGGCCATGTGTTTTTGTAGTTTTATGATTTTTTTCTTTTGATTTTTCATGTGTTTTTGATGTTTTTCAAATGCAATGCATAAGCTAAGTGGATGGATGTGTAAACAAAGCAAAGAAGTGTGAAAACTAGGCAAGCAAGTAAAATGTAAATACATGAACAAATGCAACACAATCAAAAATCAAAAATGCATGGCCCATGGAGGCAAGGGGTAAGTAGGTGCTTAACATGTTTTTGTCCAACGGAAAGTCTTGGTCATGTAGTTACTTCTTAACCAAGCATGTATTAGGGGGTGTGTAAGGCTTAGGATCCTCTAGGAGGCTATTGGCTTCAACCACTCATTCAAGTGTGTTAGCCTTAGGTGTTGCATTGGTTTCCACAGATACATCACCAAGAAACTTCACCTCCAACACTTGCTCCATGTATATGTTGTGGGTAGCCAAAGGAGGAACATTATCACTGTGGATGATAACTTGACCACCTTCGTATGGAAGGTGGACTTCTTAGTGGATGGGAGAGGAGATGGCCTGTGGTTGAGCTAGCCAAGGCCTACCTAGGATTAAGTTGAAGCCTGGAATCTCCTCTATGACAGTGAAATCTATGCTAGCAGGGAATTACTCTCCTACCACAAAGGCTAAGTTAATTGTACCCCTGACAATGACACATGTTCTGTTGAAGCATTTTAGACATGCGGCTTTGGTTGGCTTAATTTCACCTACCAAGCCTAGCTTGTTGATGACAGAGTACAGGACTACGTTTGTTATTGCACCATCATCAACATGCACTCTATAGATCATGCACTACCCAACATGTATTCTAATGGATAGTGGAGCTGTAGTGACCTCCCCTCATTCGAGGTTGACCTTAATTACATCATTACAAAACACTAGGGATGTTAAACCAAATTCTTCTAGTGCAGGAGGTAACATCGTTGCACAGATGGTGTTCTCATCTGCAAGGATGTCCTCCGTAACAAGAATGGAGGCCAACATCTGGGCCAACACTTGACGATGAGAAAATGAGGTCATGACCAAGTCGTACAAGCTCAATGTTCTGTTCTTTTGCTTGAGCATTTCTTTCATCTAGATTATTGCAGCTATGAAGTCCTTGTCATTAACCATTATGTTCGCCTTGACTCCCTCCATGCATCTTGAGAGACAGATCTCTCGTAGAGGGGACTTAAGCTTGGGTTACTTAGCGTGCTTGGGGGTAGGGACCCCAATGTTTGGTTGTTACTTTTTGGTTATAGCCTTTGCTTCAACCATGGGAGTTGCAAGGTGCTTGTTCATCCCCTTATATTACCATTTGGTAGGCTTACCCAAGTTTCTAGTGGGGTCAGCCCTTGAGGAAGGAGAGACTAAGACTTTGCCCACTGTTGGGCTTCAAGTAGGTGAGAGTCCATCACATTGTGACACCCTTATGAAAAACGGTGGTTTAGGAGTTATTGTGGGACCAACTTGTTGTGGCACCTTGATGACGAAAGGTTGCTTGGCAATTATTGTTGCTACATCATGCCAGTTTAACGTCTTGGCAAATGGTTGGTTTGGTTGCCAGTTTAACATATTAGTGGACGATTGTTGTGGGACCTTGACGACAAAGGGTGTTGTGGTTGTCCAAGGTGGTACTTTGATAACAAAGGGGAACCTCTTGCTTGTGGAGGCCGAGGGGATCCTTTCCCTGTTAGGAGGCATGCAAATCACAAAAAGCTGTTACACAAGTTTAGACTTGCCACCTACACTAATGGAGTTTATGATGTAGGGGGCATTGTCTACATTGGATTGGCTCACTACGTCGAGCATCAATTAATCCCATTTTATCATTCTTTGCAAATCATCCTGCAAAGCATGATAGTTATCCATACTATGACTAGACGACTAGTGGTAATGATAGTATTAGTCCAACTGGAAATGTTGTGGGACCAAGGACTCATTTGGTGCTACTGAGGCAGGGCTCCTCAGTAGTTTGTAGTACCTATCGTGTCATTGGCAAGTAATTTCTAATACTCATTTGTGTTGGATTTGCCTAGCTTTCAAGAGTTTCCCCAGTAATTTAGAGGGTTCCATCAGTAGCAATGTATACTTTAAGCAATCCTTGCACTCAAAGTTAGGCCTTGGGGTAGCCCCTACTGATGTAGGTGAGTTGGTGCCAAAGTTGGAGGCTTTGTGAGCTGGGGCCTTGGGCTACTTGACCATTAAGCCTTGATTGGTTGCTTTTGTGCTTGTGGCCACTATTACCACTATTGTGTTTTTCTTGCATCATGTTGGTTTCTATAGGCCACGAAGGGTGGGTCATTACTAGCTCGGGTTATCTCCTCTATGCCGTTCGTTTGGGCAAAGGCTTGGCTAAGAGACTTCGAGGCTAGGTAATACAGTTTGGACTTGATGAAGTCATTGACTGCACCCTTGAAGATGGTCAATAGGTGTGCCTCTACTAGGGGTTCACACATTTCGTTTAATGCAATGCTTTAGAATTGGAGGAATTTTGGCACAGGCTCTAGGGGCCCCTACTTGACTTGCATGAGTTGGTCGAGGGTTTCTTTGGGCTTTAGGTTGTACCTAAAGCATGTCACAAACTGGCTTATGAGATCCTCCAAAAAAGAGATTGAGGCCTTAGGTAGCACATGATACCAGTCTAAGGCCTTGGAAATGAGTCACATGGGGAACACGTGCATGATGGCGTGTGTCCAGGCTTGAAGGAGCAGGCACTCAGATTGAAATGTGACCAAGTGTGCATTGGAGTCTCCTTTAGCATTGTACTTAGTGAGTTGAATCAACTGGACCTTAGTTGGGAGAGTCAATGGTGAGACTGTAGGACTTATGTGGTCATCCTGATAGAAGTCCATCACCTTGATGGTTTTGGAGGAGGTAGCTTTGAGTTGGTTGATCTCCTCTGTCAAACTTTGGATCAACTAGAATGTCTGATCCAAGCTTGGGAATGTGCCAGCTGGTTGCATTGGCTGGGCTTGTGTTGGTTGCATAGCATAGGATCAGATTACTGGTTGCAAAGTTTGCTAGTTTTATGTCATAGCAAACAATCATTACTAGTTTAACATCATAGTGGGCAGTCATTGCTAGTTTAACATTGTAGTGGAGAGTCATTACCAGTTTAACATTGTAGTGGATAGGTTTAGTTGATGCATTAGCTGAGCGATGGGTGCGGTGACCAAGGTAGGCCACACACAAGTGGGTTGGACGGACGTCGTGGATGCCAATGAGATAAGCAGGATGTAGGATGCTTAAGTCGTCTAGGGCTAGGAGGTGGCCCCTACGTGAGCATAATGTTGGGCAAATGCAATGATCACTTGTAAGGAAGGTTGGATTGGCATGGTCACCATCTCAAAGAGGACAAGTGGACTAAACTGAGGAGGGGCCGTACTAAGGAGCGGTTGTTGGAAGACAGTGTAGAGGGGGCTCTCGCATTCAAAGTAGCCTCAAACTCATCTTCTTCCTCCTGTGAGGCTTCCTCGTAAGTTGTTCTTGCATCATGCTCATTTGTGTGGATGAGTTGGAACAATAGATGATGGTAGGACTTTGTGAGTGGAATTATGTCGAACAAGGAGGGGTTGTACTCCCATCCATCCTAGTGGACTTGTTCGTAGTCTTGTTTTGCCTCCAAGTCAAGGCACTCCATTGGTAATCCTACTTAGATTTTGGCACAAACAAATTTGTATTGTTTGTGGCTTAACGTAACACACTTTGGGTTTATCATGGTGTCAAATGTATTAGACACTAATGTGGAAGGTTGATCTGGATTTATGTTCACAAATCAGGTTGTGTGAGTTGTTGTTTGCAAAAAATAGCTAACTCCGAAAATTGCAGAAAAATGACTAAGTCTGCCAGTAGTAGAAAATTATCTAAAAATGTTGAAAAACGGCTAAGTGTAAAAATGCAGAAAAATGGCTAAGTATGGAAACTACAAAAAATTGACTAAGTGTAAAACTGTAGAAAATTTGACTAAGTATGAAAATGTAGAAAAAATGCTAAGTATGGAAATGCAAAAAAAATGCTAACTATGAAAGTTGCTAAAAATGGCTAATCCTAGTGCTACACTCACTATGCTAGAGCTAGTTACACTCTCTACATTGAGAGCCAGCTACGCTCTCCCAAGCACCCAAAGTTTTGGTCAAGTGCCAAAGATATGCTTTGGCTTTTGTTCAGTGGGGTTCCAGGAGAATTGACGATGGGCTCCAACCTACACCAACCAGTGGTGGAGAGAGTATGCAAGAGAATAATCAAAAAATGGAAAAGAAAATGGCAAGGCCCTCCTTTTAGCTCCAAAAAACTATAACAACCAAAAATGTTGGTGGCTAAAATCACTAAGGGGTCAACAGACACACAACCTTAACCCCACCTCTGCGCAAGGGCATTGCTGAAAACAAAGGTAGAGCACCCTAAACGATCTTGTCAATCAAATAGGGACTTTGCTAGTTGTAACCGAGGTAGTGGGTACAACTGGGGGGTCGTGTGGTTAGTCGACATACAAGTGCAAATAACGTGAAACGGTGCTAAGTGTCAAAGCGGTGCTTTGTGGTGCTCAGTGTAGAGTGTAGCCACAGAATGGGGGAGAGCATAGCCAAGGGTTTCGACTGAAACGAGAGTGTCAACCCACAGAGACTACCACCCAAGCATAGTATAGCGTGATGATGGTGAAAAAGTGTGAAAAGACAAGAAAAATGCAAGAAAATGATAGAAACAGGAGAGAGAAATAGAACACAGCCCCAAATGGGGGCATAGTTAACTCCAAAAGAGTCTTAGAAGATACATAGTGTACAACAGACATAGTGGGAGCGTAGTCATAGTCTTGAGGGTGTTGGGTCATGAAGTCTAGCACTCACTGTGATGAATCGTGCTTACCAGGTTGGCCATTGCAGTGTACTATGCAGTGTTCTATAGGGTTGCAACAGGGATGCAGTGGGTCGTGATGTGCAACTCTGCCTCTCTACCGATGTGTTTGGGTCTCATTCACCCAAAGATGCTCAATGTCGAATGCCAAGTGCCAAGTGCTAAAAATGCTCACATCCAAGGAATGTCAACTGCCTAAGAATGTCAACCGTTTAGGAATGCCAACCGCTTGGGAATGCCAACCATTAAAACATTGGGGGTCTAGGGGTATTTATAGGGCTAGGGCTAGCCCAAAACGTAGATTGGGTGCCACATGGTAATGCAATAGGTGGGACTACGAGAAAAATTCAAAAAAATTTATAAGTTTGGAGGTGACCAGAAAAGTTTGAAAATTTTCTAACTTTGGTTGCTACGCTCACCCCATGTTACGCACGGGACACATAACTCAGTAATTAAAAAAAATGCAAAACTAGTAGTTGGAGCTAACTACACTCAACACTTAGAAAAATTTGGGCAAAGTGCCATTGTTTTGACACTTTGCCAAATTTGTAGTCGAGACATTGAGACTCGAAATTTTGTGGTGTTTCAAAGCCCTTATCAAATGACAATAAAAAAACTAGAGAAAGCAAAGCTTTAGTGAACATGTTTACTAGTACTATAAAAAGTATTGATCAATATAGACAAATAGCTCATAAGCCAAGCTTTTCCTTATTTGACAAGAATACTATTAACTCAAAGACTAAAACTTACAAGTGGGCTATAGCTAACGGTAAATATTTTCAACTTAAGATCAATTTTGATTAACAATATGATAAAAAATTTATGCCATCATTTTCTATAGGATCTTCCTTTCCTACAAAAGTTAATATTTCTCCAAATATTTTTATTGTTACCTCATATTTTTTTGCTATTTTAAGTTTAAGTAGAGATATTGAGTGTGATTCAAATGTTGTTAGGACTAGAATCATCATTCCTGCTAACAATTAATCTTCTCCTCTTGATTTTCAAAGCATTATTAATAATGTTGTAAATTTGAGTAGGCATCCCTAAAAATTGGAAATTTTTTTCTTTCTATGTAGTTTTTCTTACTTTTTACTCAATGTTAAGCATAGAATGTACCTTGAATTTTTTACTTATTGTTATTATTATTAGGTCCATACCCCTCCCAACATTTTGCTTAATTTCTACAAAAATTTTGGGTTGATTGGGTCATCTAATTTTAGTTGTGATCCCACCATATCTTAAAAAAGAAGAAGCTATTTTGTTATTTGCCCATGACTCACATACATGCATCTTACTAGTTATAAGTTCTGGTAATCCTTTTCTCTCAATAAAATGTGTGGTATGCATGGTAGACAAAAACACCGAGTAATCGCAAATATACAAGCAAAAATATATATTTGAAAGGAACCAACGCAGAGAGTAAAATAAGTACGGCTCACATGCTTTGCACGCAGAGGTATCGAACAGAATCTTTAAACTTTAGACAAGCAAAGGGTCGGTGATGATTTAATGCAGCTCAGCCAAGTGCAAGAATAAGAAGCAAATGCAGACGTAACAATAGCTCTATTTAAATGCGGTCAGAAGGGAGGAGACAAAGATGACTTCCAAGGTGGATACGTACAGGGGAAGGGAAAGCTGTCACAAAAGTAGCAAAGTTATTGTCATGTTACATCAACGCCTGGACATTGCAATATAATATATAATCGATGATACACCGACCTCTAAATAAGCCTCTGCTCTGCAACTTCAGTGATGAATTCAGATAGAGAAACAGGCAGAGTGAATAGCATGGCTAGCAAGCAAATACAATAATAAGTAGATCAATAATAGGGTTATTGATCAGATTAGAGTGGATTAGATTAGATTAGATTAGCTTGCATTGACGACTTCTTTTTCTTCATCTAAGTGATGGTCACCAACATCGCAGAGGATGCGTTTCCAGAACCAGTGCTTTTGGAAGAGCGAGGAGATGTTATTGATGGGGCAACCTTTGGTCTCGGGCACGAACAGATAAACGAAAACTGCAGAAATGGCAACGAGGCCGGCGTAGAAGAGGAATACGCCGTACTCCATGTGGCATAGCATTGACAGAAAGAACTGAGCCAGAATGAAAGTCACCAGCAATTGCACCGCTACTGCAACGGATGTGCCTGCAGATCGAACTTCCAGAGGGAATATCTCAGTAGCCAGCAGCCACGATAGAGGCCCCCATGACCAACCGAAGCCTACCACGAACAGACACATGAACAGAACCAGCACAATCGCCCATCCTTTGCTCATCACTCCTCCACCGTCCCCTGCTAGCTTCGTTGCTAGTATTGCTGCTATCGCTATCTGCACATCAACATCAACACCATCGTTGTCACAGCTTCGAATCTGAATCTGAATCTGAATCTAGATCTGTTGTATAGCACTGAGTTATTAAGAAACATAAAAGGAGATAACTCTCATAAAAGGAATTGTGAGAGTGGTACCCCGATAAATTCAAGGGGTTTCAGTAAATAAAAACTTCAGTTTCAGCTTTGGAAACATGGTCCAGGAGCATGTATAAAAAATTTATGTGTTTTAATAATATTTTAAATACATTAAAGAAAAATGTAAGTTGTATGATTGGGTTTTGTGTGCGCCGTTTCTCATTATTTCTAACGTTGCTCTAGTTTTAAGCAAAAGCTTTGACAAAAGATCGGCTTTTTCGGCCTGTGTAAACAATGTAAATTTTGGTTGAAATTATACTAATGTCCCATCCACATGGAATCCCTGATTCCGATAGCATCTTGAATTTAAAAGTTTTTGCCAGTTGCCCCATGTGTCTCTGGCACAAATTAGCAATATTAAATATTTTTATGGTTGTGGATCTTCTTGGGTAAGGGTTGTGCTACTAGCTCAGAGTTATCTTATAAATTTTTGTTTTTTAGTCTAGAGATTATGGGGTTAACTCCTATTTTCAATGTGACTTTATAGTGGAATACTTTTGTTTAATGAATCTACCTTGCTGTGATAGTGTGTGTACTGATATTTCTATATATTTCTTTGTTGAGAAATTGTAGATTCAATTCCTATTTTGAATGTGCATTGTGATCAAATATTCTAGTTGAATAAATAGCATCTACCTTGCCGTATAAGCAAGGGTTGTGTTAAGTGTTAACATCTACGTTTACTAAAATAAATATATTGATTACGTTATTCATGGACGAACTTATCAACTCACCAAACCCACTCACTCATCTTATCGTATCCAACCAAATGTGACTTCTAATCTCTCTGCACCTACGGATGACTTTAAAAAATTAATTAAAATTTTACGTAGCAACAAGTGGAGCATTCGCGTTCTTCTTCAATTATTGCATTTCACATGCTGTCGTAAGCAATGCTCATGTGACGCAACAGCCTATACGATTATTGCGACGTACGTGCCAAAGGATCTAAAGGGACTTCAGCCTATTATTACGACGACGGCTGCTTTTGAAAACTGCTACAGAAGCAATAATTCAGGTACCATGTTCCCACTAAACCAAAGAAGCTAGGACCTTGGTTGGTTAATAAACAATAAGGTACCATGTTCCCACTAGACCAAAAGTTGGGTGATGTTTCGGTTGGTGAGGTGAAGTAGGAAATGGGTGGACTTTCGCATAAGAATTGACTACACGAGACTTGTAATGGCAAAGCCAGTCAGGTCTGGTTGAGTCTAAAAAGAGAGCAATTTCATTCATTGAAAGTCAATTCCAAACGAACGTCTCGGCAGGAATTAGGACTGCTTATGGTGTCCCACACTTATTTAACGAATCACATAAAAGTTTTAAGAACCGTACGTTCTGGAAGTGGGAGAGTGAACAGAAGTGTCTAAGATTCTTGGGGGAAACTTTTAATTTAATTTAATTTTTAAAAATATTTAATAAAAATAAAATAGGTAAAAAATTAAAAATTATTTAATTTAAATATTTTATTATTTTATAATTCATATCTCCACCTGCCCACCCATCCCAAGTCTTTGCATATGCTTGTGTACCCAAGTCTTTGCATATGCTTGTGTACCCAAATGTGAATTGAATCGTGAACCCTGCTTCCAAGAATCAGATTCATTTAATGCATAGTTTTTCAAACATTAAAATGACTACTTCTGGTGTACGACACTTGATTAAGTGACTTCTCAAACACTAAAATGGCAAGTAAAAAAGTGCCTATTTTGTAGGAGCGATTACCGTTTGCAAAAGTCCATTAAACCTTTAACAATATGAATATGCAGAAAAAATGATATATATATATCTATATATCAATATCATACCTGGCAGCAGATGATTTGGGCGCAGCTGATTAGCAGCAAGCGCTTGCGGCCAAAGCGGTCTACGACAGCGACAGAGACGCAGGTTGAGAGCAAGCTCACCACACCCAAAATCACGGCCGACATCAGAGCCGCATCGCTGCCAAAGCCAACTGTGCTGAAGATCACCGGTCCGTAAAACGCAATGATGTTGATCCCCGTGGTTTGCGAGAAGACCTGCATACAATTCAACGGACAATTCCACCATACCCACGTCGGATTCAAATCACAGCACAATTTCCTGCATGGAATACTAACCAGAACAAACAAAATTCTCACGCATATGGACTTGCAAGTGAAATTCACCTTCTCTTCCAGCTAAAAACTACTGTACACCGTAACAAATATTATAACTTCAAATTTACGGAGTCATGCATAAAGTTCGATTGCAGAGAGAGAGAAAGAGAGAGAGGAACTCCTATTCATTCATTCATTCGGTTCTGGGTAAGAGAAGCGGGTGGATTTTAGCACAGAGTACAACTGCGCCTGGGGAATGGGTGCGTTAATGATAGAATTTCAGTTCGAGGGGACAATGGACATAATGCCGTGCCATGTGAGTTGAGGACCAGAGTTTAATTTACTTTCCGACTTTTTAGCGAACAGACATCGAAGGTGGTAGCAGAATCTTCACCTTTTGACGTTGCAGAGGGGCCAGAGGTGACCCACTACACTACACGAGTAAATGGATGTCAGACTCACAAAACCAGACCTGCAATGGAGAAGAACGAGCAAACGGATCTTGAGGCTGCTACCACAACACAACCTCCACCTACCTCCATGGCAGGAACGACTAAGATCCACTAAAACACAATTATCCTATGACAGCCTGCTCGCGCATTGAAACCAACGAGAACAGGCTTTCACCAACTCCGATCGATAAGAATGTTTCGAAACACCGGGGCAGAGAAAAGGATGCGCCGATGGCGAGATCTTCGAAGTTTTGGAGAGGAATTAAACTACACAGGAAATCAGGAACGCAGAGCTGGTAGGATATGTGGAAATTCAGCAGCAGTTTCAGAATTCAGATAGATACCTGGATAGCGAGGGCGACGATGAGCTGAGGACGATAGCGGCGGGAAGTGAGGACGGTGCGGAGGGCGTTCGCGTTTTTGTGAGCGGGAGCCTGAGCCTGAGCCTGAGCCTGAGCCTGAGCCAGGGCGAGGGCGGCATCCATGTCCCGGAGTTCCTGCCCCACATCGTGAACGCCGCGGAGCCTCCGGAGCAGGGCCTGGGCCTCATCTCTGCGGCCACGCTGGAGAAGGCCGGCCGGCGTATCCGGCAACGGCAGGGTGCCGACGACCATGACGACGGCGGGCACGGCGGCCAATCCCAAGGACAGTCTCCATCCCCAGTGGCCGAGCAGCTTGGCCGTGAAATAGTTAATGACGCCCGACAGCAGCACGCCCACGCCCAGAAAAATCTGGAAGCCGATGTTGAAGGCTCCCCGCCAGCGCGGCGGCGCCATCTCGGACAGGTAAATGGGGACGGCCTGGTCCGCGAAGCCGACGCCGAGGCCGAGCAGGAGGCGGCCGACGATGAGCATGAGCAGGTTCTGGGCCAGGCCGTCCATGATGGCGCCCACTAAGAAGGTGAGGCCGCCCGCCAGCATGGAGGCCTTCCGTCCCAACGATTTTGTGACCGTCGACGCCGCCATGGACGAGAACAGGGCCGCCAGGTACAGCGACGACGTGAAGGCCGTCAGTTTCTCGTTGTCGTACTTGCAGTAGTTGGTCTGCTTGGCTCGCTCCGCCTTGGCCGCCACGTCCGGGAAGAACTTGGCCAGGAAATGGTGCATGGACGACACCCCTCCCGACACTCCGATGTCGTACCCGAATATGAGTCCGCCCGTGGCTGCCACTGCACATGTCAGTAGCACGTACCCCGTCACTCCTCCCTTGTATTGCTCGTCCTCGTCTCTCGTTGTTTCTTTGCCGTTGCCGTTGCTGCTGCTGCGACGTCCCATCTCCATCTCTTCACGCGATGCCGCTGCTGCTGCTTTTGCTTTTTTTTCCTGCGACTCTGGCGTGGCCACCATTTTAACAAATTTGAAGCTCCGCTTCACTGGGCTGCGTAGCAGGAAGCGAGCAGGCGTCCTACTACCCTTTCTTTTCTTGCTTCTCTCTTGGTGTGCAGTCTGCTCTTCCCCTCGCTGCTGTTGCAACAAATATGAAGGCCCCGTGGGTTTGGTTTGGTTTGGTTTGGTATAATGATAATTTCAGAATAAACACTTTTGTTTGTTTTGTTACGTTGGTCAAACTTGCTTAATGTTCCGAATTTGGGTTTTTACTTGGGTAAAAAGGTATCCTTCAGTTTTGGTCAGGAAGCCACTGCATTCGTTTCCGTCCATTTGCATTTTAACATAAAAAGGATCTGCTTGTTAAAAAGGATCTGCTTGAGCCCCCGTCTTCAATTTGAAAAAACGAATGCATGAATTTAATAATAATAATAATATGTTAGGCTACCATTACTGCATTTTCATAACAACCCGGATTTAGTCCTCCTTGCTAAATTCAAAGTCCATTCCTACTCTGGTCACGATCCAGTACTTACCTCATCCCAAAATAACTTTATATACATCATTCCTTCCATGAAGTTCTAATCGCAACCATCCAAATTTCCAACAACCATACAACCATATTTTAAAGGCAAAAACGGAAAAAAAAAAAAAAAAACAAAGTCAATTCCAATTCCAGATAACAATTGATTTGACTATTATTTAACAAAGCACATCTCCAACTTGATTTTCAAGTAAGGGAATCAAACGTTTATATATTTTGCTTGCGTTCGCCTCAACCTACGCCAAATTCCAATTTTGATTTCGGTTGACACAGACGATGAAGGCTTCAAATTTATTTTATGTTGGGTAGATACCACTTGCAGCAGGACGAAGGGGGGCGTCGGACCCTAAAAGAAGTTCGATTGATATTAAAAGTGTATCAATTACAGTAACCTGAATAAGTCATAGGTTTGAAGGGAAGGAAAAGCTGGGAGCACTGTGAATGAGACTTGGGAACAACCNTCAGGGAAAGCCGACTTCAAGAACGTCCTGGATTTCTTCGTTAAATTACTTTATAATACGCGCAATCCACTGGAACAATCTATCAAATCGATGTTCAAAACACAACTCAAACTTTTCCTTAAAGTTTACTTCTTTTATTTATTAAGATAAACAACGTAGGTAGTGGATGCTTGGAATATAAAATATTATAGCTTTTCATGCAGAATTATAACAACATGGTCCAAAGATTTGGTGTCGACTATTGGTATGGTAAGTGGTTTGTGAACTATTCTTCCTCGGGTTTAACGTATGATATATACTTTACTATGTTATTTTGCCAAAGGCCATGGGCTACATATGTAAGGTTATGGTTGCAATGTATAGTGGGCCTTGAACTCATAGTTTATTATCCACATGTAACCAATGGTTGATTTATTATGGTTTGAACGCATGACTTAACTATTTATATATATGTCATTTAATACGTAAATCAAGATTAATATTTAAAATGAGAGTAAGGGGCTTGTTTATTTTGATGTTTCAAGTGTGGTTCAAGCCAAATCACTTAAAAAGATATTAAACTTTAACTCATCTATTAGCCCTTCTAAGATTGCCACTTAGTAGAATGAACATTAAGCCTTTAGGTGATAACTTTTTCTATATTGTATGTCATGAGTCATGATTTTGTTAGCCCCAATATAAGAGCCTTGATATCGAATACGCAATATCGGGTTCCAAGAAGCAATGTCGGATATCCAATATCGTCTCTTTCATGCTAACCTATAAATACAACACTTGGGTGCATGGTGGGAGATAATTTAGTTTCAGCTTTCAATTAGCTTCTTTGTAGATTGTTAATTTTCAGTCTTATTATTTCCCAGTGCTTGTCCGCAGTGTGATGTTTGTAATTGCATAGCATTCTTATTCGAGTGTGACATACTTGGACATGTTACATGATTAGAAATAAAGATGGAGACTACTTCCATCATTGCAACATCCACTTAGATTATTATTGCTTTTAATTGTTCAATTGTTTCCTATTTTCCTTGATCACTATTTCCATTTATTGCTTTTTATGATTCTTGTCATTAAGCAGAATGAGTACGCCTAATTACAAGCACTTAAGTGCAATTACTTAGTAACCCAGTGTATCATTTGGCAAGCCCTTATCATGTAATTACTCCATTACACAACAATGGTATAATACCCCTTTTTTTGCATTTTCCAAAGCTGTAAACCTCAATGACTTCATCTTCTACCACTTTTGGTGCCTACATAAGATTTCGTACTTACCCCAGAATGGTATAATACCCCTTTTCTTGCATTTTTCAAAGCTGTAAACGTCAATGACTTCATCTTCTACCACTTTTGGTGACTTCGTAAGATTTCGTACTTACCCCAGAACTATGGACCTAACTTGAAACCTTCCAACCTATGCGCCGGAGATTGTTCGCATCGGATTCGGAAGCGCGTACAGAAGTGCATTAAATTCGCAATGGTTACGTATTTCATAATTTCCAACGAAACTTTGTCTGGATTTGTACATATATATATTGAAATGGTCGCCTTGCCTTGCCTGGTATTGTTCTTGCCTTTTTTTAGTTCTTGAAATGTCTGCATTTTGCATTAAAATCTTACGTATCTTCCCATGAATCATACCAAAAATTTCATTTCATTGTTAAATGGCAAGCAAGCAATCAAGATTCATGGCATCGGCATGAGACGGACCACAGAAAACAAGGGAGTACGAATGAATAAACAAACACACGGAAATCACGAAAGGGCTACTATGGTAACCGAAGGCCAAAGGGGCAAGTATCAGGACGGGGCGTGCGAGGAAAAATTTGCATTTGCATGGATTCGCCTGCCTTTGGGAGCGTGAAAGGTTCCGCGATGACTCACATTCACGCGTGTTTATTGTTCATTGCTGTTTTTTGCTCTTTTTCTGCTATCTCGGCTGCAAAAAGAAAAAACAAAACAGGGTCATCGTCATGGGTCATGAGTCATGAACATAACGACCGATCGATGGATGCTTGTTCAACATTTTTAAAAATCTGTTTGCTTATAAAGCAACGAATCCCACCAGCACATGGCCAATGGCCATATGCAA
>MNCI01007486.1:113454-126735 GCA_015680685.1 Gnetum montanum
TCTTGGATGCTTGGATGTTTTCTTCTTGAGTTTTCCTTCCCATTTCGACATTGCTCCATTATCGGGAAGCTGAGTTAATAAAAATAACAAAGTCTTTGCATGGTGTGGTTCTCATGTATAAACACAAAAAAAAATAGTGAGGATTCAAAGCACACCCCTTAGACAAAATAATCATTTGGGCTACAAGAATTGGTTATGGAACTAAAATAAACATGTTTCCTCTAACTAAGGCCCTTCTCGCTTCCTATTCTATCCTCCTTGGCTTCATTGAAATGGTGGTGGCTCTTTGGGAGATGCATTCTTATTACTTCAGGTGGATGGATTAGTCGAATGCATTAATTCAAAGTCACTGGATGTGGTTTGTTTGAGGCTAGACTTGGCACAAGATCTACTAAGTCACATTAAACATTAACTACACAAGGGGTTTTCCACCACCTTGTTCTTGGGATTCCATTCCATTCTCTTCTCTCCATCCTTCTCTCCATTGTTCACCTCATTGCCGATTGTATCAGTAGTCCATATTTTGGTTAATGCATCGTCTTCTTTTTGGTAAATTCTTATGGTTAAGACTTTAACTCTTATTCCAAATGACATTCCCAAAGCCTACGGACTCTTCGAATGTGGGTTTCTCAGGGCATTAAGGGCATGAGCCTGCTTTGGGGAGGATCCACTGGCATTCATATTTGGTACACCAGTTAAATTCTTTCCCTTAACATTTTTGCAATCCACTCTATTTTTTTCATTTCCATATTGACATCCCTTTCATCGACGTTACAGTTGTCTTGTTTTTCTTCATCTTTCTTATTCCTTTTCTTTCTCCATTCTATTGCTGCCGGAGGTTCGCTCTTAGTCATGGGGGTCAAGACCCAATTTTTTTGATTTTCTCCTAACCCCTACACCTTCAGCAGTCACCATTATTATATCTCCAGAATCTACATCAACCATACCACAACTTAGCTAATGGACCTTTTACCGAAGCAAGGTATCAACTGCATTGTGATTCGTTTACCCTTGCTAATATAAAGACTGTGTTATGTGTGCAGATGGAAATCATATAACAACGGATTGGATCTGGAGGGAACACATGGAATGGATCAGTGCTAAAGCAACTATGCAAGGAATGAGATGGATGGCGTGCTTACGGATAGACAATGAAAGATGCAATCTTGGCGTTGGTAGCAGCAAACTTCTTCTCTCTTTTCTCTCAACTGCCAAATATGGCCTGATGTCAAATGTATAAGGTGTTCACTCTTGTTGTTGTCGTGAACACCAGTTTTGTCATGTTCTGTAATGATGATCCGTTCACATGTCATCCCATTCACCATTAGTTCCATTCAAGTTAATAATCCCATACCTTTCCAATATTTTGTAAGGAACACGATGATAATTTTTTATTCAGTCATGGGGGTATGATGGGACGCGATATCACATGGGCTGCAATATCGCATCCGCCATGATATCGCATCCCCCGCGATATCGCATACGTGATATTGTATTGCCACATCTATAAATAAGAGGTGGCTCTCCCTTATTTCTCCATCTAGATCTAGACCGTAGCCAAACTCTTGCAGTTTTTCCATTCCAGAGTTAGAGTAATTTCCATGTGCCCGCAGTAGGAGTCCCAAAGTGAACGGATCTTTATTCGAGCAAATATTGTACCTGAGCACAAGTTTGTGTATGGAAATAAAAATGAACTTTTTGGATAAACCTTGCAATGCATGGACTAAGCTAATTAAGACTTTAATTATTTTTCATTATTTAAATGCTTTATTAGTCAATTAAATCTCTCTCAACCCTAAACTCCTAGTTAAGTGCATTCAGTATGACCGCTTCGAGCACGTGCGTTACGCTTGGTAATCCCAACAACGAATTGTGTTTGGTAATCCCAGAAGGTTGCATTGGCTCAGGGTGTGAACGGCAAGTGGGAATGGATACTGATGCTAGGCATTAGAACTTAGTTAGTTAGAGTTAGTTACTTATTCTCTTCACCCTTTCCCTCATTAGCATAGGTGATAAAACATAAAAGACATAAAAATCACATACCTCAAACTTACTTAACCATACAACCATGACAAATACAAGTAAGTCTAGGAAGACAACGAACGATTAACCTTAAGTGTTCCATAAGGTGTGTAGGCACTTAGTCTGCCAAGTTCAACCAAATCGTGCGTGTAATTCTCGTATTCATATGGTTGAGTGTAGGGGTACCTCACCACTCATCACCACTTAAATCCAATGGTACAGCTAAACAAAGCCACAACCTTCTCTACAAGGGCATGCATCACTCTAAGTAGAAAATTACCAATCAACCTACCTTAGCTTATCTTCTTAGAGATAGAGAAGTGATTCAAAGAAAATGAAAAGGGTAGAAAGATATTTCACTTTCTATGCCTAATCTAAAAAGTATACAAAAGAGAAGGGATAGCACACTAGACAAACAGCATGCTCCGTAGGGCTCCTACTACATGCTAGTAAGATATGATAAAGGATAAGACCCCTATAGAGTTCCAAGAAGAGGCACCACCATCACCACCACTAGTAACATTCGAAACAACCACAACAAATGAGTGCCTAAGAAAACCTAGAAAGTAGCTACAAGTAATGGCAAGTCATTAGTCTATCATTTAATTATTAATTACCTAAATGAGGTTATAAGAATCATTAATTGATTGGTGAATGATCTCAATAGTTTATTATCCTTCCAAAGAAACTAGGCTTCCATTCATGCTAATCCCACTACATAAGAAATCATGGTGTTAATACTTGTAGAGTAATTTCATAAAATCTTTGGAAACATTGCAACTTTCTCCATAGTCTTGGAGGAATGGGAAGGTACAATAGTCCTACAAGGACCAAAAGATACCTACAAAGATGGTTGCAAATCACATGGAAGAAGCTCTAAGGGCTCCTATAGCATTAGTGCTAGATACTTCTATCATGGTAGACATTCAAGATTTTTCATGAGTCAAGAGTGGAGGAATGAATGCCACTCAACATGAGGAGGTGCTAGAAAAATTGGACAAATTTGAGAAACTGAGAAAGTCAAATTTCTCAATTTGAGAAACTTCCCAAGAGATATTTCAATGACTCAGTCAAAGTTGCTTGAGATAAGGGATAAACCACTAGTTTCAAAAGTGAAATTGAAGGAGGCTACCAACATCAATTGAAGGTTGGTAGTCAAGGTTGCTAAACTTAGAGTTTGCTTATCTAATCTTCTCATTTTTAGGCCAAATTCACAAGGGATGAAGCTTTTTAACCACTTCAAAAAAAGTTAAAGGAGGCCAAGAATGCGAAAGATCTTGCAATATTTGATACTTTATTATCAAATACAATGTTCACTATCACAGATAATGACCTATTCTAGACATCCAAAGAAAACAAGTTGCTGACCAAGGAGAATTGACACCTACTAAAAGTGAAAGCCTAGAAAGAACAACTACTTGAATACATTAGGCAATAATAGGAATAACTTGTCAAGGTAAATCAAGATGTGAGGAGGTTGACTATTGAAAATAGAAACTTATCAATGAAGGATGTGTGCATCATTCATCAATAAAATACCATTGAGAATGTTACTTAAAATATCAAGGCTGCAAAGTATGAGAAAGTGAAAAACTATTACAAGAACCAAGTGGGAATGCTTAAGGATGTAAACAAAATGGTGAAGGCTAAAAATAAATTCCACATTCTCCATCGACTACAACAATGATATGACACATGGCAACCCATCTCTAATTAGCTAAATTCACATGATCAAGTAAAAATCCATATAAAGGAGTTGTAGATAGAAGAAATGATCGAGTACATGGAGCTAGCCAACATCTAGTATGCAAACCTCATAATGCTAACTATAGGGTAGTTGCAATCAAAGCTTAAAAAGAAAGTTGCTAACTTGTACCTTCTCTTTGAGGCTAAGTCTAGATTCCATAAGAAGATAAAGTAGAAGCTAAACTTAGCCATTGCAGAGCTTGAGGTTCTTAGAAGCATATTTGAGGATCAATGATTAGTTACTGAGAACCTAGCAAGAAGAATGGTAGACCATAATGAACTACAAAATATAGTGTAAATGTTTGTGATTGAATGTAAGTAATTCACA
This sequence comes from Gnetum montanum, assembly GCA_015680685.1. NCBI lineage: Eukaryota > Viridiplantae > Streptophyta > Gnetopsida > Gnetales > Gnetaceae > Gnetum > Gnetum montanum. Next base: position 117,551 of record MNCI01007486.1, read on the forward strand.
GCCTAGTTCATCAATGTCAAATGGATGTTTCCAACATTACCTTGCTATGGGATGTAAATACACTAGCAACTCTAGGTGATGTTGCCTAGAGTATTCATGACGCATAGAACATGGAAGAAAAATGAGGGCACTGTTGAATGCATTCAAGATCTCTAAGGAAGCATTGGTAGCAATAGGGTAGCTAAGACCACTAGCTAAACCAAGGTACCAAGAGTGTTCGCAAGAGCCACATGAGCCTCCATATCATAGCACCATCTAAAGATCTTCCCTAGTGATTTTTATACATTGACAGTAAATCCATTTTTTATATCATGTGTCCAATTTTGTTATAACCCATTGTAATCACTCAAATTTTTTTATACTGCAACACATAGTTTATCAAATTTTCAATCAATAGTATAATTCTCATACTCCCAAAATTTTGTAAACAGCTTGATCTTACTTTTGTTCACTCAAGGGTGAGTTTTTAGTCAAATGTGAAGGTATGATAAAATGTGAATAAACTAGTTACATTGATGGGTATGTGTCGATGCATCCTTTGATATGTTGATGCATATGTCTTGACGTGATCTAGTCCTTTGCCTATATAAGTATGCATACCACCTCCGTTTGTGATGCTTAGGTCATTCTAACAATGATGCTCTTCTAATTTTATTCTATAAAAGTTAGAATTTTTCATCTTTAAGTACCCACAATGTTGATTGATTTAATTGAATGGAGTTTTATTTAAATGCATGATGTACTTAGACACTTTTGCATGTTGACAATAAAATGAAAATTACTTTCTTCCATTGCAACACTTGAATTTGCACTTAGTTTATTTTTAGCACTTTATTTTCCAACACTTTGAAAATTAATACTTTATTCTATAATGACATGGGTATGAGTACTTTGAACATTTTATATTTACATTTAGTAATCCCAATGGTGAGTACTTGACATACCCAATAGTAAGCACCTGGTAACCTAGCAATGTTGATATAAGTTCAGGATATGGACAAAAAGTGGGAACGAATGCTCTATGCTTAGGATAGTTTAGATTACCCTTAGGCTATAGTTAGTTAACATTTTAATATCTCAATTAATTTATTATTTTAATATTTTAATGATAAAAATATAAATCATATTATGACCCAATCATACTTAACCATACCAATTAAACCAACACAAGTAGTGATTAGGAAGATAGTAACCAACAATCTAATGCTTGGTTATCTTGAATATCATACCAGCCCAAACTCCATGAAATTCAAGTGGATTGCATATGAATTCTTGTGATCTATAGGGAACTCTTGTTGCTCATCACTGTTTCACAACCTATTTTTAAGACTAATTATCTTTATTGTTAAACCAACAAAAATAATAAAGGAAAGATAAGAAAATTAGGTTGTTACTACCTATTTTTAAAATAACATATTGTTAATGATAGCATGTAATGCAAGAAATATTTTTAGTTTGCATTGTACTTTATGAACCAAAGCCATGTACCATTTTCATCTTCATTTAGAGCAAAAATATAAAACTAAGACATTTTTAAATTTTATGAATTAATGGATAGATATACTTATTTATGGCTTCAATTTAACATTAGTTTTTATAATGTATTTATTATAAGAACTTTTTATCATTCCTTAATATGGTCTTACTTATTTTTTATAAATGTAAAGGTTATACCATGTTGTGATGCTTTAAAAAAATCAAAACAAAATATTACGCATGAATGTTCTTGAAATTTTTAGCTATATCTCTTTTTCCATTATTATTTTCACATTTGATCATTTTTGGACTTCCAACATTTCAACATTAGTTATTTCTATTCATATTTCATTATTCACATTCTTTAATTATTCATCTTACTGTGTTCATTTAGACAAGTTTATAAAATAGTTTCTATATCATTTTTTCATCCAACATCTTAAAGGACAATTCACATGGTTTAGAATTTCATCATTAAGAAGCTCAAAAGTCATCAGAAAAGATAAGGCAATAGTATCACAACTCATGTTAAATAAAAATTGAAATTTATCTTCATTTTTTAGCATCTACTACTAGATCCAAAATCTCAATAGCAATATCAAAGCTAGGTCTATTATGAGGTGTAATAAAGAAATCACCAAATGTTCTATTATTTTTAATAAAAACGTAAGACTTCATTATATAGAAAAATATGATAAAAGGCCCTCTTGACTTAAATGACATCTTAGAAGTTACTGAGATAGGTACAATTTTTCCAAATCATATTACTACAAAAAAATGAATAAGATGAAAATCCCTCCTTAACAAAAATATTGGAACTTGAGAAAAAAAAGACTCTCTAATATGAAAGATTATTATATTTAATATTTTTGAAATTATAGCAAGAAAATTATGCTCCTTAGAGACATCTAAAGAAATATGGAATAGATTTTAAATGTTCAAATTTACCAAGGCAGCCTTGAAAATCAATACACCAAATAACTACTATACATAATCCAATTTAACAAACTTGAAATTATTAAGGAATAAAATATTGAATATTTTTTATGACAATATATAAATAAGGTGAAGTACATTGATAAATTTGGCTATAGATTTAGTCAACATCAAAAGGTTTAAAAAGTGGTTATAGCATAATACAATGATAAGAGGTATCAAAACATTATTATGAATTTCCTTCAAAGTAAAGACTTCAAGGAATTAAGCGTGAATGATCTAGTCTCACAAATTAGAACATTAGAAAGCTTGAAGATATACAATAATGACAAAGAACATGCCTTCACCACAAGCAAAGGAAGTGTCAAAATTTATAGAGGAAGAAGAAGGATAAATAAAACAAATTCCAAGGATTAAAAATTTCAAAACACTCAAGACATATTAGAGAATCAAAATAAATAAAGGATCAATAAAAAAATTTTTAAGGATTAAAACTTTTAGAACACTCAAGACATATTAGAGAACCAAAACAAAGGCATTAGGAGTAGATGATTCATAGGAGGAAGATGGAGCAACCAAAATTAGAGTAATATGAAATCAACTAACTTTTTCAATCCATTCTATAGATTTTTCAAAAGAAAAAAATATATACAATTGAATCTTATTGGAAAAAATTAGCTTTAACACTCTTTAAATTCAAGACAACAAACAAGAGAAGGCATCAACATGTATTTAAGAAGTCAATCAAGGTAACTACAAAGCCTTTACTTCTATTATTAAAATTAAACATGAATCATTTATTATAGACAACGAATGCTCAAATCATATGACTCCTCATAAAGCCCATCTTCTCATGTATAAACTTAACAAAATTGACAACATCAAAATTGGTGATGGCAACTTTTGCAAGAAGAAATAGGAAATTGCATTGTAAAACTTCTTAACAACAAAGCCCTTGCTATCATAGAGGTATTTTATGTCCAAATTCATCGAATCCCTTACTTTTAGTTATTAATTAATGTGAATTCCAAAAGTTATTATGTGTGAAATAACAAAATCAAATGGAGAAGAAACTACTAGAATCAAAGCCTACATAAACAATATTTATTAAGTGAACTATAATTACTTTGATCTAAAAGGCAATCCCATTGACATCATTAGTGATCATCAAGAGTCCAACAAATCCACTATTCAAGTAACTAGACCAGAAGAAAAGATATATGATATCACACCTCAAATAATGTCAAATAGTAAACATTTATTTATCAATGAAGAAGAAGCTAAAATTTGGCTCAAAAGACTAGGATTTTCATCTTACTCCAAAACTAAGAAAATCACAAAACTAAAACGAGCTATTGATCTCAAAACTAAGAAGAATCCAATGGAGAAATGTGAAATTTATATTCAAAGAAAATAAATCAACTCTCCCTATACATTGCCCATGCAAAGAAAAAATAAACCTTTTGAATTTCTTCACATAGATTTTGTTGGTCTCATGCTAGTTACTTCAATTAGAGGAGCAAATTATTCTTTTGTTATGGTAGATGATTACAGTAGATTCACTTGGACACACAACTTAAAGACTAAGGATGAAGCCTTCAACATGTTCAAAGACTTTCGAAAACTAATGAAAAATTCAATGAATCTCATCATTAAGGCTATTAAATCAACTAGAGGAGGAGAATTCATAAACAAGAACTTTGAAGATTTTTGCACAAAACAAGGTACTTTCTATCAAAAAACATGTTGGTACAATTCCCAATCTAATGGCATCACTAAGAGAAAAAAACAGAATTCTACAAGATGTGATGAGATGTTTATGAAAAATGCAAGACTAAAAAATGTATATTAAAGTATGGCCATGACCATGGCAACTTATATTACAAATATAATTACCAACAACAATAATAAGGATAGAACTCTTTAGGAGCTTCTCTATAATAAATCATAGAATATTGTGCATATGAAGACATAAGTGCACTCAGTATGATCACTTCGAGCACGTGTGTAACGCTTGGTAACCTAGTAACGAGTAGCGCTTGGTAATCCCAGCAACGTTGCACTGGTTCAGGGTGTGTGCGGCAAGTGGGAACGGATACTAGTGCTAGGGCAATTAGAACTTAGTTAGTAAATAGTTAATATAAGTTAGTCACGTAGTTCTCTTCACCTTTCCCTATTAGCGTAAGGACATTAAAAAGATAAAAGATATAAAAATCATATACCTCAAGCTTACTTAACCATACAACTGTGATAATACAAGTAAGTTTGGGAAGACAATGATTGATTAAACTTAAGTGTTCCATTAAGGTGCATAAAAAATTAGTCCTTGGAGTTCGACCGGATCATGCGTGGGACGCTCGTATTCGTATGGTTGAGTGTAGGGGTACCTTGCCACTCATCATTGGCACCGTTGCCGGGGACTTAGTTATTTATGTGCTACGTAGAACATAGGAAATCATTCATATCATTGGGATGCTAGAACAAACCCATAGGATTAATCAAGAAAAAAATAATATAACAATAAATAGCACACTGAACAAGACTAAAATGTCTTTGTCTTTACACAAAAGCACTTCACCGCCTAGGACCAACATAAGAGACAGTCAGCGGCACAACACACGTAACCAAGATTTGCCAGTTCTTCAACAATTTTGTGTGGTATATATTCATCACGATGAATATGTACTCGACTTTACCTTTATTCTCGATCAAGATGAACAACTGCGTTGGAGAGACTTGGAGGGTAACATAGTATTGCCTCCAAATCGAGAAGTCCCCAACATGCTCCTTCGTGCTCTTGCATGAATAGGCATGTCACAATTGTACGTAGAGTACGTTGCATGCGACCATGATACAAGGGACTACCATCCCATAGAAGTGCAACATCAAAGGGACTTGCAACAGGAGAGATATCACACATATTTAAAGGGCAAAGGACCCCATAACGCTCCACCCATCTTAAGAAAAATTGAGGGTGGTGAACCTATTTCAATAGGTTCTTCACAAAATGATGTTCCCCCTCCTAACGATGGTCAGGAGGTGGTGTATCAGAACCTCCACTCCACGATTCACAATCCTAGTTCTGATTCCCGCAAACACTAAGTGTTCAACAAGGGAACACAAACACATAATAAGGGCAGGCAATCTGATCGTAATCACGATCAGGGCCAAGACCACCGAAGAGAAGGTAGGAAACATCTTCATGGCAATGGTTCTCCTTCTTCTTCCCCTTCATCATCACATTCACCCTCTCCTTCAGTGTCTGGCCGCAGTCATAAGGAACCCAAATGTGAGGATAAAGGTAAACAAAGTGAAAAACATCAACAAGACAATCGAGAATGGGGATGAAGACAATCTAAGAAATCAATACATGGAAGAAGGGAGAGTAGGGAACTGCGTAGACACCATAGACACTATGAATGAGATGACCAAAAAGAACCCCTACTCGTAACTAGAAGCATGTTAGACATAACGGAGGCCATAAGAATTCCCACAAGGCATGAAAAAGATAGTAGGATCAAGAGGTTGACATGAATAATATCCCATGATTTGAGGGGGGATACAATACTAATCTTCAAAACCACTTACAAGCATTTCACAATGCATGTGCCTTGTAGAACATCGAGAACAAATGGAAAAAACTAGTTCCCAAGGACACTAGTAAAAGAAGTGGAAAGCTGGTACCAGTCCTTAGAACCAAAATCCATTTGAAGGTGGAGTACGATGCTAGAACTATTTAATGTTAAGTATCAAATGTACTCCCAAGTGTCCAACCTACGAAAGCAAATCCAAGGATGGAATTAGGGAACTCATGAACCCTTGGATGCTGCCATGGGCCAATATTATGCACTGTTACATCGTTGCCCGGGCCATGGCTACTCGCAGCAAGATCAACTACGCCATCTCGTAGATGGACTTAGGCATGAAACAAGGAGAACTCTTGGAACGTATGCCCAAGGGAGATTATTAGAGCTTAAGTCCCATCAGATCCATATATTACTAGAGCAAGTAGCCAAGAAAAAAGGGGAGCTACATAAGAGAGAAAGTGTGGAAGAGTACAACCGTGATCCTTCCCTCCGAAAAAGGGGACTGAGATTCTGTGAGGAGGAGGAAGAGTCACCACTCGAAGAGATGGTGAATAGGAAAACCTTGCCACTCCAAAAATTAACAACAGAAGGGTCAGCAAAGGTAGACCAGATGTGGGACTCCCTAGATAGTAGATTTGAAATTGTTCTTAAAATTGTAGAGGAGTCTAAAGAGCGAGGTAGTGACTATGAAAAAAAGAAAAAGAGGGACTTGGACCATGCACGTAACAAAGGTAAGGGTAAAATGGTCATCACCGAAGAGGTTGTGGATTCAGATACGGACAATGACGATGGATGTGAGATATGCCAATACGACCATCCTAAGGGATGTTTCCTAGTAATCTCACATCTACAAGAGTCTGGGGTGTATGCACTTAACCCAAAACTTAACAAACGGTAAGCACCCTGACAATTACCTTATCCCCAAGGTAACCCAAGGCAGTTCCACCAACCTTTAACGTATTATCCAAGTGGAACTCTGCCACAACCTATTAAGCAACACTAGCAGTGGCAATACCCACAGTCATGGGGGATGCCACCGCCAAGGCAACAATACCCTTATCAGCAACCGAGTCCATATGGCTATTACGTGCAGCAGCCAATCTCTCCACATGACTGTGTTGGTAACGTTACATCACAACGTCACTACCAAGATTGGGAGTATTATAGGACTCCTTCTCTTGGAAGAGACAACCCACAGACACACCATCCTCTGAATCCATCCACAACTCTCACTTTGATAGCTCCATTACCACCTACTCTAGCAATGCAAGGGGAACTTCCCATTCAACCGCAGCAACGCAATGCTACGAGAGTTGTAAACCTTCAACCTGCTACTAGTTCTGACAACTATACAAAGAGAAGACCTTTCTTCAGAACCAACAGTGCAACCAAGCTCTCACAACCACAAGCGTTTGAGCCTCTAAACACTTCTCCATCAAATAAGGCTTCAGAGCTCCCTTCAAATCGAAAATAGAGCTCAATGCACACAGTTATGTTAACATGTGTCATCACTAACTAGATTAAGAAGGGCCACCTTCCCAGGAAATTCTCTGACCCTGGAAGCCCTTTAATCTATCTCCAAGTCGCTAGGAATGAACCATGTACAGCTCTTCTGGACTTAGGTTCCGGAGTCAACTTAATATCACAAGAGATGTATAAAGCCTAGAACCTACCTCCGCTAAAGAAGAGAAATATTCGCTTAGAGCTGGCTAACCAATCCATCACTGTTCCCTGGGGACTAGTGGAGGACATTATTACCACTGTGTGTGGGTGGTCATACCCAGCTGATTTCCTAGTGATACAAGTAAATAATGACAAAGGGGACTTTCCAATAATAATGGGAAGGGCATGGCTAAGTACCATAAACGCACGCCTAGGAATCCATGATCTTTCCCTGGAAATATCTAAGGAAAAAAATTTTGGAAAGATCGAGAAGAAGAAAGTTCCATGCATCACATATAGTGGTACAGGGTGTGATTACGTATAGGAATGTTCAACATTTCTTGCATGCAACCGATGTGCCCAAGAAATTAACATACAAAAGTGCCTGTATGTAGCAACCACACAATAAGAAGACACCCAGTGGTTGATAGCTGATCAAGAGAGCAACTCACCAATGTGCATGGAACTAATTGGGGGAACAACGTGTGCCCACATCGAAAGCATAGATGCACTAGAGCAAGAGTTTCGCCAACTTCTAACTCTTAACCTAAAAACATCAATAGGGGGAAGCTAGAGATTCCTAAAAACTTCAAACAAGCACTCCGATAAAAGATTACTAGTCAATGTGCGATAGACTAAACCTTACCTTGAATCTAGAACGGTCAATGCACATAACACATCGGAGAAAGGACGACCTCACTCATTATTTCGAATCTCCTCCTTTCAACTCAGTCATGGGGGAGATGGCCACCTATGCTAATCAATCAAGGCCCTCAGTTCCTTTTTAAGTTTTTTTTTATACATTTTTGTTTTACAAATTTCTTTAACTTTTCTTGTTTTTAATTACAACATCGTTCATACTCTTTCGTTTCTTTGTGTGTTTGTTTATTTTGTTAGGATCGTCACCTAATAAGTGCTCCTGATGGTGGTATGAACTGTATTCTATGGATTCCTAATGTTTGGTTTTTACCTTTGAGTTATAATGTTGATACTAAGGTATGGTTCTTTTGATATAATAGGCAATGAGTCCACGTCATCCATGCATCCATGAATTTCTATGGTCTCTCTTGGCTTGGAACTATACAGTCCCTTTCTTAATAATAGAACTATCAACGAATTGGTAACTGGGCATTTCTCAAACCAAGGAAGGACTCAAGGATTGAAAAGGATGTGACTTCAAGGGGATTTGATGCATTTTTGTTGGCCATTCTCTTGGGTGCTTGGAGGTTTCCTTCTTGAGTTTTCCTTACCATTCTAACATTGCTCCATTATCGAGAAGCTAAGCTAATAAAAATAATAAGTCTTTGCTTGATGTGGTTCTCACACAAAAAAAAATAGTGAAAACAGTGAGAATTCAAAGCACGCCCCTTAGACGAAATAATTATCTAGGCTACAAGCACTAATTATGAAACAAAATAAACATGTTCCCTCTAACTAAGGCCCTTTCTTGCTTCCTACTTTCTCCTTTTTCGTTCCTCGGAATGGTGGTGACTTTTTGGCGGGAGCATTCTTGTTACTTCAAGT
>MNCI01007486.1:139693-157383 GCA_015680685.1 Gnetum montanum
GAGGTCTTTCATCTTCCTTACTTTTACCCTCTCCGTTATGCTCACGATGGCTATGCCTAGATGTGGAAGGAGAGTGTGAATGGTGAGATGAAGGAGAAGAGGAAGGGGATCCATCACCGTGGTGATGTTTCTTACCTTCTCTTCGGCTGCTTCAGCCCCGATTGTTGTAACGATCAAAGTGTCCGTCCTTAGTGTGACTGGTTGTCCTTGCCATGAATAGTTGGTGTTCATGGGGATCAAAGCCCGTAGCATGTACAGTTGATCGAAGGCTCTAATGCCTAACCTCTTCACCATTGTGAGGAGGAGGAACATCATTTTCTAAGAAACCCGTTATGAGGGGTTCCTCGTCTCCTATTTCACTAAGGACATGGGGGACCTTGCCCTTCAATAATGAATGTTGGCTCTCCTGCCTGTCGTCCCGAATACGTTGGGCAGCGGTGGGATGATAATCCCTTACATGATATCTTCTAGCAACATATTCAGCGAATAAGTCTTGCATGCCAATCTGTGCCAAGGCACGAAAAAGCATGTTCGGAATAGATCGATCTGGTGGTAAAACTATATTACCAAACAAATCTCTCCAGCACAACTATTCATCCTGATGGAGGGTAAAAGTGTAATCAGGAATATACTCATCGGGATGAGTATAAGTTATCGTATACTGTTTAGGACTTGGCTAGTCTAAGTTATGTGTATGATGCTGACTGTCTTCTATGTTATCCTTAGGTAAGTTAACCTTATGAGAAGAAGTCATTTTATTGGTGTGCTATTCACTGTTATATATGTTCTTATTTAACTAATTAACCCAAAGGTTCGTGAAGGCTCACAATGATGTGAAAGATTTCCTAATGTTCTAATTGGCGTAAAAACACTTAGTCCCTGGCAACGGCGCCAATGATGAGTGGCGAGGTACCCCTACACTCAACGAGCGTAGCACACGCGATCTGGTCAAACTCCATAGACTAAATGCCTAAACGCCGCAAGTAACACTTGGGGTTAATTAATGATTGTCTTCCCAGACTTACTTGTTGTTGTCACAGTGTATGGTTAAGTAAGTCCGAGGTATATGATTNGTCATACTTGTCCCACATTCTAGGAGGTAAGGGTAAGAGAATCTAATCGCGATAAGTAGCCGATTCCTTGGCTAGTCGTACACATTCGTCAATGCTCGTAACCAAGTCGTACTCATGCCGCGTTACTAGGAAAGCAGTAAATAACATTAATTAAACCTATCCATGCACTACAAGGTTTATCCACAAAGCTCATCTTTATTGTCGTACACAAATTGCGTTCAGGTACAAAGCTACTCAAATAAAGAACCGTTCACTTGGGGGACTCCTACTGCGGGCACATGGAAAATATTCTATCTCTGGGGTGATCAATCCTCCAAAGCTTCGCTACTTTACGCCTAGGATGTTAAATGAGGGGAGTGCTGCCTCTTATTTATAGATTTGACCGTGGACCACGATATCGCGTACGCGATATCGTAGGGAACGACGCGATATCGTGTACGCGATATCGTAGGGGATGCGATATTGCTGCAGCCACGATATCGCGGCTTGTGCATATCGCGTCTCATCAGCACCTTAGTAGCATAACCACTCAATTTCCTTAGTATGCAATCAATTTCTATTTCCTACACAAGCCTCTATAAACTCCTTGTTATCTCTAAGGTTCCTGATTTCAACTACCTACCTTTTGTTTTCTTTTTCTAAGGTCACAACCTTTTTCCATAGGAATTCATTAAAGCATTGGCACTTCCGAGAAGTCCTAGCACATGAGAGAACACATTCAGTGGTTCCCTCATACAACCTTCATGGAATGTAGTGTAGGAAATTCATCAAGTTTAACATCACGCTCAGGATCCCATCTAACCTTGGACACTACAATAACCATAATAATACGCACACACATATAAACAATAAGAAACAAAAGTAATAAAAAATACTTTAAGCTTTTGAAACCATGCAATCATAAAAGGTAGAAAGCCATAAAAAATATATAACAAAATATAAAAATACATAAATAGCAAAAAACTCAAGAAAAAAATATGCTCACTATTCTTACCAACATTAGGAGCTATCTGTTGTAACTGATTGATCTTATCTTTTGCCATGCCTTGCATGAACTTAGTCTTATCTGGAACCTCAGCCCAAGGCTTCAAACGAAACATAGAGGTGGATGCCTCTAGAAGAGTCTTAGGAACTACAACAAATATGACCATCATTACAATTTAAAAAATTGACATAAAACTATAACATATAATGGATAAACTTGAAGGAATAAGTACTTGCAAGACCATGTGGGATGTCAACAAGAGGTTCCTCATCAAATGTTGAATCTTAAAATATGGCATTTAGGGCATCGAATGCTTCATTAGATACTCTTTCATCCTCAACCTACTATCTTAGTCCTTCATCTTCTTGGTGTCTTTGCTCTACCTCTACTGCTTCTTAGGCTACCAATTCTTGTTACTTCCTTACAAGGATTACAAGGGAAAAATGTTGGACAAGTTAGCAAATTTTGTGTAAAAAATAATAATATAAATGTACAACAACATAAAAAAATATACAGAATAACATAAGAAACAAAATTAAACTAAAAATGCATATGAAACATACCAAAAACATTATGTTGTGTGTTGCCAAACCTAAGGGATATCTTCTTCCTTGATGACTATTCAACAATAGGAATTGCTTCCTCAACTAGTGGCCCTTTCAACCTTGCCTTGGCTACACCATCAGCCTTTGCACATATCTCTTTGTCTCTCTTGACACTTCCATAAGCAATATGGGATTCATCCCCCATGTTGTTAGGGGAAGAACAATGTGCACCATTATATTTTTCAGTTGTAATTAACAACAATTCTCCAACATCTTTAACAAGTGGATTTGGAACCTACATAACTAGAAAAATGTGTTTGGTCCAAGGCTTGGGAAATTGGAAATGATCATAACTCACTCATTTTCCATCCTTTTTGACCACTAGGAATTCCACAAACCTTCTTAGATATACAGCAAAAAATGCAAAGTGCATGTGGCATATTGTATCAAGGTTATTGCAGAATTTTTGAATCTCCCACCATAGTCCAGAGACCAAGTACATAGCCTAGTTGAACCTAATTCCCTTAGTGAGGATCTTCTTCATGGTTCAAGCTTACTGAATACCAAGGATCTTCTTCTGTGACAGTATCAAGGGAAATTCTCTAGAGCAAAATAGAACATATGTCTCGTAGGCCTCTATGACCTCACACTGATCTAAGGTCAACCCTCCTAGCACGAGAATTAAACCATGTCTCAATATCCTTTCTATGGCTCACCTCTTTCCCTGCTCTTGTGGAAACCTTGATGCCTTCACAAGGTACACCAAAGAGATTGCTAAATGTGGATTCATTAACACTTAAGGTAACAAGCATACCATGAACTCCTTTGTTAAAGGAGTCAATTACATTCACCATCTCTATAGTAGGCATTGATGGACTAAGAAGCATGAACAAATCAAGCAAGCATACATCGACAATCCTTTGTTTCTTACTTACCAACCACTCCTATGTTGAATCTACTTCATCCCACTGGAGAATAAGCTTCTCCTCCTCACGTCCTGAGGTTATCATAACAACGGTAGATCAAGGTGCAAGACCTGCAACCCAACGTGAATAGCCCATTAGCCTTTAGCATAAGTAAAACATACAGAACTTAAAATAATAATAAACATAATGAATCAAAATTAAATTTATGACCACACAATTAAAACTAAATAATCAATCAAAGCAAAAGTAACCAAAAAGCAAGATAACTAGGAAACATTGACTTTAACAAATAAAAAATTATCAAAAATAAATAAAAAATAAAATTACTTACTTGGCTTAGGCAACACAAGGATCCTAGAAATCATAGGTGCATGTATGCCTATGTTTGAGAGACTCCACCAAGTATGAGCAATTCTAGTGGCCAAACACTTGTAGTAGACTTGAGAAAACTATGAAGTATATCTACTAAAGTCATCCTTTAGCTGCTGCAACACCACAAGCCTCACAGTTGGGCCATATGCAAAAACTTCCAAGGTTGTATGTACCAAAGGTAGGCCTTGGTTACTTTTGATCAATCCTCCATCATGCATCCTATACCTACAACATATAAACAAAAAAAATTAATGAAGACAAATAACCTAATGAAAATAAGAAACAAATGAAAATTTAGGATGGAGCTTATGCTTGAAAAAGGTAGAAGGAGCCAAGAGGATTTTGAAACAAACTATTGATCCGATGGCCTAACATTAAGGTGTTGTTGACATTATACTGAATGAACTCAGGCATATCCCAAATCTAGGATAACCTCAACACCCCCAGTATGTATGAATCATCATGTCAATCACCTTCTACTTGAGTGCTAGGATCATCCACCATGAACTTGGTAATACATCTAGTAGATCTTGATAGAAGTGTCTTTCCTATAACAATTGTAGTGTCAGTGGCCAAGTGTGATCACATAATCACACTGAAGTTCTTAAGAAAGTATGCTAAGAACTCTTTGGCCCTAGGCCTAAACCATAAAGAGCCACGATCAAGGACCATTTTGGAAGGCAAACTATGTTGTGTTGGCATAGTTATGTAGCACGAGATCCCAACTAGTTCCACAACTATTAGGATAGGCTTCAAACAGGCCCTGCATAATCAACAAAAGAAACCACTAAAACACAAGATAACAATAAACAAAATTTAACAACACTTAAGCAAAATAACAAGTATGATGTCAACATTGCCATACAAAATTACACAATCAAACTCATTGACTTTAACCATAACAAAGACCAAAGTTCAACCTGTTGGCATTTTTACAAAAAACCAAGTAGTGACCAACTAGCCTAAAACCATGAGAGTGGCCCATAGTTAAGAACAAATGCAAAAAAATTTAAAAAAAATTATTGCAAACTCTAAGCAATGGGAACACGCCTGTAAAATATTAAAACCTATTCTAACAATGCTCTAACAATTGTAATTGAATTAAAATTTCAACTTGATTTGAGTAAAATTTTTGCTAGAAAGATGAATTTACAGTGAAACAGTTGTAGTAAAAACACTGGGAAAGCTAGAGAAAAATTTCAGAAATTCAAAATGTCATTCAAGACTCCTCTACACCATGGTAGTAACCTTTAGAAGCCTTAGACAACTCAAAAAAACATAAAAAAGTGACCAACATTTCCAGTGCAAGCTAGGAAGCCTACAGGCTCAAGAACTAAAACTGCAATTGTACATGGCAATTCACATGGTAAGAAAAATTTATGAAAATTTTCTGAAAATTTTTTTCTAAGTCTAGGCATCACAAACTAGCCTAAATTCACTCAAATCACACTTCAAAACTGCAACAACAAGCATAAAAAATTTTAAATTATGACCCAAAATTGCTTAGATTTTTTCCAAAAAAGCAAAGTTTGCAATGAAATAGTTGCAATAAAACCCCTAGAAAAATTGAAAAATATTTAAAAAATTCCAAATCTTATGCAAACCCATTCTACACTATCCTAGGAGGCTGGGATGTTGCCAAAAAAATTGCTAAGGTAGGGCAACACTATCAATTTTTTGAGATAAAAACATGGAAAAATAGAGAAAAATCTGTGCACTAGTTAATGAAAAAATCACAAAAAAATAACTAGAATTCCAAAAATAGTGATTCTACCTCTAGTGCAATTGTCAAACCTCATACAACAACCCCATAGACTCAAAATTGCAAATCGTGTACCATAACCTTAACAAAGAAATTGTAAAATTTGGCTATTTCTTGGTAAAATTAGGGTCAAAAACTAATAGAATAGGCTTGGAAAAATTCCAAATTTTCACAGAAAAGAGCCCTAAAGCCAAAATAACAATATGAATGCAACCATACCACCTAAAACCAAGATTTTACATAAGCAAAACCCAAATGTTTCAAACAAACAAGCCTAGGAAATAGAAAACACCTTCACATTACAATAAAAATCGGTAAAAAAGAGTGAAAGATGGATACCTAGCCATCATGGTTGAAGGGCCCTCACCAGTGGAAGGATTAGGGAGTTCAGAGATGACCTTTGTAGTAGCACCTTCCTCCTCCAATGTAAGGCTTTTGCTTGATGCTCCTCTTCTCCTCAACATCTTACAAAAACAAGAGCAAAACCTTCACTTCTTCTATAACTGCACTACCTTTGGGATGGGAGAAGAGTAAAATATGCTCTTGAACACTACAACTTGAAGCTCAAATCTATCAAATCTTTATTGCTAACCATTTCCTTTGCCAAGAACTAATCTTGAAAAGGTTAGATGCACAAAAGTATCAATGCTTGGCCTTCCCTTGTACTTATGCATTGAAATTAGAAGCCAATGATCTTAAAACACCTACCTCACATTCCGTAAACTTGATGTTCATAAAATGAAAGAAATTTTTACACTAGGTTTGCTTAAGGTTTTCTCTTGGATAAATGTTTGACCTTGAGTGAGCCCCATAGGGCACCATCCAAATAAATAATAGAAAATCCCAATACACAAGGATTTAAGGCTTTAATAAATTTTTACGTTGGGGTATGATGCATAGCCAAACATGTAGGCCATGAAATAAGTTACAAGCTTCAACCATGGCCAAGATGCATCCCATCTTTGATCCATGGTGGTCAACAAAGCTTCATTCCATACTAGAACCCTAAACACTATTACTGGAAGACCTTTAAGTGTTTGAAGATAGCCTAATACAACTTGGAAAAATCATCCAAGCGTTTTTACGTTGGGCATGTAGAAAAAATATGCTACCCAACATATTTATGATGCTTAAATGAAACCTTCAGTGACCCTTCAAATTTCCAAGCCCAGTTCTAAACCCTAGCTAGAGCCTCCATTAGCCATAAAACACTAAAAATCAAGTTAAAAGGTGGTCAAAACTGATCAATCCCTAATTTTTACACTAGTATTATAGAGGAAATATGCTAATCAATGTATAAACCAATATAAAAATCAAGAACATGCCTTCTACTAATCCAAACAACCTCATTCTAGTTGCCAAAATCTAGCCGGAGCCTCCAACAGCTATGAAACTCCAAAAGTTAAGCCAAAATGTGCTAAAATCAATCAATCCCTAATTTTTATGCTAAGAACCCATCAAAAATATGTTGGCCAATGTATGTATGTGGGGAGTGGAAATAAAATGCTTAAATGGAGCCTCAGGCAACCTCTTAGATTGCCAACACCAACCCTAGACCCTAGCCACAAACACCAATGATCTCCAAAGGCTAAGAAATCAAGTTTAATGACCATCTAGACTATCAAGACATCATTTTATACTGAGCATCCAAAAAAATACATTGGCCAGCATATAAATGGTTTGGATGATAATTTGAGAAAGCTTTTGATAGCCCAAATTGCTCAAAATTCGAAAGGAAAATCCTGGGACCCCATAACTAGAAGCTAGATGTAACCTAATCTTGGTTGAGAATAAAAAATTTAAATTTCATCATTTCTATATTGGGGCCCAAGAGAAATATGTTGGCTAGCATATTTCTTAGGTTTTGATAGCTTACAATGATCTTATCAAGTCAAATTGACATTAAAATTAACTTATTCTCTCTCCTAGACCACTACATTGACAGTTAAAGGCCCTGATGCCCAAAAACAATCCCTGGAATCAAATTTTATAAGAAATACACTAGTACCACCAAGAAAAACATGTTGGCCAACGTAAAAAATATTAATGCCAACATAAAAACCATAAATTTCCTTTTATACACTCAAAACGACCATTCGAGGTGCTCAAACCCTTCTTTAGGCCCTGGAGGTTATCATGAGAGCCCGAGAATGCCCAAAACTAAGTCTAGACCATCTAAAAACCACATTTTTTAGTCTCATATGTTGGCATACTAGTTCCCTACATTGGCCAACACATGGGCATAGAGTATGAAGGTTTGATCAAGTGGAACTCAGTTCGGGCTTGCTAATTCTTAGCCCCATAGATTACCACTTGCCCAGTCAAATAATCCTCTACCATGGTCCTCTAACACCTAAAATTGCTAAGATATGACCATGTTTGACCATATAATAGCCTACCTTACTTTTTTTCACTATGTTTTAACTTACTTAACCTTATTTTGTTCTATCTTTGCAATATTTTACATTATTTAATAATTTTATCACACAAGTGCCACTTAATGTGTTTATGTTTGATGTGCAGGAGTGGAGTATGGACACGTAGGTGCATTTAATTTACCTTTGAGCCTAAATGAACCTCATGGTAATGTTGAATGCTTCATTGACCTTGATTACTTATATCTTGAGGCTAAGAGCCTAGTTGACCACATAGCCTCTATAGAAAAGTCTCTCGAATGGCCTGAACATATACTTAAAACCCTTGATCTTGAGGCTAGTGACATCACTAAAGACTCTCTAGCTAATGTTCTAGTCACAACACATAATGGTGAGGAAAAAACACTAAAATGAAGTTCCTCACTTGAACCACAACAGGCTCAAGACATCACCAAGGTTCTTCAAGATAACATTAAGGCCTTTGCCTAGTTGTATGAAGATATGTGATGAGAGCGATTACTCTAGTGGTTACTCTAGCAATTACTCTAATTATTAGAGTGGTTACTTTAGCAGTTACTCTAGCAGTTATTCTAATTATTAGAGCGGTTACTCTAATTATTAGAGTAGTTGCTCCCAAGTCGATAAATACAGTGCCCAAGCGCACAATTGGAAAGAAGTCTTTTAGCAGTCAAGTAGTGAAACTCTTGTAGTCTGTTTGAAAGTTAGAGTATTTTCCAAGTGCCCGTAGTAGGAGGTCTAAGTATGGATGGATCTTTATTCGAGCATTGTGTACCTGAGCACACCTTGTGTACAAAAATAAAGATGAGCTCTTCGATTCATCCTTGCAGCACTCGAGATTTGTTTTCTTATGCATTTCTTTTATTTGATTTTCTTATGCATTTATTTTATTTTATTTTATTTTATGCACTTTACATTTCTATTATTAGCACAGCAATTCATTTTGATCAATTAAGAAAATCGTTAAATTACATAAGCACGACCACTTTGAGCATGCGTGTAACACTTGGTAACCCAGTAATGATTAGCATTTGGAAATCCCAGTAGTGTTGCACTGGTTCAGGATGTGTATGGCAAGTGGGAACGAATGTTGGTGTTAGGATTAATTAGAACTTAGTTAATGAGTAGTTAAGTTAAATTAGTCACTTAGTTACCTCTCTCCTTCCCTACTAGCATAGGACATAAAAACATAAAAGCTATAAAAATCATATGCCTCAAGCTTACTTAACCATACAATTGTGACATACAGGTAAGCTTGGGAAGACAATGATCAACCAACCCATCCTTGTTCCACAAGGGTGCATAAGCACTTAGTCCTTGGAATTCAACCAGATCGTGCATGAAACGCTCGTATTCGTATGGTTGAGCGTAGGGGTACCTCACTGCTCATCATTGGCATCGTTGTTGGGGACTTAGTTGTTTGTGCGCTAACTAGAACATAGGAAATCATTCAAACCATTAGAACAAACCCTTAATGTTGGTTGAGAAAATAATAAACAAGAATACATTGCACACTAAACAGAAAAGTATCTCTCCTTCATATGAAAGCGCCTCACCGCCTAGGTCTGAAATAGGAAATAATCGGCGACGTAATACACATGACGTTGATCCACCAGTCCCTCAACAAGTTTGAGTGGTATATATGCATCCCAATGAATATATACTAGAATTCACCTTTATCCTCAATCAAGTCGAAAAACTGTGTTGGCGAGACTTAGAAGGTAACATAATGTTACCTCTCGATCGTTCAGTCCCGAGCATGCTTCTTCGTTCTCTCACACGAATTGGCATGCTGCACTTACACGCAGAATACATTGTGCAAAACCATGACTCAAGATAATATCATCCCACAGAGGCACAACATCAAAGGGACTTGCAACAGGAAAGACATCATAAGTCTTTGAAAAGTAAGTGGTCCCAAGATGCCCCACATGTCTTAAGCAAAAATGAGGGTGGTGAACCTACCTTAGGCAGCGGCCACATAACGATGTTCCTCCTCTTGACTTTGGCCAAGGGGTTGTGTATCAGAACCTTCATTCCACTATTCATAACCCAAGTTTTGATACCCACGGGCACAAAGGGTCCGAAAAAGGAACATGAACTCATGATAAAGGTGGACATTTTGATCACAATCACGATTGGGGCTGAGACCGCAGAAGAGAAGGTAGTAGACACCGTCATGGTGACGGTTCTCCTTCTTCTTCACCTTCATCATCTCTTTCACCCTCTCCTTTAATATTTGAATGCGTTCATAAAGAAAAAGACCATGGGAATAAAGGTAGGCAAAGTGGAAGTCATAGATGAAACATCTAAGAAAGGGGATGAGGGCACTCTAGAGAGTCACGACATAGAAGAAGAAAGAGTAGGGAACAACGTAGGCATCATAGATGCCATGGACGATATGATCACGATGAACCCCTACTCACTACTCAAAGTATGTTAGACATAACTGAGGCTATTAGAATTCCAACAAGACACCAGAAAGATAGTAGGATCAAGAGATTAGATATGAACAATATCTCACAATTTGAAGGGGGATACAACGTTGATCCTTAGAATTATTTACAAGCATTCCATGATATGTGTGCCTTACAAAACATAGAGAATGAATGGCAAAAACTTAAGTTGTTCCCGTTGACACTAGTTAAAGAAGTAGAAAGCTAGTACCAATCCGTAGAACCAAAATCTATTCGTAGATGGAGTACTATGTTAGAATTATTCAATGATAAGTATCAAATGTACTCCTGAGTGTCCAACCTGCGAAAGCAAATCCAAGGCTAGAAATGAGGACATAAACCCTTGGATGCTACCATGGGCCGATACTATGCACTGTTACATCATTGTCCTCACCATGGTTATTTGCAAAGGGATCAACTGCATCATCTCGTGGATGGGCTTAGGCATGAAACGAGAAGAACCCATGGGACTTATGCCCAAGGGAGACTATCCGAGCTTAGTTCCCATCAAATTCAAAGACTATTGGCAAGTTGCTAAGGAAGAAGGTGAGTTATGGAAGAGAGAAAGTGCGGAAGAGTATAACCAAGATCCTTCCCTTCAAAAGAGGGGAGTAAGATTTTGTGAGGATGAAGAAGAGTTACCACTTGAAGAGATGGTGAATAGGAAAACTTTGCCTATCCAAAATATGACATCGAAAGTTTCAACAAAGGTAGAACAAATGTGGGATTCCCTAGATAATAGATTTCAAACTGTTCTTACAATAGTAGAGGAGTCTAGAGAGCAAGGTAGTGATCACAAACAAAGAAGAAAGAGAGAAGCTGAACATGCATGTAGAAAGGGTAAGGGTAAAGTTTTTATCATTGAAGAGGTTGTGGATTCAGAAACAGACAATAATAGTGGATGCAAGATATGTCAATTTGACCATCCTAAGGGATGTTTCCCTATAATCTCATATCTACAAGAGTCTAGGATGTATGCACTCAACCCACGATTGAACAAATGGCAAACACCCCAAAGGTTACCTTACCCTCAAGGTAACCCAAGATAGTTCCACCAACCCTTAACATATTATCCCAGTGGAACTCCACCACAATCGATTAAGCAATATCAATAGTGGCAATGCCCACAATCATGAGGAATGCCACCACCAAGGCAATTGTATCCTTACCGGCAACCTGACCTGTATGGATATTACGTGCAGCAGCCAATCTCCCCACATAACTCTACTAGTCATGTCACTCTTCAACCTCACTACCAAGCCTGCAAGTATTATGGGACTCCCTCTTCTAGAGATGATATTCTGCAAGCATATCATCCTTCTTATCCGGCCACATCTCTTCCACCAATAGCTCCACTACCACCTGCTCCCACGATGCAACGTGAAATCCATACCCAGCCGTAGCAACGTAACGCCACAAGGGTTGTTAACTCTCAACCTACTATTAGTTTCAACAATCACATGAAAAAAAGACCTTTCTTTAAAACCAACAGTCCAACCAAGCCCTTACAATCACAAGTGGTTGATTCCTTAGATGCCTCAGTATCAATCAAAACTTCAAAGCCCCCTTCAACCCAATTACTACACTCAATGCATACGGTCATACTAACACATGCCATCACCAATTGGATCAAAGCTAGCCATATTCCCAAGAAATTCTATGAACCTGGGAGTCCTCTTATATATTTACAAATCATTGGAAATACATCGTGCAAGGCTCTTTTGGATTCAGGTTTTGGTGTCAACTTGATTTCTGAAGAAATGTACAAGGCCTAGAACCTAGTTCCATTGAAAAAGAGCAACATCCATCTAGAGTTGGCTGACTAGTCCATCACTATCCCATTGGGACTGGTGGAAGACATTATTACCACTATTTGTGGGTGGTCATACCCAACTGACTTCCTAGTGATTCAAGTAAACAACGGTAAGGGGGACTTCCCAATCATAATGGAAAGAGCATGGCTAAGCACAATTGACACGTGCCTAAGAATCCATGATCTTTCCTTGGAAATATCAAAGGAAAACACATTTGGAAAAATCGAGAAGAAGAAAGTTCCATGCATCGCATACAGTGACACAAGGTGTAATTGCATGCAGAGGTCATGGGTTATGCAAAGTTTAACATTGCCTGCATGCAATCAGTGTGCACAAGTGATTAACATATAAAGATGCATGTATGCAGCAGCCACATGATAGGAAGACTCCCAATGGCTGACAATTGATCAAGAAAGCAGTTCACTCATATGCATGAAACCAACTGAGGGTTTGACTTGTGCTTACATCGATAGCATAGACACATTAGAGCAAGTCCACCACCAACTTCCAAGTCTTAACCCTGAAAATATCAACTGGGAGAAGTTGGAAATCCCTGAGAAATTTAAGAAGGAGCCCCTTAAGCTAAAACCATTGTTCACTGGTATGGAATACATGTTCCTTAAAAATGGAAAATCGATAATTATCAATGCTAAGCTTGCTCCTCAACAGAAAGAAGAACTGCTGAAGGTAACAAAAAAATGGTCAGAAGCCTTCGCTTGGTCATATCCCGAATTAACTGGAATAGATCCTAGGATATGCCAACATAGAATTACATTGACCCCTCCATGAAGCCTTGAAGACAACCATAGCGGTGATTGAACCCTAAGCTAAAGTAAGTAGTTAAGGAAGAAATCGAACAACTTCTCAAGGTTGGGTTCATATACCCCATTGTTGATAGTGACTGGGTTAGCCCCTTAGTTATTGTGCCTAAAAAAGGAGGCAAATGGAGGGTGTGCATAGATTTCAAGCTACTAAATATGAAAACAGTCAAAGATCACTTTCCATTTTCATTTGTCGACCAAGTCTTAGACACCATCGCAAGGCATTGATATTATAGTTTTCCAGATGGATATAATGGATATAACCAAATACAAATAGCCCTAGAAGATCAAGCCAAGCCTACGTTCACCAGTCCTTGGGGAACATTTGCATACAAATACATGTCGGTTGGCTTGTGCAATGCCCCTACAACATTTGAATGACTAGTTCTAAGCATATTCCAATAGCAGATAGGGAATTGCGTGGAGGTCTTTATGGATGACTTCTCCACTTATGAAGAAAACTTTGATCAAGCCTTGGACCAATTGGAGCAAGTGTTCAAAAGATGTGTAGAAACAAATTTGAGGCTCAACTGGTAGAAAAGCCATTTGATGGTCCAAGAAGGTGTAGTACTAGGGCACAAAATCTCACACACCAGGATAGAGGTAGACCCCAAGAAAATCAAAATTATCCAAGGAATTACCTGTCAACCGAAAACTGTCAAAGATATTCGATCATTCCTTAGATATACTGGCTACTATAGGAAATTTATTAAGAACTTTTCAAAGGTTACCAAACCATTGGTGGAATTTATGAAAAAGGACGTACCTTTCAAGTGGACCAGGGAATGCGAATTAGCTTTTCAAACTCTAAAATAGAAGCTACTAGAAACACCCATTCTACAAGCTCCTGACTGGTCCAAACCATTCCATATCATGACTAACATGTCCAACTATGCTTTAGGAGTCATACTTACACAGTTAGATGACCAAAAGCATCCTTATTACATCCATTGTGCAAGTAGAAGTATCTCTAGTGCACAACTTAACNAAGAATGTAGTTGTTGATCATTTATCTCGGTTGCAATGGGACAACAAAGAGGATGAGTATCCAATTTCTAATCATTTCCCTAATGAATTCCTCTTTGCTGGTGTAGTGAATAATCAATCACCGATGGAGACAAACTAGTACAGTAGCATTCTTACCTATCTCCTCACCCAACAAACACCAAAAGAGTTAAACCTTAAGAAGAAACAGTAGTTTCTTCACCAAGCCAAGTACTTTATGGAGATCAATGGGCAACATTACAAAGTGTGTCCCGATGGCTTAGTTCAATAGTGTGTTCCCAATATAGATCAACTGCAAGTTCTCCAAGATGCTCATGAGGGTCCTTGTGGGGGTCATTACACTGGGAGACAAACGGCCATCAAGATCTTACTTGCAAGATATTATTAGCCTACATTATTTCGGGATGCCCATCATTTCATCTAATCTTATGAGTGTTGTCAACGTGATGGGGAAATGACTGCTAAAATGGAGGGTCCGCCACAATGGATTCAATCGTTAGAACCCTTCGACATTTGGGGAATTGATTTTATGGGGCCAATTACACCAATGTCCAATGGAAAAGCTTATATTATTGTTGCTATTGATTACCTAACAAAATGGGCAAAAGCATCTATTGTTAAGGATTGTACATCATCTACAGTTACATGATTTGTTCAACAACAAATCACAAACATGTTTGGTGTGTCGTGTGCACTTACTTCAGACAATGGTACGCACTTCACAAGTGCAACTTTTTAGAAATTAATGCAATGCTTAGGGGTTGAATAGAAACTGATAATGCCATATCACCTCCAAGTGAATGGTCAAGCTGAAGTCACCAACAAGAAGATTACAAAAATATTAACAAGAACTATTAGCAAATTTAGGCGAGATTGGAGCACTAAACTGAACAATGCTCTTTGGGCATACCACTCCACATGGAAAACCCCTACAGGCTACTCTCCCTATGAGTTAGTCTATGGTAAATTACCAATGCTTCCCATTCAAACTAAGCTCCATACACTATCCACAACATGTGACCTCAACCTTGACCTTGATCTAGCATAGAAACAATGGTTAGTAATCCTTAACTTGCTAGATGAAAACAGATTAGCTATCCTGTCATCTAATGAATTGCACAAGGCCTTCAATAAACAATGTCATGACCTAAGAATTAAGAAAGTTAAATATCAGCCAGGAGATAAGGTTCTCTACTGGAATCCTACACATGTGCCACAATGTACTAAATTTCAAACACTATGGGAAGGACCTTATATTATTTATGCAACTTTTCCTTCAGGGGCCATGACAATATACAAACCTAAGAGCCCAAATAAGAAACTTTTGGTCAATGTGCAACAAACCAAACCTTTCCAGAAGCTTAGGATAGCTAGTACACATGCTACCTCTCTTGACAGATAATTCTGATCACTTTTTCGGATCTCCTCCTTCCAACTTAGTCGTGGGGGAGATGGCCACCTATGCTAACTGTTCTAGGCCCTCAGTTCTTTTTGGATTTTTCTTTCACATTTTTTTTTACACATTCTTTCAACTTTTCTTTTCTTTTTTTACACCATCATTCATGTTTTTACAATTTCTTTATTTGCTTGATTTACTTGTATTCTTCATCTAATAAGTGCTCATGATGGTGGATTGAATTTTAACATATCGATTGCTAATGTTTGGTTTTTACCTTTGAATTATGATGTTGATATTAAGACATGGTTTTTTTGGTAAAACAGGCAATGAGTCTACACCCTCCACTCATCCATACAACTCTATGGTCTCCTTTGGCTTGGAACTATATAGTCCCTTTTTTCTAAGTAAACTTGTTAATGAATTGGTGGCTGGGTATTTTTCAAATCAAGGAAAGACTCAAAGGATGAAAAGGGTGTAACTTCAAGGGGATTTGATGCATTGGTGCTAGCCATTCTCTTGGGTGCTTGGATGCTTTTTCTTGGGTTTTTTGTCATTCTGACATTGTTCAAATATTAGGAAGCTGAGCAAATAAAAGTAAGTCTTTCCATGATGTGGTTCTCATGCATAAACATAAAAAAAAGAGAGAGAAAGGAGAAAAAGGTGAGAATTCAAAGAATACCCCTTAGACATAATAAAGTACTATGGGCTACAAGTGCTGGTTATGGCACTGGAAAGATATGTTACCCATGCCTGAAGGTTCCCTCTAACTAAGGCCCTTTCTCGCTTCCTGCTTCTCCATCTCACTCTCCTTGGGATGGTGGTTACTCTTTGTAGAAGCATTCTTGTTTCCTCAAGAGGATGAATTGGCTAAGTGTATTGATCCGAGGTCACTGAATGTGGTTGGTTTGAGTCTAGATTTAGGATGAGTTCTACTCAGTTATCTTAACCATGAAATACACAAGGGGCTTTACATAACCTTGCTTTTGGGATTCCATTCCATTCTCGCCTCTCCATCTTTCTTCCCATTTTCCACCTGATTGCCAATTTTATCATTAGTCCATTCTAGGTTGATGCATTGTTTTTCTTTGGTGAATTCTTGTGGGTAAGTTTTTAACTCTTGCTTCCAAATGACATTCCTAGAGCCTATGGACTCTTTGGTTTATGGATTTTTCAGGGCATAAAGGGCATGAGCCTGCTTTGGGGAGGACCCACTAGCATTTCCTTTTGGTGCAATTGTTAACTTCTTTCTCTTACACATTTCCTGTAATCAATCATTTCTTATTTCATCCCCATCCATGACATCCATTTTATTGGTGTTGCCATTGATATTTTTCATCTTTCTTGTTCCTCATGTTTTTCCATCTTATAGCTACCGAAGGTTCGCTCTTAGGTGTGGGGGCCCTGGAACAAATTTTTCAATTTTTTTTCATTTTACTAATTGCATAACCCCTACACCTTGGGTAGTTGCAGTTGATAAATCTTTGAGGCAGTTTCTGCCATAACCACAACTCAGCCAATGCGCTTCATATCGAGGCAAGGTATCAACTGCATTATGGGTTATCTATCCTTTCTCATTTATGATTGTGTTGTGTGTGCAGATAGCGATCATACAAACAATGGACTAGGCTTGGAGGAAGCACTCAGGATGGACTGGAACCAGAGAATTTACGAAAAGAGAAAGTTTGGTGGCATGGCTATGGATAAACAATGGAAAGCGCAATCTCGGCATTGGTGGCAACACGCTCCATCTTCTTTCTCTCTCTATTTTTCTCTTCAAGTTGCCAAATAAAGGCTTGGATGTCATTTATGTATGTGTTCACCAAAATGGTTATGAACACTAATGTTGTAATATGCTTATTGATCCATTCACTGGGCATGTTGAGTCTTTCATCCCATTCCACCGTCAGTTGTCAATTAGTCAATAATCCCATACCTTCCCAATATTTTATAAGGAAATCAAGGACGAGTTTTCATTCAGTTGTGGGGGTATGATGAGAGCGGTTACTCTAGCAATTACTCTAGCAGTTACTCTAATTATTAGAGTGGTTACTCTAGCAGTTACTCATAGGGGTATTCTAATTATGAGTGGTTACTCTAGCGGTTACTTTGGCAGTTATTCTAATTATTAGAGTGGTTACT
>MNCI01007486.1:166279-176382 GCA_015680685.1 Gnetum montanum
GATCACTAGAGCGCTAACCCATTCACTATCAGCACTGGGATATATGAACCCAACCTTAAGAAGCTGTTATAATTCTTCTTTTACTATTTACTTCAATTTTGGTTTCAATCGCCTTTGTGGTTATTTTCGAGGTTTCATGTGTAAATCCTATGCTGGCATATCCTAGGATCTATTCCAGTTAATTCAGGATATGACCAGGAAAAGGCTTTTGACCACTTGTTTATTACTTTCAGCAATCTTCCTTTTTTTTGGAAGCAAGTCTTGCGTTGATGATTATCGATTTTCCATTTCTAAGGATCATATATTCCAGACTAGTGGGCAATGGTTTTAATTCTAGGGGCTCTTGTTTGAATTTTTCAGGAATTTCCAACTTCCCCCAATTGATGTTTTCAAGGTTATTGCTTGGAAGGTGGCAACGAATGTGCTCTAGTGCATCTATGCTTTCGATGTAAGTGCAAGTTAATTCCTCAGTTAGTTATATGCACATGACTTAGTTGCTCTCTTGATCAGCTATCAGCCACTAGGTGTCTTCTTGTCGTGTGGCTACTGCATACAAGCACTTTTGTATGTTAATGTCTTGTGCACACCGGTTGCATGCAGGCAATGCTAAACTTTGCACTACCCATGATCTCTGCACGCAATTGCACCTTGTATCATTGTATGCAATGCATGGAACCTTCTTCTTCTCGATCTTTTCAAAAGTGTTCTTCTCAAATATTTCCAAGGAAAGATCACGAATTCCTAGGAATGCATCTATAGTACTTAGCCCTGCCCTTCCCATTATGATTGGGAAGTCCCCTTTACCGTTATTCACTTGTATCACTAGGAAATCAACTGGGTACAACCACTGACACACAGTGGTGATGATGTCCTCCACCAATCCCAAGGGAACAGTGATGGACTGGTCGACCAGCTCTAGGCGAATATTGCTCTTCTTCAATGGAGGCAGGTTCCAAGCTTTGTACATTTCTTGTGATATTAAGTTGACTCCAGAACCTGAATCCAGAAGAGCTTTGCATGGCTCATTCCCAGTGATTTGGAGATAGATTAGAGGGATTCCAGGATTAGAGAATTTCCTGGGAAGGTGGCCAGCCTTGATCCAATCAGTAACGGCATGCGTTAACATGACCATTTGCGTTGAGCTCGGTGTTTGGTTCGAAGGGAGCTCTGAAGATTTATTTGATGGGGAGGCATTCAGAGGTTCAATCGCTTGTGGTTGTAAGGACTTGGTTGGACTATTGGTTCTGAAGAAAGGTCTTTTCTTCATATGGTTGTCAGAACCAATAGTGTGTGTCAGATTTACAGCCCTTGTGGCATTGTGTTGCTACAATTGAGTAGGGAGTTCCCCTTGCATTGCTGGAGCGGGTGGTAATAGAGCTATTGGTGTGAGAACTATGGATGGATGTGAAGGATGGTATGTTTGTGGGTTATCTCTCCTAGAAGAAGGAGTTCTATAATACTCATGGACTTGGTCGTGATGTTGTGGTGTAACGTGACCAACAAAGTCACATGGAGAGATTGGATGCTGCACGTAGTAGCCATATGGGTTAGGTTGCCGGTATGGGTATTGTTGTCTTGGTGGTGGCATCTCCCATGACTATGGGTATTGCCACTGTTGATGTTGCTCAACGAGTTGTGCTGGAGTTCCACTTGGATAATATGTTGAAGGTTGGTGGAACTACCTTGGGTTACCTTGGGGATAAGGTAACCATCGAGGTGTTTGCTGTTTATTTAGTCGTGGGTTGAGTGCATACACCCCAAACTCTTGTAGATGTGAGATCACTGTGCAACATCCTTTAGGATGGTCGTATTAGCATATCTCGCATCCACTATCATTTTCCTTGTCTGAATCCACAACCTCTTCTGTGATGGCCATTTTTCCCTTACCCTTGTTATGTGCATTTTCCACTTCTCTTTTTTTTTTTTTTGTCATGGTCACTACCTCGCTCCCTAGACTCCTCTACAATTTTAAGAACAATTTCAAACCTACTATCCAGAGAGTCCCAGATTTGGTCTACCTTTGTCGATACTTCTAATGTTAACTTTTGGAGAGGCAAAGTTTTCCTATTCACCATCTCTTCGAGTGGTGACTCTTCTTCCTCCTTACAAAATCTCACTTCCATTTTTTGGAGGGAACGATCTTGGTTGTATTCTTCCACACTTTCTCTCTTTCGTAGCTCAACTTCTTCTTTGGCAACTTGCTCTAGCAGTCTATGAATTTAATGAGACCTAAGCTCTAATCACCTTCCTTGGGCATACGTCCCAAGGGTTCTTCTTATTTCATGCCTAAGTCCATCCACGAGATGATGTAGTTGATCCTGCTACGAATAACCATGGTCAGGGCAATGATGTAACAGTGTGTAATAGTGGCCCATGGTAGCATCCAAGGGTTCATGATTTCCTTACTTCCATCCTTGGATTTGCTTCCACAGGTTAGACACTCGGGAGTATGTTTGGTACTTATCATTGAATAGTTCTAACATTGTACTCCACGTCTGAATGGATTCTGGTTCTAAGGACTGGTACCAGCTTTCAACTTCTTTCACTAGTGTCCTTGGGAACAACTTCAGTTTTTTCCATTCATTTTCTATGTTTTGTAAGGCACATGCATCGTGGAATGCTTGTAAATGATTTTGAGGATCAGCATTGTATCCCCCTTCAAATCGTGGGATGTTGTTCATGTCTAACCTCTTGATGTTACTATCCTTTTGGTGCCTTGTTGGAACTCTTACGACCTTTGTTATATCTAGCATGCTTCTAGTTGCGAGTAGGGGTTCTTCATGATCATCTCGTTCATAGCATCTATGGTGTCTACGCGATTCCCTACTCTCCCTTCTTTTATGCCTTGATTCTTTAGAGTGACCTCGTCCTTGTTCTCAACTATCTCATCGATGAATTTCACTTCGTTTTCCCTTATCCTCATAATTGGTTTCCCTATGACTGCATCCAGACACTAAAGGAGAGAATAAAGATGACAATGAAGGTGAAGAAGAAGGAGAACCATCACCATGATAGTTTTTTCTACCTTCTCTTCGATGGTCTCGGCCTCGATCGTGATCATGATCAGAACGTCTACCCTTATTGTGTGTTCGTATTCGTGGGTATCAAAACCAGGGTTGTGAATAGTGGAGTGGAGGTTTTGATACACCACCCCCTGACCAATGTTAGGAGGAGGAACATCATTTCATGGGGAACCTGTTGAGGCAGGTTCACCATCCTCAATTTCACTCAAAACATGAGGAGCTTCATGGGGCCATTTACCCTTCAAAGATGTATGGTATCTCTCCTGTTGCAAGTTCCTTTGATGTTGCGCTTTTGTGGGATGATAGTCTCTTGAGTCATGATCGTTTGCAACGTATTTTGCATATAAAATTGGCATGCTTATTCATGTGAGAGCACAAAGTAGCATGTTGGGAATTGATCGGTCTAGAGGCAACACTAGGTTACCCTCCAAGTCTCTCCAACGTAGTTGTTCGTCTTGGTGGAGAATAAAGGTGAAATCGAGCACATACTCATCGAGATGAGTATATACCACATGAAACTGTTGAGGAATTGGTGGATCATGGTTATGTGTATTATGCCATAGACTACCTCTTGTGTTAGTCCTAGGTGGTGAAGTTCTCTTATGTGAAGAAGAAGACATCTTGTCTTGTTCCATGTGCAATGTACTGTTGTCTCGTCTTTCTTTGATTAACCCTAAGGGTTCGTTCTAACGTTCCAACGATATGAATGATTTCCTATATTCTACGTAGCGTAGAAACAACTAAGTCCTCGGCAAACGGTGCCTATGATGAGTGGCGAGGTACCCCTACACTCAACCATACGAATACAAGCGTTTCACACACAATCCGGTCGAACTTCAAGGACCAAGTGCTTATGCTCCTTAATAGAACACTCAGGGTTAATCAATCGTTGTCTTTCCAAACTTACTTGTATTGTCATGGTTGTATGGTTAAATAAGCTTGAGGTATATGATTTTTATAGCTTTTGTATTTTTTTATGTCCTCTACTAATAAAGTAGAGGGAGAGAACTAAGTGGCTAACTTACATTAACTATTCATTAACTAGTTTCTAAATGTTCCTAACACTAGTATCCATTCCCACTTGCTGTACACATCCTGGACCAGTGCAATGCTGTTAGGATTACCAAATGCTAATCGTTACTGGGTTACCAAGCACTACACACATGCTTGAAGCAGTCGTACTGAGTGTATTTAACTAAGGGGGTTGAAGGTTGAGAGAGATATTAATTAACTAGGAAATCATTAAACAATAATTAATTACTAATTAGCTTAATCTATATGCTGCAAGGTTTATGACAAAGTTCGTCTTTATTGCCATACACAAAATTGTGCTCAAGTACAAATTGCTCGAATAAAGATCTGTTCACTCTATGACTCCTACTACGGGCACACAGAAATAATTCTAACTCTGGAATGACAAAACTGCAAGAGTCTGGCTAAGGGTCTAAATCTAATGTATGGGAACCAAGGGCGCCACCTCTTATTTATAGAAGATGAGGCAGGAT
The DNA here is from genome assembly GCA_015680685.1 of Gnetum montanum. Lineage (NCBI taxonomy): Eukaryota > Viridiplantae > Streptophyta > Gnetopsida > Gnetales > Gnetaceae > Gnetum > Gnetum montanum. The sequence goes on from MNCI01007486.1 coordinate 170,808, forward strand.
GTGATATCACATACACGATATCACGTGGTGGATATCAACCTAGGTCTCATCTCAGACTTGTATCATCCCATCATAGCCTTATCTCATCATCACAAGTATTCTTTGGCATGGTTTGATAGCTACAAAATTAAGCATGAAGAGGAAACATCAATGATGGACCTATGATGGTGTTTTGCATTCTTTGTTGGTGTCTCTCAAGTCAATCCTCAAAACATCAACAAAGAAAAACCAATGAAACACCACAAAGAAAATCCATGTTGAAGCCTGTGACCAAAATCACTTATAGTTTGGTGGAAAATAATGGCAAACAAAATTGCCTTACTTTTTCCAAAACTTGGCATTACAACCCTCACCACTAGAATTTGAGGCAAAATTTTTATTGTAAAGTGTGAAATTTGTAGTTCATAGGCTACAGTCTCACACATCTTAACTTATGAAAGCTAAAAAATACTTCATAAGTTGTGAATGCCTCATCTTCCAGGTAGGAAAAGTTGTATTTTGCGTATATCTATGCTTAGGAAGGCTAAAAATGCCTTATAGATCACCAAATTTGGCATTTTTTTAGTTTTTACATTGGCCATGGTAGTTTATATGCTACAACAACCTACAAAGCCAATGTATGAAATTTGGGCTTTAGGATTTTATGATGCACCTTGAATTTTTACACTAGGGCACCTACAAAGCCAGTGTATAAATTTGGATATTAAATTTTTACACTAGGAAATAATGAAGCCAACATAAAAAAACATGAAATTTTCCAAATTTAATAAATACATTGCCTGGGGATGACTTACACACACCAAAATTTTGCAGCAATCTATCAGCAATCATAGCAGAGATCTACAACAACGAATCAATCACCAAATGGTCTATTTAAATCAAAGTTGACCACATTGAAAGGACTTTTTGGCAATTTGCATTCAGGCTGAACAAAGGGACATTTAGAGTAGTGAAAATTCACCATAAGTCCATAGCCATTCTCCTATATATAGTGAAAATCCAGTGACGGAGAAACCAGTGGTAGCCATAAGAAGCAGAAACTTGGAACTACTGAAGAGCAAAGCTGACTGTAGAACACACCTTGTCAACTAAATCAGGCTCCGACCATCTTCCATTTGGCTCTTTGTACATTGAAAGCACACAAATTTGTACTTATCTGAACTTTGTTCCTATAAACAATTTTATTATTTTAATAAAAAGTTGCAGTTCATTTGTTCAATGAAAATTTATTTTCTATTTCTCTGCATTTATATCTACATTTTCCATTTCATTTAATTACATCGTTAATGAATTGTAAGTCCCTAGGTGATCAACAAGACCTTTCAAGATGCTTCAAATCTTTTTCTCAAGGCCCATGGGATTCAAAGCTAAACTATTTCGTGCTAAAATTTTCAACCTTCCAACTCCAAATTTTTCAGGCGTTACAAATAGCATACACCAAGGGATTTTATCTTATATTAATAGCAATAAGCATGAGCTAAGTTCAAATCCTTCATGTATACCTACTGTGACTAAAAAATCAAATGTTATTCCACAAAATCTTCTAATTTTAGTGGTATTTTCTCCATACATGTCTTGAATTACTTTAATATATTTATCAAGGATATTTTTTCTTCACAAGGCCCACCAAATAATATCTCTAAGCACTCCATCATATGCTTTTTCTAAATCAATGAAGATCATATGTAGATTTTTTCTATGTTTTCTAAATTTCTCCATCAAATATCAGATGAAAAAATTGCCTCTATAATAGATTTCCCTAGCATACATCCAAATTGATTTTTTGATACTATTGATTCAAGTCTGAGACACTGCTTAATAAATCTGTCCCAAAGCTTCATAGTATGACTCATTAGCTTGATTTCTCTATAGTTTGGACAATTTTGTACATCTTATTTATTTTTGTAAATGGGAATAACAAAGTTTTTTCTCCCATTGTTTGGCATTTCTCTATCCTTCAAAATTTTGTTAAATAATTGTGGCAGCCATGAAACTCCTATATCTCCTAATGTTTTCTAAGATTTTATAGGAATGTTATTTGCTCCAACACCTTTTCTATTTTTCATCTTTGATGAGGCTATCTTCACCTCTAAAAAAGAAAGTTCATTAACCAAACCAAAATTTAGTTCTTCTTAGATGTCTTCTCTTGGGAATTCTCCCTTTAATAATTCTTGAAAATAATTTTTCCACCTATCCAAAATTTTTTCGTCTACTTTCTTAATGCATTTGATATTATCAATGTCCTTACATTTCTTATTTATGATTTTTGCCAATTTATAAATAGATTTTTCTCCTTCCTTTGTTCCTAATTTCTCATAAAGCTATCCAAGGCTTTATGTTTGGCTTTGGCTACTGCTATGGTTGCCTCCTTTGCCATTTTGTATATTGGCGTATTTTCTTGGCTACCGCTTTACTATCATTCCTTAAAGCATTTTTCCCTTAATTTGGATAGCATGTTGCACTTCATCACTCCACCACCATGTCTCCTTTGGGATGTATTTTTTACCTTTTGTTTCAACCAAAATGTTCTTTCCAATTTTCTGAATGCAACTTTCTATTTGGCCCTAAATTAAATTTGCAAAGCAATCGTAATCTTAAGTGCCTTTGTGAAGCACTTGTTCTTTGATTAAGGTCATATTATCTTCTTTCAAATTACACCATTTTATACATTTAGTTCTTTTTTTCATACTACATTTAAAGCTCTATATAGCTAAATCCATGAACATTAGTCAATGCTAAGTTGCAAGACACTCTTCAAGTATGACCTTGTAGTCTTTGCACATGACTAGCAAAAAATAACCAATTTGTGTTTTATCCATACCACTCTTGTATGTAATTAAATGTTTAGTCTTCTTCTTGAAATAAGTATAAATAAGTATTTGTAATTGCAAGGTTGCATAAACTTACAAGTTGGAGTAGTGAATCTCTCATATCATTGCGCTCTTGAAATCCTTGTCCTCCATGAATCTTGTCATATCCTATTTTCATATATCTAACATAACAATTAAAATCCCCTCCAATTGCAAATTGCCAACACAAAATTTAAAGCTCAATGACAACCATGACACTAATTATTTAACACTCCTTCCAAGTCTCAACCTAAACTAAACGGCAAAGACAGATCTGAAAAGAAGTGTATGCACCCATTGGCAGTAGATTCGAAATTTGGCAGCCCTCCGCTAGGGTTTCTTGATAGCGCCTTGTGCTAGCTAGTCTTGGAGCGTAGGCTAACCTGATCAGAGGCAGAGGATTTTTGTGGGGCGGTGGTGATAGAACTGTTCTGGTCTGATCGCAGCGATGCTGAAGCATTTTGGGCCCCAAACCAACAAGCGCTTGAACGGGTTTTACAGGATTGCATGTGGGACCCTTTACCTTCTGCAGTGCCTACGTCATTCGTTAATAAATACCCAGTGAGTTTGTTCCTTTGTGTTTTGTTTCTTTTTTTAATATTTTCTCTATTTTGATTTTCTAAATTGGCTAGGCTTAGGCCCAACGGGTCTACATGACCCAATCTGTTTTGTCTTCTTGCTTTGATGTTGGAAGAAAAAAATGTAAAATAATGAAATCCTCCAACATTGACTCACAACCTACTGACAGCTCCACCAACATAGATGCTAATGATACTATTTTACATTTTGATTTTCCTGAAGACATCTTTGACCAAACCGTACAAACCTTTACTCACCTTTACACAATTGGCTTCTTCACTGGTAGGATTCCTCCTGCCTTGGTGTTCCAGGTTTTAGTTAAAAAATTTTGGGAACCCCGTAATATCAGAATAACCCTAGCTTCCAATCTTACGAGAGGCTTTTTTCTGTTCACTTTTGAAACTAAGGCTACGGCAGAGTTCATGAAACAACAGTCAATTTGGGATGTTTATGGATCCTTTTTAGTCCTTCAACCCTGCAAGAAGGATTTTGATCCTGAAAAAGCAAGCAAAAGTATTTTGCTGGTCTAGATTGAATTTCCAAGACTCCCTCCTCATTTTTCTCCCCATGTTGATATCCTTGCTGCACAAGTTGGGGAAGTCATCGGTATGCAGGCCTTTTCAGGTTTTCATCCACAACCAACTCGACGAGTGTACGTTAAAATAGATATGCAAAAGCCATGTCCTGATTCACTGGAAGTTAATGTGAAAGGAAAGACTTTTGTTCAAAAAATTTCATATCTTACACTTCCTAACCATTGTTACTACTGTCTCGATCCGAACCACCGTAAAGCTCAATGTCCAAAGTTACTGGCTAAGCTTGAAGCTGAGCGAATTTTTGCAGAACAAGTTAGTGAAGAACTAAAAAATCAAAACATATCTCAGGACATAGGCAAGGATACTATCGAGGTTCACTCAACTAAACCTCCTTCTTCAGATTCTAAGGTGTCCAATGTGGAAGATATGAAAATTGAGGATACTGATGCCACTAAGACTCCTCTTAACCAAGAAGGGGCCCCAAAAGACGCTACTAGTGGTTGAGAGCATGTTACCCAGAAATCTTATGCCTCAGTCACACAAGATAACCCTATCTTTAGTGCTTTCCCTAAAGGGCATCGATCCTCGACTGGTGCTAGCCAATCCATTAGCAAAAGAACAAGTGCTCAGCATCCTCTAGTTAACAACTTTGAATCTAGGAATTCTTTTAAGGCTTTGGTGGCTGAGGAGGATCCTCCTTCGTCTACACAAACTCAATGAAGTGTTGTTCATGAAATGTTAGGGGCCTCTCAGACCCTCGTAGAAGATATATAGTTCGAGATTATATTCAGAGCCATTCCTTTGACATTGTTTGTCTTCAAGAAGTTAAAATCCAAGGATTCATTCTTCAAATCTACTGCCAGAGCATTTTTCCCGATAGTTCTTATGTTTCTACTCACCATGAACATGGAAAAGGGGAGCTATAATTTTTCTCCATAATAAGTGGTAGGAGTCTGTTCTTGATCACGGTTATGATAATTTAGGGCATTGTAGTTGGGTTCGATTACGGTACGCTAATGAAATCTTAGGGATTGTCTCCATTTATGCTCCTTGTCACTCAACTGATTGGAAGCTCTTGTGGAATTGGCTCAGGCACAACTTACCCAAAGCTAAGTGGATTATTGCAAGGGACTTTAACATGACTGAGCATCCAAAGGATAAATTTGGAGGGCAAAGAGGTGGTTTAGATAACAGGGAGCTTTCTAAGTGGCTCTCGTTGAAACAGCAATTAAAGTTGCAAGAAGCTAATGAAAACTACTCCTCTTCTAGTACTTCTAACTGGTTTACTTGGAGTAACGCTAGACATGATGCTTCCTACATCTCTTCTCGATTGGATTGGGTCTATCTATCTACGAATCCTCTTATTCATTTTACTTCTACTAACAGTGCCCCTATCCAAGCATATTATAGCCAAGTTTTGTTAGATCATTATCCTATTCATTGGTCTCTTTCCCACTCTGGTAACTCCTACTCTTCTAACGATCTTTATATTCTTAACATTGCCTTTCTTCATAGTAACTCCCTTTGCTCTCTATTGATGCAAATATGGAATTTGCATTCTAAACCCCTTGGTGAAGATGGTTGGATTGATTGGTGGACTAATGCTTGTAC
>MNCI01007486.1:178814-230505 GCA_015680685.1 Gnetum montanum
GAAAATCCTCTTATTTGAGATTATCTTCTTTATTTGGAAATGTCGCCTAGATGCTTGGTATCAAAACTCAAACTACAATGAATTTGACTACGATATGAAATGCTCTATTGCTAGTATTGTTCAACTTCAATGTCGAGAACTAGGCTTTATCAATAATATTACCTTTTTCTAAATGGTTTCTCTTTGAGTTAGTTGTATTGGTCTCCTTTTTCAGCTGTCGTCGCGAGGGTGCGATAAGCTTATGTCTTGTTGTAGGTGACTGGGGGGTCATCTTGCAACATTGGGCTCTGTTAAGGTTTTGGTTTTAATTTTTCTTCTCCCCACCCCCCAAATTATTTAACACTCCTTCCATTTTTTTAAACCTAAAATTCAACTCTCAATGATCTCTTAACCGCACAATACACATATAAATATATAGCTGAACTAGTAACGCTTCCCATTCAAGATGCGTATTCCGAAAGCATGGAAAGCTCTAAACAGTGTTTTAATTCCGACGATCTTGAAATATCTAATGCAATGCAAATAAATAAACTTATCTCGATGGCTTAAATGGAAGCTAATTCGGTGTTTAAAAACTCGACCCAAACAAGTAAATAATGTACGTTGCTAACAGCAACCACTCTTCTCAAATATCTTCTTGTCTTCTTATCCAACATGATAAACAAGTAAAATATCGATGCTTGACAGAGCTTTGCGTTTCAATAATTGATCGAGCTTTTGCCGCAGCTACTGCCAAAAATATCTGTTATATATATATTTAAGGCTCTATACTGAGCCATAACAGTACAACTCAACTCGGCTCATCTTGTATCAGACGGTATTTGTTTTGTTTGTGTTCAGTCTGAGTAGTGCTGTCGTTCTGTTGATCTGATCTAACTTTATTTTGTGTAAGAGTGAATGCAGTGAAATGGAAATGGAAATAGAAAGGGAAAGTAGCGTGGCAAGGGCAAGATTGAGAATTCAGCAGCTTTCCAACCATCTCACTGGTGGCCGCTGTCATGCAACATCTGCTGCTGCTGCCCTATCCCTCATGGTAAGTATGAAATTGTAACTGAACTGAATTTTTGCTTTAAGTTCATTGAGATCTTTTTGCGTTTATCCATATAGCAGTTTCAGAATTTATTTTGTGACAGGGTTTTTTTAATCCATAATTCAATGTGGGGTTAGTATTATTTTATTGAAATTCCGATCAGGGCTCGTAAAAATAGTTTAATTTACGCATATCCACTGAATGCACACTTTTGTTTGGATTCTTCCGTCGTAACTGTTTACTTTTCCCTTTCCCTTCCTTAGAGGAGCTCATTTTGTACACGGCTGTTTAAATAATGTAATTGTAGCATTTATCAGTGTCAAACTGCTTCGGTCAGTGGAAACGTTGCAACTACACAGTCAATTTTCTCTAAGATAAAATTATACTTTCATTGTTCAAGCACGATCTGTTTGAATTGGGTAATTTACAAATTTACCAGAATTATGATAAGTGAGTTTGTATTGAACAGCTGTTAAACATACCAATTTCTGAATTTGAAAGACATTTTAGTTAATAAAGGTTGAAAAATGGATAAAGTGTCATTAAACGCTTATCTGTTGTGTTGAATGACCATGGTATGGATTATAGCACTGATGATAAATCTAGGAAGATTGTCAGAGGCTATTTGTTTGATAATTCTATTTGATGGCTGTCTTTATAAGAGTTTATTGATTTTATATGAGGGAGGCTGGCTGTCTTTATAAGAGTTTATTGATTTTCTACGAGGGAGGATGAGCTACTCCGAAAGTTGCAGAAGGATAGCACCGTAAATATCCTTACTCAGAATATGCCAAAGGATTGTTCGGTTATATTAGTCATTTAAAATAAAGGATAAAGAAAGAATTAGAGTGACCACCGTTACATTGCTCTCTTTATTCAGGTTTTTTCTTTTTTTAACTTCAATATATAAATATCATGATGATTGTCATATCAAGTAATGATGATTTGAATTTTGCATATTTGCAGAGGTGTACCGGAATTTCAAAACAAGTGTTTAAACGATATGACAATATGCTATTATTTGCACGACAAGGTAATGAATCACAGGGTTACTTTATGAGGGAAGTTACAGTTGATGAGGTAAGCCTGCAAAATTTTCTGATCTGTTTTTGAAGCTTTATATTATTGCAACCTGTTTTAATAACTCATGGGAATCCTCTCTATTCAGCATCCAGAGCATGCCAAGGAAAACACATACACATTTTCTTATCCAGCTACCGCTAACCAAGGTCCCATGTTTAGCAGACCATTTGAAGTCACACAAAATGCAAGCATCCCTTCTGAAATTGCACAGAGGGATATCCAGTCAGCAATAGCACGAACACCACTGTTTGCAAAACCATCTTCTTGCAGAGAAAGAGATCACATACAATTCACCGAAAACAAATTAAGGAAGTCTATGGATGGTATGTCTGGATTCCTTTCTTCTTTTTTTTTTTTCTTCCTTATTTTAATTTGTTGCACAAATAGAAGTTCTCCTTTAATATGATTTTAAAGTTTAAATTAATAATAATAGATGCACATAAAAGCTCTTAGTGTAGATTTACACATTTGTGGTCTGTTATGAAAGTTAAAATTGCATTTTGAAATTTGATGATTTAATTAAATTTACCATGAACAGAGGATGTTTCTCCCATTAATAATATGTTTTTTCCCTTGTATATCTTATACTAGTGATATAAGTAAAAGTGGATTTGTGAGATAAAGTTTTCAATGCTGACCATGAAACTTTGTTCATGTATAGAATGGCATCCTCGAATGGACGCTGCTGAATCTGGTGATGCTTATGTTTTTACGATTGAATTGCCTGGTGTAACTGCTTCAAGCATTAGGGTGGAAGTTGATGGTAAAAGGTGAGAAAAGGCTTAGATGGTTTTGGGTTTTTATCCCCTCTCTCCTAAAAAATCTTTGGTAGCTGTAGTGTTATTTTTTTTTTCCGGTACTTAATGCAGTTCGGTATTGTCTGTGTGTGTGTGTTTTTTTTTTTTTTCCTGTTTAAGCTAATTATTATTTTGTTAAATTTCTTCCCTAAGGCTTGTTGTTGTGGGAAAGCGATCTACTCAATGGTGGAGGAATGACAATAAAAATGGCATAGTTTATCATAAGCAGCAGCTGGCAGATGGCCCTTACAGGATTGTGTGCAACATTCCAGATAACACTAACATTGATGTTGCATGTGCCGAGTTTGTGTAAGTTGTTTTCTTTCTTTCTTTCTTTACTTCCTGTTTTCGTTTGTTTATTTACAGTTGTAACACTGATTATTTTTATTTTTATTTTTTCAATATTTTACCCCTTTCTTTGGTGCTGGAACCGAAAGAATTAGTCTTAAGAGTTTGAGAATAGTTGCACTTTATTAATACATATAGAGATACATTACAAAAATTATAAAGGAATATAAGGATGCGAATCTTCGTCAGACAGAGACCACGAACTAATCATTTTATATTGACCTCGCTGATGGGTTCACGTGTAAAGAATCATAGTATCTCAAGATTATTAATTACAATTTTGCATTCCAACTATAAGAGTTGTCCTATTTCTTGCTCACAGTCACTAGATAAGTATTGTAAAAACAAAAGAAGTGGGTTGAGTATTTTTGTTTTGAGCATAAGTATTAATAAAAACAGAAGAAGCTGGTGAGTATTTTTGTTTTGAGCTTTTAGTTTAATAACATTTCGAAATTCGTTTACAGGCTAGCATTTAGAAATTTCGTAGGTAAGGAATACACTGGATGGATAGAAGTTGTAACGATTACATCATTCAGTCAATATGATCAAAAGACGGTTGTATAGCATTGAGAATTAAATAAGCCTATCCAGTGTTTGAACGTTACGTTGCTTTATGCTCCAACTCTCAAAGTATGCTGTTCTAACTATCGCCTACTTAACTTTTTGCAGGGATGGATTTCTGCAAATTACAATTCCAAAACAAGGATAATAATGCAGTCTAAGGTGGCATTTTCATGAGACTTAATGCTAAAGAAGTAGACGTCAGTGTGTATTACCAATACCAGTGTAGCCGATATTCAGGATCATAGCATCTATTCTGAGTGCAATGTTTGGATGGTAATGGTGTAGCTTTTCATTGGAAATGAAATGCTGGTAGATGAAACACTGTTGTAATATAAGCTAAACTTCCTTGAACATCATTTTCAAAGTACAAATTAAAGTTATTTGGAGCCATGACTGCAATTTATGTTTTATTATATTTCATCATGTATTTAAAAATAAATTTGAAACTGTACTTGACCTTGTAAAGATATCTAAGTTTATGTTTTGTAAGGCTTTGGCCTTTGCAAATACTAATAGCTGTTTTAGATAGTTAGATCATCATCACAAAGCATGAATTGTAGTAGAATTTTCCTATTATATTCATTGTGAACAGAAAATTGCAAAATTTTGGTATTGTTCAATGAAATTCTCTACTTCTTTATTCATATGTAGATGTTATATTATTTATATATGATGTGTATATATTTTCTTATTTATCACCATTCTCGCTCTACTTACTAACCACCCTTGGTTGAGGTAATTAACACTGCACTATCATTTGTGATTAGGGCACACATCATTATTTGTGATTATTTAATGTCTCAAACACGCACACCTAAACTCTATTATAGTGTAAAGGTAATATATTTGGTTGCCTAGATTTTAAATTTAAAAATTTGTTCCTCCATTGCAAGATTTTAAAGGCAAATGTGTAAATCTTTATCAAAACCATAAAATGCACTTCTTTTACTTAGACTTAAATTATCAATAATTTACCCTACTATCTTTTTGGATTCAAGAATTTCAAAAATTTCAAAACTCGCATCTGTCTGGCGTCCATACTAATATGTACTTTCAAGGAAGTCTTAATGCTTCTGTTCACATAGACTACATCAACAAAGTTGCCCAATTCATGTACAACCTTTTCACAACCCTGTAAAACCACGTAAAAGCAAAAAGCTTTTACCGTAAAAATGTAACGTATCATAAAAGAACGTAATCTAAATAATTCAATAAAACCAGCTTTAAATGGTCTTAAACCTTTTTAAGAGAACTTAACATTAACATTATATATTCTGGTTTACAGCCCTTCATAGCTCGAAGACACCGAATTCAAATATCATGATAATTACATTATGCAATAATAAGAAACCTTGATATTCGTTTACGTCGCATGAAATAATTTTAAATTAATCCTTGCCAATCACGTTAAACTTCACAATCAGGCTCAATGAATTTTGATGTCGAATTAACTCGTCTATTTTTCAAACAGCAACTAAAATTTTTATACATTTGCCATTTAAAAAGCCCTTTGATTTTGGGAACATCTCCCACGTGAGGGCATCATCTGAACACTTGTTTCTTATCAAACATTTTTCATGGCCATGAATACATTTAAATGAAATCACAAGGAGCTCAGTAGAAAAGAATAGCTCCTAAGCTGCTTTTATTGGGCACCTAAAGTCACATCCGTATCGGTGGAATCCAAAATCTAGAACAGGTGGTTTGGAATAAATAGGGAACCACCTTAATTTATTTTGACCATGTTACACATCTCAACAAAATTTCTCTTTCCACGACATCATGTACACTTTACAATGCTACATGCAGCAAAGTTGACGACTAGGTGCAGGCAAAGCCGTTGGCCCACCCAACGCAACTCATGAGCACCTAACAAAACTTGAGTGAATCCAACATTGAAATTAAGTGTTGAATCTTGAACAATTTCACTGTTTCTAGAAGCCCAACATCAAAGTCTGAAAGAGAACAAAGGTTTTCAGGTTTATGAAAACCTCAAGACACTTCCAGACAACTTACGTCGGCCATGATGACTTAGAAGGCCTACTAGGTTCTGCCACATGCACTGACCTCTGAGTGTCTTCAGTACTTTGTGGCTCCTAAAGTGTCAAAAACTATGGGTTTAGAAATAACGCAGACAGCAAATAATAAATGTAAATTGATAAGAACAAAGTACGGACCTGCATTACACTACCTAAATTTGCACGCTGTGGTCTGTTCAAGTAAGAAGGTGCTTTACAGTATGCTCGATGTTGACGCTGCATCTGCTCAAATAGTTGCAACTTCATTCCAAAATTGATTCCACCAGTTCCATTTGCAATGTCTAAGCCTTTGATTCCACCAGTTAAATTTGCAATGTCTTCGTAAATTTGAGGCCCACTTGGGACGCCAGATTTCTGAGGAAACACTTGAGAATAAAGATTACCTGATACTGGTCTTCTCGCAGAAGTGCTGGAATATTCACCACCAAAAGCTTGTGCTGGAACTGTCTTCAATCGTGTCCGTAGAATTTTAAAAGCTGCACTTTGCTGAATTTAATATTGTTATCAGAACCATAAACATATTAAATGGATTCCAAAAGAAAATCCAAAGTACTTATCACCTGCAAATATTAGATAGTTTATTAAAAACATCTACACCCACATCAATTTTTTCAAAATACTAGTTTGAAGATAAAATATAAATGCATATATAAACAATGTTTTCAGCAGTGCAAAGCTGGGCAAAACATCAGTGATATTGTTCATACACCAACAACATGGTAGACAACTAACATCTCGGATGCGAAATTGTGTTCCGCGAGTAGACCTATTTTATGAAAGTTGACATAAAACAGGTGGTGTCTATACCATATATACAAGTATCAAAGCTAAACATTAGATATTTTACTTTTTTTTCTTTTTAACTTGCAAAATTTAAAGGATGGCAATGGAACAGACCTGAGGAAGTAACATCAAAAGCCCATATAATGTCTTTAACAACCATGGATAACGGGAAGGTTCTAGAAGCTGCAAGCATATCAGCAAGTATTATTTCAACAAAAGGAAATTTGGTAGTGTAATATATCAAACTGTACTGAAATGATGAAGATGCATTAAAATACAAAATTATGAAAAAAAAAATAGTATTTTTGATACATTAAAATACATCTTAACTAAAAATAAAGACCCAAAACTCAAGCTCAAAGCTAACCTTTGAACACTCGAATTGTAACTTATAATTCTCAGGTATCGGTTGAACCTGTGAACAGCTTGAAACACCCAACAAATAAAAGAAAGACTCTCTGCTCTATAAACTACCAATAATAATTTGGGCTTCAATTTAATGATTTCACTGGTACCAAACGCAAAGAAAGATGTATGTTAAGAACATTATTTTGTTGAATGAGAGATGTGCATTTCATGCAAGAGATCACCACTTTTATAAACAGGTAGACAGAGTGCAGCGACAATTTGAACTGCTACCACAGATACAGTAGCTGTGAAGACTTAAACCACAATGCCACTAGGTCAAAGTCTCACAACATAATCACATTGGCTCAAGGCAAAGAAGAACCTAGAAATTATCCCTTGGACCATTAGATTTTGGCAAAAGGCACACCAATTTCATTTTTGTTAATACACATTTGGCATTGCTGTTTTCAAATTTCAACGTCACGCCAAACCAACTTCGGCAGAGTTTAAAATCAAATTCATGCAAAATTACAACAGACCACTATCGAGGTAAAATCTTCGATGCCACTAACTTCTATTGACCTTGTAGAAGTTGTTGACCTCCATCTCTTTCCCCAGTGTTGCGAAATTGATTTAAAATTGAAATGAAAGTGGTGCGAGGGGACAATGAAATTGGTACTTATATTAGCGAAATTGATATTACAGAAAGTGAAGTTGCTATTACAAACCACAAAATCAATTGGTGAAAGGAATGATAAAATCTTTCACTTTCAGCAGCCTTGCAAGAAGGCTTCAGTAGATAACACTCAGAGCAGATCATCTGATTACACTAGGTTTAAGAAACAAATTCGTACCATGCAAATGCATATGCTTCAGTTGCAAAAGATAAATTGGAGAGGAAATTTATTGATCTTAATTTCAGTCCCAAATAGCTCGATATCATTCAAAATTTATATTCAGAAATAATGTTTTGAATGAGGGACAGACCAACGAATCCTGGAAATTCTATTATAAGAATAAACCAAGATTGCCCTCTTTCAGCGATGTTGTCTAGAATTTTATGGACAAGCTAGAAAGTTAAATCCACAAGGGCCTGACAAATATGCTATTAAAGTAGCTCAAGCCCTGGTACATGTTTTCATTTTCGCAAATGACGTGGCACTAATTAGCAATTCTTATAAAGGGCTCCAAGAAATGCTATAGTTATTAACAAATAATAGACATTAAAATTGTGAATACAAGCCAACATGTAGGTTTGGAACTCTGAAAATTAGAAATGGAATTAATAAGTATCACAAGAATCTGCAAATGGTTGAGAGAAATAAAGACAATATTTGGCCTTCCAATATTCAAAAAATATTTAATTCTAAACTATTGTGCAACCGAAAATTTTGCATGCATACATAGTTTGGGGTCCCTAATTAACCAAAGATTTGTGGAAAATATAAAGATTGAGAACAAATAAATTTATCAAAAACACCAGTGTTGTATGCAATACTGTGGTTAGAGGCTAAGATGCTACCACTGGACTCTGAAGGCATTTTCCCAATTTCTAACAAAATGTCAGAGAACTAAACATTGCAGCAAACTCTGAGCAAAGGTAATTACTCAAAATTGAAATTGTGATTGCAAATTAAAGTATTTAGTATCCAGATGTAATACTGGATCCTGGGTAAGCTTGTAAAATTGTGGAAGAGAAAGTTCGTGAGCAATGGTTGAAGAAAGCTGAATACAAACAAACAAACAAAAAGAAAAAAGAAAAAAAAAAGACCATTCTATTATACCAAAAGAAACATTAAAAACAGAATTTCAACCTGTAGAAATCTCTATCCAAATGCGAACATTGACTGGTAAGTTAAAATGGAACCATGAAAAATATGAAGATCAGGTATGTAGACTTTACCTACTGCAAAAGTACAGATGAACACCATCTTATGTTGGAACGTCTGGAAACCAACTTTGTTACATGTAAATGGAATATTACAAGCATAACACCTTGAAATATTTAATGTACTGCCAGTTTTACAGCAAATGTCTTGAGAAAGTGTTTAAACCAATGATTAACAGCTCAAGGAAAAACTCAAAATGGCTTGAAAAATAATTTGGACAAACTAGGGTACTCTGATGATTCAGCAAAAATATATTAAACCGGCGAACATACTGATTAGGATGGTTAAATCTCTGTAAACACTGTTTTTGGTTGAAAGATTGAAGATGTTATAGCAACTTTACAAGCAACAGTACAAGACGATGAGAAGCCCAAGGTTAACGGAGGGAAAGGTAGAGCTGCAACCTGCAAGAATGGATAAAAAGAGCTGACAAAGAGCTACAGAAAAAGGGGAGAGAGCTGATAAAGAACAGGGAAAAGTAAGAAGGTAAAAATGTATTGGTGACTTTAGTTTTCTAAGTAAGTTGCAATGCAACAACAAATTGTTTACTGCCTGATTGTAAATTCTATTACGGTTGTTTCTTTTATCAATTGTCTTTTTATTTAAAAACCCCATTTAAATCGACAATTACTCTGCTTTTTCGTGATTACTCACAACAAATCGCAAAAGTCAGTATCACAAGTCAACTCGGCTTGCTAAGAAAGAAAGATGAACATTTAATCACCACAACGTCGGTTAATTGCCTTGTTAAACATCATTGGTTCAAACTATACCAATATTGGACACATTTGATATAATTGTAAATAATGCTATTGAGACATTTTGTAAAAATCAACTAATCTAACAGATCCTGTGTCTCTAATCAGACATTATAAATTTTCAGTTCAGTTTGAATCAATTCATGAATTATAATGATATTTTTTTTAAAATAGAAGATTCATCAATATTCCCTACATTAAAGATGTCTCCGGGAAAACAGTTAAAAGAAATAGAGAAACATGATGTAATATTAGATTTTAAACTATACAATAAAATCTCTGGGGAAATAGTTTCATACACTTAAACACAAATAAGATTTTCTAAATATAGTATTGTTTACAAAATCTCATTCTTGTGAAAGAATTTGTGGAAATTATTACATTGGTGATACTAAAAGACCACCTGAGAGCAAGACAACCCTTGTAAAACCTATAAATGGTTAATAGAAAGTACTGAAGTTTTTTGCATTGTAGATAACTTCGTAGAAGGAAAAACTAACTAAGCTTTTAAAGATATCAGATTATTCTACCCAGTTAGCTTGGTGGCTGATTTTAATAAAAATTAATCAAGATAGATGTTTTCTATGAAACCTAGTTAAATATAATCAAGTTTAATTGAACCAGTTACTAATTGCTTGTTTTTACCTTTCAGGAAATGTCAAAATTTTCAACATTACCTAGTTCAAACTATGCTTTACTTTTAACTCTTAGCTTTTGTTCGTGCATTTATTTATATGCATTTTAAGCAATACGGAAAGCTAAATGTTTGTTAATTTTTTATTTCTACACTTATTTTCAAACTAGCTGTGTGCAACCATGTCTTGAACTAGTCACTAACACTAGCACTATTTATCCTCTCTAATCCTTAAGAAGCACTATTTATCCTCTCTAATCCCTAAGAAATCAATTGCAACTGATGATGAATCTAGTATGATATGGAACATCTTGCCCAAAAGCAACTACAAGCTCCGTGTGATATTATAGGCCAAATTCATAATTCATTTGCTATCAGACATTTAAACATACATTTACTACCATGTATCCTGTCTCTCAAAATGCATACTAAGTCTTACCATAATCTCTTTACAGGAAACAAACAAAAAAACAAAAAATTGCCTTCTAGAATGAGCTTAACATTGATGTACTTATATGGTATTACAAGTTATTTTTACAGTTGTCGAGGTCATTTTATAACCTAGCATACCTGTAGCCTTAAATACGTGAAAATTGGAGTTTCAAGAAGTCGAACCAACTTATCCAATTGCACAAGGAACTTTACATTAATGTCTTCCTCTGTTAATGACTGTATTACAGAACAGGCATGTTGATATGCCTAAAAGAAAACAATATTAGCTTCAGTGTTCAAAATCTCAACAAAACATAATAACCAAAAACAAACTGCATAAATACTAACCTGTGCTAACAAACAGAGACTAATGGTTGCCATAGAAGAATGACACCAGGAAGCATACAAGGTGTTGAACAAATCCCTCCCAGCAGGGTCATACATTGATTTTTTGAGCAGAGAACGGAGGTCAGATAGCTCAGGTGATGTAAGAAGAATTATGTTTAACGCCTGGGAGATCCATTTCAACAATGATTGTCATCTTCACAGAGCAGTGTTCACTAGGATGCAAAACATACATGTTCAACTAACCTGAACCATCACAGCAGCAAATTCCAAATCTGCTTCTGCTTCTAAAATGGTTGATAGTTCAATATAAACACGTTCAGCTATTAAAAGAACACACAGCTTCCGTAGTATAAGTGTCCCTCTCCTGGCAATTTTTTCAAAGCACAATTAAACTCCAAAATAAAATAAAAATTTTCTAGATTAAATTATAACAGGGATTTTTATATCATTAATGTTCATAATTTCCTATATGCCCATACTTTTCAAGAAGTGAATGATCTTTATGAAAATGATGCACAAGGAACACTACTAGCCGGCGGAAATGTTGAGCATCTTGGGCTATGCATGACTGTACTTCAAGAACTAATAATACCACCTGTTAAATAACCCAAGAAAAAGTTCTGAATACTGCAGAATTTTATTTTTCTTCGTTTGAATTATCAAAAGGTTCAAAACGTACATTCTCTGATTGATCTGATAGTGATTCAAGAAGAGAGGGGAAAATGTCATCAAGAAAAGCTAGAACCTGCAAATATAAATACACCAACATTACATACATTGATTATGAGTATTTCCATCATAAACCAACAGTGTATAAGAAAGAAAAGTAAGCCTTCAGCTATATGAAGACCTGGCTTAAGATGCTCTTTGAGCAACATTTACACTAGAGAAAGAAAATAATAAGTATCTAACAAAACAAAAGAAAATGTTTTTTAAGAATGTGGTATTTAAATGTTCATAAACTCTGCATCCAACCTTGTAGAATTGTCATTAAAAACAAGCTGCAAAAATCAATTTATCATTATAGAATCAAACAATTCTTAAGTATGCACTTGTAATTATATTGCAAATATCTATTATAATATCACTCACATATTAGATCCAAAATCAATTGAAATGTGCCACTGACAACTAGGTGAATCAATGGTAACAAAAATGAAAAGACAGACCTCCAATGTTATACATAAAACTTAGACGTGGATCCTTGGAGATAGATGCACGCTGATAACCATCTCAAACAGTATTTGTGATTGGAACATTCCTTTAAAGCAGTAAAAAGAAGATTTTCCAAGAATCTTGGGAATCAAGTTAGGAACATGATTAACGACCCAGTACATAATCATCCAACCTTTAAAAAGCAAAATAAATAAATATAATTGCACAAGAAACCTTTTAAATATAGTTGACAAATAACTGACTGGATATTGCTTTTGGGGACCCGTAATAAGACTGATTTAATTGGAACTTAAACTGAAGTACTTTGTTTCATCCACGCAGAGATCCTAAGGATCTTTTATACAAAATTCAATTTCAAGCATTTATTTTACACAACTTCTTTATGGTTCAATAAAACCCCTTGGTTTAAACCAGACACTTGTAAGATACAAGTCACAAGCCCTACCAACAAAGCATAAACTGTTACTCCTAATATTAAACCTAGCCCGTCCCTTAATACCCCACTACTTAAGTATCGTCCTACAAAAGAAACACATAAAAGATAGTCTTTCCATGTATTCATGTATTCAAATTATTAATAACCTGCATTTTTTAGTTACATTCCAATACATTCAGAACTATTTTCAAATTACATAGAAACATAAAATATTGAGCCTCAGTTGATTGTCAGTTAGCCTTGCAAAATATCATTTGCACATATGAAGGTATGGAAGGGTCAGGTCCATTCAAAAGGAAAAAGCATGTGTTTCTTTTAATATAGAAGAAAGGGTTTGTTTCCCTTACATCTGCCCGATGTCTCTGCAGAAGAACTTCTATCCAGTGCAATGCTTCAATTCTTGTAGCCTCACATTCATTTTTTAATTCTCTGTAAAAGATGACTCCCCATCTCATTCAATCTAATTATAAAAAAATCATCGATGCAAAGAACTTATATATCTTCATTCATCAAGCTACATGAACAAATTTATCAATGCGGTCATGTACACTGTATGGGCAAGCATACACGTCAGGCAACTGATCAAAGATCTAGCGTGCATTTCCTTGGCACAACAGATCCATTCATCGATAAAACATAAAAGTGCAAATAACCTTTAAACCTATCTGTATTGCCAGATAGCAAAAACTGCACCTCCTAGCAATGGTTAGGACTGCCCCAATATCAAATCCTTCTGCAGGAACAGCTTGGATAGCACGCAATTGTTCATTTGTCTCACAAGCAACCTAAGTATAACAAGGTGATAAATAAAGAATAAATACTTACAATGAGAAGACCCTAGTGTATGATAAACACCCAACGATACTTACCACTCTTATTTTTTCTTCCTTATCTGAAATACAAGGTAATATTGCTCCTAAAATTTCAGCATAATAAGGAACAAGTTGGTCTCCAGCAAGCTTAACAAATTCATCCATCTGCTAGCAAAAGGTTCAATGTTTTTATAAAGTGTAGTCAATTGTTACAGAACACATGATAAAGCTGTATGTACGTATATTTCTCACCCATGTGATGGCTGTTAATCTGGTAAATTCATCTGAGGATTGTGCCCTTTGAACTAATATCTCAGCCATGCGACCATAATCCACTGACTGCAATAAAATAAACAAATATTCAGAATGATGCTTTACCAGGATCCATTGCAAATAAAATACCCTGGAAAAAACAATTAAAAGGCCCATGGTAGGCGAGCAAAACTGAAAATCCAAGCAATAAGGATTAAATTTCAACACGTATATAAGCAATACACATGGAAACTAAAATAAATAAATAAAATTTCCAGTTCATGTTAAACTTATTAGTGTGAGTACAAGAATTGGAACCACTTACAGGAGAATTCTTTATCTCTTGCAAAAATTCAGAAAGTGCAGAATCTGCTTGTTGTCTTATCTCATGGCTTGAATCACTAAGCATACTGAAAAGACCTGACCAAGAAAAGAAACCAAGAATGATCTAAATGACAGATGTCTATGAAAGGAAGTGACTATGGAGATTCATATAACCATAAAATTATATTTCCAATTAACCATAAAATATACGTATAAATAATATACCATCCAGGAAATCTGGCAGGAATCCAAGCATATCAATGTCAGGAACACTATCAAGAACAGTGATCCATCCAACAAGAAATTGGCGTACATGAGGATGGAGCACATTCATACGCTCCCTTAACAATGGTATAAACTCTTCAATGCTGAATATGGATGACAAAAGTAATTAACAAGAAGTTAAAAATTAAAAATCTCATAACCAAATGTAATTGTAATATAGTCTCCAGAAATCAGTACCATCCATATACCTGAACTGGTCACTGTCTGTGACTATATCCTGCATAGAAAAACTTAAAGAGTTAACAAATTTCTCTTCTTGTAAACTAAAAGAACTCATATCTTGACCATTGTAGAATGAACCTAGACCAAGTTTATAATTCAATGGTGTAGCACCTTCACCAGACGGTCTAAAAGATGTGCAGCACTCTGCACATTATTATCTGAATCTGCTGAAAGTTTGCACAGTGCATCAAAAATTTGATTAAAGAATATAATAAAATCTCCCCGTGCAACCTACAGAGAAATTATTGTAACAAAACCAAAAATTGTCAAAATGGTTAGAATATGCCTAATTAATGCACAACTCAACCCACATGCATAAAAACAAACCCAGCAAATTTGGCTACAAAAACATAAGTACAGTGGTTAAAGGAAAAAAACCTTTGCAATGTTATAAAGAGCTTCGCAGGCATAATAACGAACCCTGCTATCTTGATCAGAAAAAGATCTCAGAACAGGCGGGACAATTTTCTGATTAAAAAAAACATAAAATCTAGGATCACTTAAATACCATCAAATCTCATAACAATTCAGATTGACGATTGAATTGACGATTGAATTTTTATATGCCTATGACTACACTATCATTAGCAGCTAACGTAACTTAAGTAGCAAAATGTGCAAGAACCAGCCTCTAAAACTGCTGATCCTTCATGATGAAAAAACTAATTCATTAATAAAATGTAACAATATATGCAAATTTTAACTTTATAACAGCCAACTCAATAACAATTTAAGGGCATGTTTGCTTGCTTGAATCTGTAGATGTTGAATCCATGCAGATGTTGAGTCAAAGGATTCATAAATCCTAATAAATTACACCTCTAAAAATTAAATCTGGAAAAAAATTATTAAAAAATCAAAAAAACTAGGTGTATCTGGTGGGTCTGACAAGAATCCAATGATTCATCCACATAAAAGCACACATAACCAAACAACTTTTTAATCCAATAAGTGGAATCTGCAGATCCAGCCCCCAAAGACTCATGTAACCAACCATGCACTACAAGCATCAGTGAACGCCAGCAGAAAAGGCAGAGATTTAGCTAAAAATCACGTTGGTTGTAAAAACAAACTTCAAAATTTGTCCATTGTGTAGTTTAGCCAGCATCCAAAAGTTTTGTTGATCAAATTTGTGCAAATTTGCAATTGAGCCTTAGAACCTATGATGCTATTTCTATCAGGGTAGTTTTAGTGCAGTAAAATCAATTGGTTTCAGCTATGTCAGGAAAGCATATAAATTCTTTCATATAAATATTAATGAAGAATTGCTGGCCTTTTGCTACTTGATTCATTCCTAAATGCATAATTACTGGCGTTCAAGTAATTTGATTTATTCATAAACAAAGGCTTTACCTCATCAACCACAAAGGCTTTCCTTCACTTTGTCATTTTTGTTTATCCAATATAAAGCTTTACTCATTCCACAAATTATCGTATCACCGAACTCTTTTCAGTCAGTGTTGCAACATCTACCTACCTTAAGCATAGCCAAACCAACCTACCATGCACCCCTCCATCAATGCATAAATTGGAAGATATCTTAAGCTTCCTCTAAAATATTCATTTTTAATCATATCCTTTCTTGTTAATGAAGCACACTTACTAAAAGATCCACAATGTTATATAGCAAATATAAATAAATACTATCATTGCCCAAATGAAAATGGAAAAAACTAAACTTTCAAAAAAGTTGGAAATACAGACATCAAGATGTTGAGCAGCTTCTGCTGCCAGGCCAACAGTTGCTGCAGCCAATCCAATAAGGCCACCCTGGCAAAAGCACGGTGGAATTTATTTTTTTGCAAACAAATGCATCCATAATACATGTTACAACGTAATTGAAAAAATGTCATCATGTGATATCACTGAAAATTACACAGACAAGACTTTCTAAAAAAGAAAAAGATAAACAGCATACACATGAATAACAATTATAGAAAACAATTAAGTAAAAAATAAGTAACTCATACATCAAATTCATAGTAAAATTAAAATTTAAAACATACCTTCCTGTGATTTGCCTGAGGGGACAAACAAAACTCATTAGTAAGTGAATTTATTATTGTCGAGATCTTTTCATGTTCTCCGGCTGCAGCTAAATTTCTTACAACACCCTCAACCTATAACAACACTAATAATAATAAGAAAAGGGAACACAAGATAGGAAAATCATTTAGAAATGACGGTGCTGATTTTAAAGATTTGTCAAATATTTTTCATCTAATAAATGTTGAACACAAGAGATTTGAGTATGTCAGTCTTCAGTCAAATTGTTAAAGAACAAAAGGTTCATGTTTTATGTTCAAGCCATGCTCCACCGTTAGAATAAGAAAGGTAATGACAGATTCAGTTGATAACACAAAAATGACTCCATTTAAACTCAATGATATTTTCACACCCAAAAAAACAAAAAGCAATGATTAGTGTAAGAAAGCAATGCTACCGTATTTAGCTACAGAATTTTTTAGGAACAATGTTTTCCGAAGTGTCCCTTTCAATCAAGTAATTTTAAAAATTAACATTAAATGATGGTAAAGCACTAAAACACATGCGGCAATCGTTGTTGTTGTTTGCTTATTTTCACCTTTGACAAGGTACCCATGATACACACTAAGAAAATTATATTATAGATACAATTTCAATGGGATCAAAATAAACCGTTTATTTTGGTTTGAACCCATACTTATACTTTGTAAGACTGTAAGCAACTTTTCTATTCTCATTCAACAAATTTTTATGAGTATTTTACGAGAACAAAGATCTAGCTCTTCATAGAGGTAAATGCTGAAAAAGAACTCATGTAGCTGACCCCATTCTGTTGGCACAAGGGTAGTGATGAGATGATGATGATTTTCTTAAAATACAACGGGTAATGTGACAAACAATATTAAGTAGTGTAGAGTTAAATGGCAGTTTTAAATGCATAAGAATAACATGTGGCCGCAACAATAACCTCCACGCATTGAAGCTATTTTCTTCAATTTCAAAGAATGAAAAAAGAAACGTAAACAATAGAGATTATGCGATGAAATTTGAAAATGAATAAGTACAGGTAATGATGGATTTAGAAGTGAAAAATCCTACCACGGAGGGCCTTGTAATTATGGTAATAACAGTAACGTCATTTGAAAATATCGAAAACGCCCTGGCTATGTATTCATTATTTAGCCATGCAGTGATAACAAGCGTAAGGCATTACTCGTAATCAACCCCAAATACATAATCTAACCATCAGACGATGATGAAATATAAGCATATACCAGAACTAAGTGAATGAAGATGATTCAAAAACCCGATAGAAATAATTTTTGTAATATATTATTGTATTTGTATTTCGAACAGGTTACACAGAGAACGTGTGAAATGGATACCATGCTAGCTCACGTTTCAGGTATCACTCTAAAAATGCATATCCATTGGGATCTATTACCCTGAAACTACTCTGCATCTATGAACTAACTGGGGAAACTTTAAACCAAATATTACAAACACCTGGCAAAGTAGTTACTCAAGCTCTGCACATAAATTCCATTTTCTAGTTTCATCCAGAAAATAGGTGGAAGAAAGAAACGAATGGCACTGCACTGTTTAAATGAAGGGATTTCACATATCCACAAACACTGGGGCGATCGTTTGAGTGATCAGGTGTACAAAATAGGCCAAACAAAATCAACGAAAAATTGCTTAAGCCAGAAAACAACATTGAATGAAATAAATCGAGCATTGTAAACAGCAGTAAACATTATGAAAATGAAAATTTACAAGGTAGGGTGACTTGACTTGCCTCGAGGGCCGCGTTTTTGCGCTTCTCGTAGAGCTTGTCGACAAGATTCCTCAAAACGGAGGTGGGCAGAAGTGCAGCAACGTCGTTCATTGTCATCAATGGTTGAATATCCAGCGCCAGCGCCAAATCCCAGCCGCATAAATAGGGCACGAATCGCAGACACCGTAGAAAAGAGCCGATTCTGCCAATTCTCGGGGGCGGTCGTCGTGGCGTTGTCGTCGTCGTTGTCGCCGTCGTCTTCTTTGTTCTTCTTCTTCTTCTTCTTTCCCTCTTCCTCCTCGTCTACCCCAGTCCGACACAGCTCATATGTACGCCAAATTCGGCCTCACACCAAATCCACCGCTGCAACAAAACCCTAGTGAAACGCGCGCAGATCGGAGGAGGGGAATACAAGCACAATGACTGAATGCTGATGCGAAAGTAATAGCGCAACAGAAGAAGATTGAATAACACAGAAAGATGAAGAGGAGGATTATTGTTGTTGTTGTGATTGAAACAAAACAAAACTCCAGAACAGCTGCAGCTGCTGCTTCTTTGTTGTTGTTGAATTGGGCGGCAGAAACTGCCTTCCTTTCCTGGCTAGGCAACAGCCAAAGTGTGTGAGAGAGAGAGAAAAAGAAAGAAAGAGAGAGCCTGAATCTTTGTGACGGGATGACTGAATCTCCGTGTCCGTCTTCCTTTCCTCTGATTTGCCCTGCTCTGCTCTTGCTCACGAGCGAGGGAGAGATGTTTTTACTGTGGAAGGCGACTTTGAAGAAGAGAAGGGTCTCAGGTCAAGCTCTCCTGCTTTTCTTCCTTTCTATTCTTCCTTTACTCCATTCTTTTTTCACTCCAGTTATTTGATCCAAATGTCGCTCAGAGTTCTCTCTATTCTTTTCCGCTCCAGGTTTTTGATCCAAATGTCGCGGCTACTTCTACTGCGTTGCATTTCTTTTGGTTTTTTGTTTAGTTGATCACTTCATTCCTTCCTTCATTCCTTGTTGGTGTCAGTGCAGCGTCAAGAAGAAGAACAAGAAGATGATGATGATGATGCGGATGGGGAAAAAACACAGAAAAACTGGCAAAACGTGAACCGTTGAAATACGGAATCATCGTGCATTTACCCCGGGCCAAGGCCACGATCGTCCGCTCTGGCCTTTGCTGCTCCAATAAAAAGGGGAACGAGCCTCTTCTTGCTGCATATTTCTTCTGTACCCAGATTCTCGCTTTGATGCTGTCTCTGACAAATTTAATACAAATTTAATTTTATTCGTAGCGTTGGAGCCATTGTACCTTGGCAATATACACGATTGGCGTAGGGATATAGTGTACGGCTTTTTCTGGGTATCCGTTGGAGAGCCAATACCTTTACCGTGTTATACCGTGCTATGGTATGGAAGTAAGGAATACTAATAATAATAATATAGCTACATTCTAATATATATTTTAATTAAAACATTATAATTTAACATTGTTCACTAAAATCAAATTTATGATTAAAAATTTAAAATCAAGAGTCTTACTACTAAGTTAATATCTTATTGGTAAGTAATATAAACACTTGTCCTTACTAGTGTAGAATAGATGCACTTGGCTTCATCCATTTACCAAGACTCTATTTTATGTCTAAACATTACATGCTAGCAAATGTGGTCACCATCATTAGTACTCAAGATATTGTGTTTGGAGAAGTAGAAAAACTCGTGGACCCTTTTTATGAGCCCATAGGTTAAGCTATATCACCAAGACTATTGCTCCTTCATCCTCCTCTAACATAATCGCAAAGGCTATAACATTTCCTAAAATCTCAAAAATTGTTTGTCTAGGGATAGACACCATGACCTTCCTAGTGCTTGGATTAAGCCTCATAGATGCTTGGTTCCTCTATGCAAAGAATAGTAGGTCCATTTCACTATTTAGCCAACTAATGATCATTTTGATCATGTTTAGGTGTCTCATAGATAGACAGTAAACTGATTACTCTCCATCACCTGTAGATCCTTATTGTTATTGTAGTTACTATTCCCAAAGTCTCTTGAGTCATTTAGCAACTACGAGCATCTTTGGGGTGATTTTTTGCGTTGTAAGTGGTGGTCGTGGTAATGGTTACTCCTCTTCTTAAAACTTTGCCATTGCCTTATCTTTTATTATTTCTTAGCATGAGATGGTAGGAGCATGATGAATACACCATTTGAATAGCAAGTTATCCCTTCATCCCCCTCCCCCTTGTTTATATAATTTTTAGATCAAATATGGGAAAGAGAGCATCTTCTTACCCTTCTCATTTTCCTTGAAGCATTTTTCAATCTTTAGGAAGATGAGCTAGGGTAGATTGACTGGGAATTTCTTGCTTAAAGCTATGAATGCCTTGGCAGAGAAGGTTGTCACCTTACTTGGTCTCATTGTTGGATTTAGGTAATAAGCCACAATTTTGAAATAAGCTTGCTTTGCCTTTGTCAGGGCAATGTACTTTTTACAATCCACTATGTAGCATCATTGTACTCATTTCTTACCTACATTGAGATCTTAGCAAGTTTCTTCCCCAATGTTGGACAAATCAAGGACTTTTGCTATGGCCTCAACTAAATAGGAGATGGTGATGTTCTTAATTTACATTGACACATCTCCTTGTCAAATGTTTCGGAATAGGTATGTCTCCCCCATGTATCACTCTACACTGTTAGAGAGCATGGGCCATATGGGGGACCCTTGCAATTGTGTTCTAACCTCTTTTGATGCTAACTCCAAGAAGAGTCCAAAGTTCAATTCCTGTAGAATGGAAATATGGACCTCCTTGGTCCTAATCCACTCTAGCCAAGCCTCCATAAGGGAGACCTTCAAGTCAGGCCATGGCCTATGAGCCTTGTCCTACCTAGATTGGCTCTTTTTCACAACGAAAATCTACCTAATAGATTCTACTTTGGGCTCCTCCCAAAGAAGTCAAGTAGTGTGTGTCACCTCAACTACTTCTTCTTGGGGTTATGGTTGCTACAATTGTTGGTCTCTTCCTCCTTGGGATTGCTTTTACTTAAGCTGTGATGGTCCTCCCTCTTGCAATCCTTGTTTCAATACCATTTGCAATCACAAACATAACCTATGATTAGCTCTTTAATTCATAATCTTTAGTCCTTTGAATACCTTTCTTTCTTAGATTAGGTTATGTTAATTTATTGGGTATCAAGGGTCTATTGTTTAGGTGCTTGTTTATGATCACAGGTTTGGTGTATTTAATATTATTTTATTTCTAGATATTAGAGTTTATTTGTTGGTCTTAACCCTTCATGATAATTCAATTAATATTATTTTAATGGGTTAACCATGGGGAGTTAGAAAAATTTGTGTTCCCCACAACATAAAGTGTACCTTCAGTAGCTTGAGGGTCAAAAAATAAGTGAAAATAGGTTAGCAATTTATGATTTAGGAGGCTCATAAGATTCTTGGGCTTTGAAAAATTACAAAAAATCCTATAACAATTTAGAAAAATAGTGAAAAAATGAGCTAAGTGTCATGTGTATATATGGACTTTTTATACTATATCAACAAGGTTGCATCAACTACATTGATGGGGATGCATTGATGTAGCTATTTGTAGCTAGCTTTCACATTGAAAAATGGAGGAATTTTGGGCAAGTTTTGGAACAAAAAAGAGCTGAATGAACAAAAACATGGAGAATGATGGTAAGAGCATGAAAGAGGGTAGGTTTAGCCTAAGAGAAGCAATTGGATTGGATTTGGATGAAGTTATGATGTCAAGTAGAGAAAAATTAGATGTTTTGATGCTATTAGGATGATTAAATAAGCAGGTGACTCATTGTAGGGAATCTAACTTAAGTTAGACCAAAGAAATGCAAGTAGGGCCTCCTCAAAGTAGGTAAATGCCTCTATATGTCCTTGCATGCCATCATTGCAAGGAGTCTATGAACCCTAGGGATGATGAATGATTGGGTTAAGTTAAATTCAATTGTCCTTGGGATATGCTATATAGAAACAATACTAAATAATTTACTAGGGTATGAGGTAGTGAGGTGGTAGAACATGAGATGAATGAATGATAGAGAGAGAGAACAGGGAAGAGATAATCGACATCTAAGTCACACAAGGTTCTTGGTAAAAATTGTAAGTAGGATGATTTGATACCAGTTTGTTCCAAGTCCAAATCAAGTCCATTTCACTTTTAGTGATCTTGCATTGACATGTGTCTACTTTGCATTGATTGAAAGTTTAGGATAACTCTAAAGCACAACCATCACTTCAAGAGAAGAAGGAAGTAGAGAGGTCCTTAGTTAGATGGGTGTATTCAAGCATAGGTAACATGTCTTCTCAACCCCATAACTAGTGCTTATGGTCCATTATTTGAGTCTAAGATATGTGCTTTGAATTCCTCTATGTATTTTTTTTCATAGGAATCACACCATGCAAAGACATGCTTTCTTTTATGGTCAATAGGTGGAGTGATGATATACCAATGAAGTATCATAGAACTTAAGAAAGATGCTGAGAGAAAAACCATATCAAATCTTCTTGAGGTCACACCCTTTTCCATTTCTACTTGATCCTTTCCTAGTTTGTTGGTGATGAGCAATGAGTATACCCTACTCCCAACCATACGAATTACTAGCATTCACTTAGTGATTCAGTCAAATTCCAAAGACTTTAGGTTTCTAAGTACACTAGTTCTAGGAGATGAACTAACAGTTGCAATGTTTGTCTTCCCAGTTCCACTTGTGAAGTGCAAGTGTATGGTTAAGTGTAACTCAGGCATATGATTCTTATCATTTTTATCTTTTATGGTTTAACTCACCTAGGAATAAGAATAACGAATAAAGTAATTAATTGTGTAACTCATGTAATCTAATTACTAGCTAATATTTAGCTAATCCTAACATAACCATCCATTTCCACTTGTCATACACATCTTGAAAATGTTATAACACTACTGGATTACCAAATGTTCAGTGTTACTAGAATTACTAAGCACTAAGCATATGCTCGAAGTGGTCATACTTATGTGTTGTTATTAAATCAATATTACTTAATTACTTAAAACATTAAGATAAATTGCATGAATATTAAATTCATAAGGAAACAATTAATCTAGTCCAAGTGTTGCAAGGTTTATCATAAACGGTTATCTTTATTGCCATCCACATTGAAGTGCTCAGGTATAATAGTGCTTCAACAAAGATTCACACACTCTCTGACTCCTACTACAGGCATTCAAAAAATATTCTAACTTTCAAATGAAAAAACTACAAGGAATTTGCCACAAACTATGAAAATATTATCATAATTTCTATAGGGAGGTGCACATTTATAAGTGGAAATAGGATGCCCCATTGATGGGTACATGTTAACGGGTCAAACCCTATGTTGATAGGATCACATCGATGAGATCCTATCAATGGATGACTAACTCATCATACCCCCATTATTGAATGAAAACTCATCCTCTAGTTCCTTAGAAAATTTGGGAAGGTATGGGATTGCTGATTGACTATAGACACATAAAAAAAACACAACAAAAACTAAGTGCCCAAGTTTACGTTTCATAATCATTACAAAATTTTGATGTTTAGGACAACAAAATTGAACAACATGATAAAACTAACTAACAAAACTCCTTGAATGATGTAAATATGATGAGGAAGTTCAAATGGTCCTAGGTGGTGGAGACTCTTGAGGTTTCGAAGGACCTTCTCTTGCTTCAAGCACATGCGGTGGTTGAAACCATTGTTGTGGTTGTCCTATAGTAATTACAACTTCTGGTGAAAGACGAAAGGCATCAAATAATGCCTTCATCTTCTCCTCTTTACTTCAAGGATCATTCACAATCCATATTGCATCACCAATATGGGCTAGAATGGGAATATCCCACATACAGGGCATTGTTGGTAACAACTTCTTCACATTCACAAACCATGCAGTGAATTGTTTACGTTCAATGTTGAATGCTTTGAGTGCATTATGCAGCTCTTGGTAGTTGTTCATCCTTTTGGCCAGGTTCTCAATAGTTGATCTTTGATTGGTGATCATTACCTTCAGAACCTTGAGTTCTACTTTTGCTATTTAAAGCTTCTACTTTGTCTCCTTATGGTGCTTGAACTCTGCCTTGTACAACAAGTATGAGTTGGCCACTTGTTTTTCCAACTCTAAACACAACCTTCCAGTAGTCAACATCCCTAGGTTTGCATAGTAAAGATTGGCAAGCTTCATGTATTTAATCATCTCCTCAATTTTTAGCTCTTTCAAGTAGATTTTAGCCTTATTGTATGCATTCAACCCATCAAAGATAGGCTGCTAGACATCACCTCTTTGCTAGAGGTGTTGGAGGGCCTCATTGACTTTTACATTGCTAATTAGATTTCCTTTTTGTTGATTTCTTTCTACAATCCAACCTAGTCCCTGTAGTGATTTTTCACTCTTTCAAATTTTAGGGCCTTATTCTTCCAGGCAGTAATCTCAATTGTAGATTTTTGGTATAAGGCATAAACTTCCTCTATGGAGAGGTTTTAGTTTTCTACTACCAATCTCCTCAATTTTGCATTCACCTTGGCTAGCTACTCTTGTTATTGATGGATAAATTTTGTCATCTGCTGCTTCTGCACATCAACATTCCATAGGCAGTGGTTTTCTATGGTAAGGATTTCATTCTCACGGTGAGTTTGAACTAAGTCCTTCTGGATGTTATACATCATGGCATTGGCCAAGGACTGGTCAAAGATCATTGTATCCTTAGCATTCTCAACCTCTTTGAGATGCTTCTGAAGCTATTGGAAAGCTTCATCTCTTATGTTCACTAAAACACTACCAAATTTGGGCTATTGTGTCTCAACTACAAATTTTCCTAAGTGTCAACATGAGGCTACTTTCTACAAATTTTTCTAAGTGCTAGGACTATGCTCTCCACTACTCTAGAGTGAAGTTAGCCCAGTCGAGAGTGTAGTTAACTCTAAAAATTAATTTTTTGCAATTTTGTTAAAGTTTCATTATGAAGTAAGAAATTGCAAATTTTTCTAAGTGTTGGGACTATGCTCTCCACTGCCTTAGAGTGTAGTTAGCTCAATAGAGAGCATAGTCAACACAAGGGCTAGCATGCAAACTTTTCTAAGTGTCAAGCCAGCCACTACAAATTTTTCTAAGTGCTGAGACTATGCTCTTCACTACCCCAAAGTGTAGTTAAGCATAGTTAGCATGAAGACCTAGTTTTTGTAGAAATTTTTTAAGTGTTGAGACTACGCTCTCCACTAGTCCAGAGCATAGTCAAGCGTAGTCAACTGGAAGCTAGTTTCTGCAAGTTGATAAGTGCTAGGACTATGCTCACCACCAGTCAAGAGTGTAGTCAGCACATAGCCATTTTCTGCAAATTTTTCTAAGTGTTGGACTACACTCTCCCCCAGTCTAGAGCGTAGTCAAGCGTAGTCAACTAGAATAGCCTCTAAAGGCCTCTATAACGTAGCATTGGCATTTAGCTTAGCTCCAACACACCTCAGGCAAGCATAGTTAGCAAAATGCATTTTTTTGTATCCCCTTTTGTCCTTAGATTGTAATTATGCTCGACCCTACATAAGGTAGTGGAGAGCATAGTCTCCAAAGTTGCATTTTTTCAGGTACATTGTGGTTTTCTCAATACATGAACATGTAGTTGGAAGTGTAGTCATAGTCTCTTAGCCTCGTAGAGTCCATCAGAATAGAGTAGAGCATAACACCACTAGCCTCAATGGAGAGCATGATTGGATGATAGCGTAGTCCCAACTATCCTACTACCATGTGGTAGCCTCTTTGCGTTTCATCCAAACCCTAAGCTAATAAATATTTTTGCCCTTAACATATTCAGGGTTAGCAAATTTAAGAATGGGGCAAGTTGGAAAATTCAAAGCACCGGCAAACCAAAGGCACAACAACAAACTAGAGAGAGGCAAAGTTGCATACCATCATACCTCATTGTAGGACACTGTAGCCCACTGCACACCATGACAGCCAACTTGGCAGGCACAAACACCACGGCGGAACATTAGTCTTCATGGCTAGACATCCCCAAGACTGTGACTACATTGTCCATTGCACCTGTTGTACACTACGTACCTTCTCACCCCTTCTAGAGTTAACTATGCTCAACCCCCATTTGGGGTAGTGTTCCGTTCTCTCTCGCTCTCTTCCTATGCATTTTCAACATTTTATTTGCATTTTCTGCTATTTTTATGCATAGTCGTGCATTGACACATTTGTTTTTCTGGCAAAAACCCTTAGCTACACTCACCCCCATTGACATTGTTGACATTGTTGACATTGCATGAACACTTAACATTGTTTGGCATTACATTTGGTAAGTCCTTGTTTAATTGACAAGACCATTCTGGGCACCCTATCTCTGCCTCCAGTAGGCCCTCATGCAAACTTGGGGTTAGGACTATGCACTTGTGGACCCCTTGGTGTTCTAGCCATTGATGTTTTCAGTCACTATAGTCACTTGGTTGAGAAACATAAAGTTAGCAAGGTAGGCTCTTAGATCGACAAATTTTGTAGCCAAGTGTTGGTTTTCAACTTTGGTTGTTTCAAGTTACCCCTTCATTATGATGTAATTACCCCTTGCTTCTAGCAACTCCAACTAGGTTGTAGTGATGGTATCTAGGAGATTAAAGGCATCTAGAATTGGTTGCTCAGTTCCCACTAGTCACTTTAGCAATTCTTCATGTTGGGCTACCCTAAATCTACTACTAAGAGTTCATATGAATGTCTGCACATCTCTAAGTATAGAAATGTCTGGTATAAACATCATAGGTGCATTAAGTGCTTTAGTCACTTTATCAATAACAACTTTGGCCACTGTCTCCTATCCATGGTGCTGCATTACTAGGACAACTGCC
This sequence comes from Gnetum montanum, assembly GCA_015680685.1. Taxonomy (NCBI): domain Eukaryota; kingdom Viridiplantae; phylum Streptophyta; class Gnetopsida; order Gnetales; family Gnetaceae; genus Gnetum; species Gnetum montanum. The sequence continues at coordinate 206,002 of MNCI01007486.1, forward strand.
TCCTCACCCTCCTCCAAACACACTAGAAAGGTAGCAACATTTCCAAAGATGTCTAGGAATTGTTGTTGTTGTGAGAGGGACACCATTACCTCTTGGGTGCTTGGATTTGATGTTACGGGCACTTGCATTTATTGGGTTGAGAAAATTGATGCCCCACCTTCCATTTGATTGATGTTTCAAGCCATTTCATTGAGGTGTCTCATTGTTGGTTTATACACAGATGGATCACCACCACTCATTCTTGCTTGCTGTTGCAAGAGTTGCTCTCAAAGTTCACACATGTGCTTAATGGCAATGTAGGTCTTTGGTGTTGATTTGTGAGTGGGTGGTGGAGGTGGAGGTGGTGGTGGTTGCTGATCCTCTTCTTGGATTACTTTTGCATGAACTTTATCCTTCATCATTTCTACCCAAGAGGAGGTTAGCACATGTTGGATAATGTCATTTGTGTAGCATGTTATGCCTTCCCTCTTGCATAATTTTCTAATGAGGTATGAAAAGGGGAGTGCTTTCCTTCCATGTTCATTCTTCTTAAATCACTTCTCTATCTTAAGATAGATTAGCTGTGGAAGGCTGACTAGGAATCTTTTGCTTAGAGTGGCACATGTATAGGTGGAGAAGGCTATGACTTTGCTTGGCCTCATTGTTGGATTAAGGTGAAAGGTTGTAATCTTGAAGTATGCATGTTCCATCATAGTGAGCACATTGAACTCCTTGTGGTCAACTCCATAGCACTATTGTGTCCATTCTTTCTTGATGTCAGGATCTACCTACATTGGAATTTTAGCAAGAGTGGCCCCAGTCTTAAGCAACCCAAGGGCCTTTGAAATTGCTTTCATCAAATAGGACATAGAAATGTCCTTGATTTTGACCATTGAACTAGCCTGCCTATTGTTCCAAAAGAGATAGGTCTTTCCCATGTACCACTCCCCACTGTAAGTGATGATGGACCACATGGAAGAGTTTTGTAATTGTGTCTTGACTTCTAGAGGAGTGAACTCCAAGAAAGTTCCAAAGTTTAACTCTTGAAGCACAATTTTCTAGACCTCCTTACATTTGATTTGATTAATGCAAGCATTTATCAAGGTGACCTTAAGGCTTGGTCTTGGCCTTGGTGCCTCATCTCAATGAGACTATTTTGTTGTAGCTGCTTCTTCAGGAATTTGTCTAACATATTCCACTTCGGGATCCTCTTGAAGAGGTCCTATTGCATGGGTTTCAACTACTTGCTCTTGGGGCTATTTTTGGCCCCTCCCTATTCTTAGCCATTTGTCCCTTGGTTGGGACAATCCTCCTTCCTACATGTGCTTTCCTTTGGGTGCCATATATGGTCAGAACATAACTAAGGATTAGCGTACAATGTGTAACTTATAACTTTTAGGTACCTTATCTTGTTGGGAAGTTACACTTTGACTAAGTTATGACCATGGTAGATTGATTATTTTAATATTATTTTAAGATAATTTGGTTTAGAATGTCACCAGAGTTTGTTGGAAGGGTTTAATTTTCATAAATTGATATTTTAATGTTAGTTTCTTAGTTAAACCTGTGTGGGAGTTAGATTTCAAAATTTTTTTCATAAAAAACCTAAGGTTTGTGGCCCCCATGACAAAGAACTTACCTTTGGTAGCTACAAGACGAAAGAATGAAGTGAATTGAGCAAACGGTTTGGAAGTTATGGCTCTTGGAAGGTTCTAGGCTTTAAAAAATTTAAAAACTACCCCCTTATTTAAGTCCAAATGTGAAAAATTCTTAAGTGTCATTGCATATATAAAAACTTTTCTTTTGCCTTGCATCGATAAGGTCTCATTGATGAAGTCTCATCTATGTGTCCCCTCAGTTGATGGAGCTTATGTGAAATTTTTTTTACTTTTTAAAAGTTCAAAAAATAGAAGGATTTTTAACATCAAATTGAGGTCATTAGAAAGCTAGAAAAGTTATGAACATTGTTAAAAGCTTGAAAAGGATTTGATTATTCACAAAAATTAGAGAATGAGATTTTGTTGGAGAAATGGAAATAAGGAGCACACAGTTGGATACAACCGATGGGGAATGTGGATTGATTTGATTATGGAAATGCCTAAGGATAAGGAAGTTAACTAATCCAACCAAGAGATAAGCAAGTGGATCCTCCTCATAGTAGACTCATGCCCTTTTTGCCCTTGCATATCCTCAAACCAAGGAGTCCATGGGCACTGCGGTTGATTAATCTTTATGGAAAGTTAAGGAGCTAACTGGAAGAATCTACATAAGAGTTTCAATACGTTAAACTAAGGCATTGAATAAGACATGGAAAACTACCAATGAAGTGAATTACGAAAAGCATTAGTGGATGAGAGGAGAGTGGAATGAAGTTCCATCTCATGGTCACATGAAGTCCCTTGTGGATTTTGTGGTTAAATGACTTGATAAAGTTCATCTTTAGTCTAGATCAAAACCAACCACTTTTAGTGACTTTGCATTGATACTCTAAGACCTACCCTTCTCCTCAAGACACAAGAATACTCCCATGGATCAAACACTATTCCTTATTGAGAAGAAAAAAGAATCTAAAAGTGAGAAAGGGCCTTAGTTAGAGGGGACCTTTAGACATGGATAACATGTCTTTCTAGTCCCATAACTAGTGCTTGTAGCCCATTATTTTATCTAATAGGGAAGCTTTGAACTCCCATCATTTTTTTTTGGATTTTATATTTTTAATGGATTTTTGTATGGAAACCACACCATGCAAAGACTTTAGCTTCCTATTATTGGTTGACAGTGGAGTGATAAAAAATCCATGAAAACACTCATGCACTCAAGAGTTTGGGCAAGTACAAAGAGCAACGAGTCCCCTTGAAGTCACACCCTTACCATTCTATTTAATCTTTCCCAAGTTTGAAAACTACCAAGGTCACAAGTTCATTAAAGTTTTATTAAGGAAAGGGACCTCACATTTTCAAAACAAGGAAGAACCATAGAGTGTTGTGGATGGGTGGATGACATGGAGTCATTGCCTGTTCTATGAAAAAGAAACTTTGTCTTAGTTATTAATATCAAAATTCAAAAGAGAAACTAGACATTAGCAATCAAAAACATTAAGTATAAACCACCATTAGCAAACAGCTACAACGTCATTGTGTCCTATTGGCAATAAAGAAAAAAAAAGTAATTTATTGGAAAACAAAAGAAAAATACAAACACAAAAATAAAGTAAATTATAAAATATCTAAGAAAGACAAAATGTACCAATGATGTTGTAAGAAAAAAAATGGTATAAAACAAAAAGTGTAAAAACAAAAAGGTGTAAAACAAAAAAGTATAAAAACTTAGGAGCCATTTATATAATTAGCATGGATGGCCATCTCTCCCATGACTAAGTTGGAATGAGGAGATCCAAAAAATTGAGTGTGGCTATCCATCTAATGAGGTGTTACTTGCATTGGATCTTTTGGGCTCATGGGAAGATTTGACTTGTTGTGTGTTGACTCATAACTTCTTATTTAGGCTTTTAGGGTTGTAGATCAACATGGCTCTAGAAGAAAAGGTTTCATAAATGATGTAAGGCCTTTTCCACAATGTTTCAAACTTAGTCTTTTGAGATACATGTGTGAGGTTCCAGTAAGGGACCTTGTCTCTAGGTTGGAATTTTATCTTTCTTATTTTGAGGTCATGGCATTGTTCCCTGAATGCCTTGTGCACTTCATTAAAGGATAGGGCAACCAATCTATTCTCATCTAGCATGTTAAGGTTGATCAATCTTTCTTTCTATGCTAGGCTAAGGTCAAGATCAAGGTCATAGGTTGTTGAAAGTGTACGGAGCTTGGACTAAATAGGAAGAGTTGGCAATTTTCCATAAACCAACTCATAGGGAGAATAGCCTATAGGGAGTTTCCGTGTTGAGTGATAGGCTCAAAGGGCATTGTTGAGTTTTGTGCTCTAGTATCTTCTATATTTGCTAATTGTTCTAGTTAAGATCTTAGTGATCTCCCTATTCATAACCTTAGCTTGACCATTGGCTTGGGGGTGGTAGAGCGTTATTAATTTATGTTCTACCCCTAAGAATTGCATGAGCTTTCAAAAAGTGGTGCCTATAAAATGAGTACCCTTATGAAAAATGAATGCACGTGGCACCCCAAACCTATTTACAACATTTTGTTGTACAACTAAGTAGCTATAGAAGATGTATAGTTAGTGATGGCTGTTGCTTTTGCCCATTTTGTACAATAGTCAATAGCGACTATGATGTATGCCTTTCCATTTTACATGGGTGTGATGGGACACATGAAGTCAATGCCCTAAATATTGAAGGATTCTAGTGGTCATATCCACTACTAAGATTCCTCCATTCAAGTGGTCATCCCACCATCACATTGATAATGATGACAAGAGTGAATGAATTGGTGAGCATCCTTGAAGAGTATTGGCCAATAATACCCTACCATCAGGATCTTAATGGTTGCACATCTCATAGCATAGTGGCCCCCATAAGGACCCTCATGAGCATCTTAGAGGATGCATAGTTGGTCAGCATCAAGAACACACCAATGAACTAGGCCATCAACACACACCTTATAAATGTATCCATTAATCTTCATGAAACATTTGGCATGATGAAGAAATTGTTATTTCTTCATGTGGTCTAACTCTGGTGTCATCTCTTGAGTGAGAAGATAAGTGAGAATGCCATCATACCATGTAGGTTCATTAGGCACTTGTTCATTTATCATACTAGCAAAGAGGAGTTCATTTGAAAATTGATCAAAAAGTGGCTTTCCTTCTCTTTGTTGTTCCATCACAACTAAGACAAGTGGTCAACAATCACATTATCGGCTTCCTTTTGATTTATCATTATGAGATCAAATTCCTACAAGATCACAGGCCACCGTATGACATTGGGGCTCATCATTGGTTTGTTCATCAAGAAGAAAATTACACTATGGTTTGTATGTATAAGCACCTTGTACCTAAGCACATAGTGCCTAAATTTCTCCAAGGCATACACCATCGCCGCTAGTTCTTTATCTGTTGTGGTGTAGTTTAGTTGTGCACCCACAATGCTTTACCTCGTGCAGTTGATGTAATATGGATGTTTTTGATCATCTAATTGTGTTAGCATAGCTCCCAAGGCATAGTTGAATGTGTTCATTATGATGTGGGACATTCTAGACCAGTTGGGTGCTCATAGAATTGGAGTTTCTATAAGCTTCTACTTGAGTTATTGGTATACCTTTTTTCATTTCTTAATTCATATGAATGGAGCATCTTTCTTTATCAACTCCACCAATGGTTTAGCGATCTTAGAGAAAATCTCTATGAATTGCTAGTAGTAGCCAGTGTGGCTAAGGAATGACTGGACATCTTTGACAATATCTAGATAATGGGTAATTCCTTGGATGATCCTTATTTTTTCAAGGTCCATCTTAGTCATTGGTTGTGAGATTCTATGCTCCAACACAATGTGCTTCTAGACCATTTGATGGCTCTTTTGCCAATTAAATTGAAGGTTAGTCTTCATACACCTTTTACACACTTGCTCAAGATGGTTTAGGGCTTGCTCGAATGTAGTGTCATAGGTGGAGAAGTCATCCATGAAGGCTTCCACCCTGCTATTGATTTGTTATTAAAAAATGCTAAGGATAAGGCGTTGGAAGGTTGTAGGAGCGTTGCACAAATCAAAAGGCATCTTTCTATATGCAAAATTCTCCCAAGGACTTGTGAATGTAGGTTTGGCCTAATCCTCCAGTGCAATCTAAATTTGGTTATAGCCACTATAACCATCAAAAAAGTTGGTAGTAATGCCTAGAGATAGTGTCCAACACCTAGTGTACAAATGACAATGGGAAATGATATTTGTACATTACCATATTCAATAGCCTAAAGTTAATACAGATCCTTCACTTGCCACCTTTCTTTGGCACGATTCCAAGTGGGCTAACCCACTCTCTATCCACAATGGGATAGATGAACCCTACCTTGAGGAGTTGTTCAATCTCCTCCTTGACGATTCGCTTCAATTTGGGATTCAACCACTGCTATGACTACCTCTTTGGCTTTATGGAAGAATTAATATAGATGCAATGCTAGCATATCCTAGGATCAATCCTAGTGAGTTTAGGATATGACCAAGTAAAGATTGTTGGCCATTTGTTGACCACCTTCAACAACTTATCTTTTTGTTTAAGAGAAAGATTGGCATTGATTATTATCAGCTTGCCATTTTTAGAAAAGAATATTCCATGCAAACAGGTAGAGTTTTCAACCTTTAGGGGCTCCTGTTTGAAACTTTTAGGGATTTCAAACTCTCCTTAATAAGTATCATCAGGTTCATCATTGGAGAGTTGATAATGAACTTGCTCCAGTTCATCCATGCCTTCAAAATAGGCACTCATTAAGCTCTTAGTTGGTTCCATATAAAGTGTGTTATTTTCAGGATCAGATGTCAGCCACTAGGTGTCCTCTTATTTTGTGGCTTACTGCATACAAGCACATTTTAATTTTTGTCTCATCTACACACTATCTACATAATGGGATTAATGTAATTTTTATGGTTCATAGTTTTTGCACACAGTTGCACCCTATATCATTGTGCTTGATGCATGCAACTCTCTTCTTCTCAACCTTTTCAAATGCATTTTTCTTATAAATCTCTAAGGAAAGGTCTCTAATGCCTAGTCGTGCATCAATAGTGCTTAGATAAGCCCTTCCCATGATGATTGAAAAATTTCCCTTGGAATTATCAATTCAGATCACTAGGAAGTCAATAGGATAGGACCATTCACAGATGGTGGTTATAATGTCTTTTAGCAATCCGAAGGGAACAGTGATGAATTAGTTTGCCAACTTAAGATAGATGTTACTCTTCTTGAGTGGAGGCAAGTTATAGGCTTTGTACATCTCATGAGAAATTAGATTAACACCAGAACTTGAATCAAGAAGAGCCTTGCATGGCTCATTCCTAGCAATTTGCAAATAGATTAAGGGACTCCCAAGATCATATCTTTTCCTTGAAAGGTGGCCAGCCTTTATCCAATTAGTTATTGCATGGGTTAGCATGATGGTATGCACTTTGAAAGGCATTTGGTTTGAAGGGGACATGAACAAAGTAGATGTAGAGGATGAGGGAGAAGCAAGACTATCAACCACATAAGTTTGTGAGGGCTTTCTAGGATTGTTGGTTCAGAAGAATGGTATTTTTTAGGATTTGGTTTTTGAACCACTTAATAAAAGACCTAGCTGTAAGTTAATAACCTTGGTAGCATTATGTTGCTGCAGTTGGGTTGGAATTTCACCCTACATTGATGAAGCTAGTGGTCATTGAGTGTAAGATGGAGGGACATGTGCAGAAGAATGAAGAGGGTAATAAGGAAAAGGGGATTCCCCTCTTGGTGATGGAGATTGAGCTTTGTAGTACTTAGGAGGGTAGTAGTGATGCTAGAATGAGGTGTGATTGGAAGCGTCACATAGAGAAATGGTATGCTGAACATAGTACCCATATGGATAAGGTTGTCAGTAAGGGTACTATTGCCTTGGTGGTGGTATCCCCCATGACTATGGGTGCTTTCATTGATGATATTGCTCATACGATTGTGGTGGAGCTCCACTTGGATACTAGGCTTGTTGTTGCTGGAACTACCTTGGGTTGCCTTACGGATAAGGCAACCTTTTGGGTGCTTACCTTCTTACCAATCTAGGATATAGACCATACACCCCAAACTCCTGCAAGTGAAACACAACAGGGCAACATCCCTTAGGATGTTTGTATTGGTAGATGTCACACCCACCATCATCATTCATTTCAAATTCTACAACCTCCTCTATTGTAGCAACCTTGCCCTTATCCCTTTGATGGGCACTTTTGGCTTCCTTCCTTCTCCTATGATCACAATCACTACTTTGCTCTTTGGATTCCTCTACTATTTTCAGAGCAGTTTGGAACTTTTCATCTAAAGAGTCCCATATTTTGTCTACCTTGGCCAAAATTTTGAAGAAAATTTTTTAAATTGGTAAGATCTTTTGTTACACCACCTCATCAATGGTGCCTCCTTCTCATTGTCACAAAACCAGACTTCACTTTTTCTAATGGAAGGGTCTTGGTTGTACTCCTCAACACTTTTTCTTTTTCTCAATTCTCCTTCTCCCTTGACAACCTACTCTATTAGCCTTTGAATTTAATGGGCCCTTAATTTTGATAGTCACCCTTAGGCATAGATCCCAAGAGTTCTCCTTGTTTCTATGTGAAGTCCATCCATGATATGGTAGTGCTGCTTGCTTTGAGAATAACCATGACTAGGACATTGATGTAAAAGGGAATAGTACTTGCCCATGGCTATGTCCAAGGGTTCATGTGTTCTTGTTTTCCAACCTTGGATTTGTTTTCTTAGGTTGGACACTTAGGAGTACATTTGATGTTTTCCATTGAAGAGCTCAAGCATCGTACTCCATCTATAGATTGATTCTAGCTCCAAGGACTAGTACCAAATTTTAGCTTCTTTTATGAGTGTCCTTGGGAATAGCTTTAGTTTTTGTAAGGCACAAACATCATGAAAGGCTTGAAGATGCTTCTATAGATTTGAGTTGTATCCCCCTTCAAATTTGGGGATATTATTCATATCCAACTGCTTAATTCTGCTATCTTTCACATGCCTTGTTAGAATTCTTACTACCTCTTCAATGTTCAACGGATTTCAAGTTGTAAGCAAAGGCTCATAATAGCCATAGCCTTTGTGATTGCCATGATGCCTATGATGCCCTATGCTATGCATTCTTTCATGGTAGTGGGCCTCCATTGATTGTCCATGTCCCTAATCTCAACTAGTCTAATGGGCACCATAATGAACTTTGTCTTGTCAGTCACCTTCATCATGGTCGCATCCTCTACGGCTTCGATCAAAGCTAAAGGAGGAAGAAGAGGATGACAAAGGTGAAGAGGAAGGAGAAATAGCATTGCCATAGTGCTTGCCACCTCCTCTTCAATGATCACAACCATGATCATCATCATGATGCTTATCCTTGTCCCTTCCATGACTCCCACTTTTGGATTCCCCATGATCATGGAACCCATTCTAACTTAAACTAGGATTGTTTACAGTGGATTGTAAGTTCTAGTTCAAGTTCCCTTCATCGAAACCAAGGGGGAAGAGTCAGTGAAATGAGAATCACTAGAGAATGGATCCTCATTGTCTTTTTAGCTAAATAGGAATAAGGGGTTGATGAACTGTTTCCCCTTCATAGCTTCATAGTGCTTATCCTATTGTTGATCAATTTTACATTGTGCCTTAATGGGATTGTAATCCCTGGAGTCATGATCTTGCATAATGTATTCAACATGGAGCCACTAGATGCCCAACCTCATTAGAGTTTGTTGGAGCATCGTAGGAACTAATTAATTAGGTGGTAACACAATGTTTCCCTTCATGTTCGTCCATTACATCTACTCATCCTGATGTAGGACGAAGGTAAAGTTAGGTACATACTAACTCAGCATTGTTTTGGCACTAGTTGATTTGATCATTCATTCCTTTGATTGGATGTGTGCTTGAATTTCGCTAGAGAATCATCCCTCTGAGAAGAAGACATTTTGGATTAATAGAAAATACTAGCGTGCTTTTTACAATTATTATTATTATTTGAATGATTGTGACTTTAAGATTAGATCCAACGATGTTGAATAATTTTCACTAAATCCTAGATAGTACACGTAGCTAACTAAAATCCTTGAAAATGGTGCCAATGATGAGTAGTAAGTATACCCTACATACAACCATATGAATCACTAGCATTTACTTAGTGATCTAGTCAAATTCCAAAGACTTTAGGTTTCTAAGTACATTGGTTCTAGGAGGTGAAACTAGTTATTGCAATTGTTGTCTTCCTAGTTCCACCTGTGAAGTACAAGTGTATGGTTAAGTGTAACTGAGGCATGTGATTTTTATTATTTTTATCTTTTATGGTTTAAGTAACCTAGGAACAAGAATAAAGAATAAAGTAATTAATTACTTAACTAATCTAATATAATTACTAGCTAACATTTAACTAATCCTAACATAAGCATTTATTCCCACTTGTCGTACACATCCTGAGCACATTATAACACTACTGGGTTACCAAACGTTAAGCATCATTGGGATTACCAAGCATCAAGAGTATGCTCGAAATGGTTGTACTTATGTATTGCTATTAAATCAATATTAATTAATTATTTAATTACTTAAAACATTAAGGTAAATTGCATGAATATTAAATTCATAAGGAAATAATTAATCTAGTCCAAGTGTTGTAAGGTTTATCAAAAAGTCTCATCTTTATTGCCATCCATACTAAAGTGCTCAAGTACAACCATGTTTGAATAAAGATCTATACACTCTTTGACTCCTATTGTAGGCACTTAGAAAATATTCAAACTCTTAAATGAAAAAATTGCAAGCACTTCGCTACAACTATAGAAAGATTGCCATAGATGTGATAGGTAGGTGCACATTTATAGGTGGAAATAGGGTGCCCCATCAACAAGTACACGTTAATGGGTTAAACCCTACGTCAACGGGATTGTGTTGATGGCATCCCGTCGATGTGGCCCAATGACTAACTCATCAGTTAGGTATCAAGATCATTAATTAATTTTAAGTTGCAATGTAAAAGAATCTTAAGCTTCCAAGATACTAATCTCTCATGTAATAGATAGAATAAGTGGATGTCATGAACTCACTACCTAATACCACAAGAAAATTGATAGATTATTAGTAGGGAACATAATCCAAATACAAATTTTTTTTTGGTTAATCAATCAAAATAGTGATAGCTTGCCTTGAATAAATTTCTAGATTTACGATAGCAATAAGAAACTCAAATATTTATAATAAAACTAGATGAAATTAATAAAGGTTAAAAAATGAAAAAAATAGATAAAATAATCAATAAAATATTCCAAAAAATAAAAAAAATATAAAGAATGGTACAAAACAAAAAGGTGCAAAATTAGTTAGCCTCATCAAGTTGTTAGTATGGATGGCCATCTCCCATATGACTATGTTGAGAGGAGGAGATTCAAAAAATGAAGTGAGCCTATTCCAGTGTAGAGGTGTTAATGTTGTTGGTTACTTTGGATTCTAGGGATGGCTTAACTTACTGTATGTTGACTAACATATGTTTGTGAAGGATAGATGGTTGGTAAATGGTCATGAACCTATGAGGAAAAGTTGCATGTATGATGTAAGATCCTTCTCATAATGTTTGAAACTTAGTGCATTATGACACATGCATGGTGTACTGACCTAAATCGTCGGTGTAAGGCTGGAAGGAAAACAAACACCAAAAGATCGTCAGGTAGACACAGCTGACCCTGCCTTTGCCCTAGGGCAAGCTAGAAAAGTAAATGAAGGTAGAGTGCCTTGGATGGTCTGCACAAAAATCAACCAAGGACTTCCCCGAGCATAAACTACGGCTTGCGTTGGGGTTGTCGTAACTGATGTTTTAACACGTAAACAGTGTGCATGAAATGTAAATGTATGCAGGTATCATAGACAAAACAAAATGTAAACAGAACATAAACTGAATGTAAATAGAGCAAACAGAATGGCTTGCAAAGCGAAATATATCGTATTGCTTAGAAAAGATGTGCACCGGTCAAGACGTAGCTGCACGTGTGGATGACAGGTTAAGCGCCAAGCCCCGGGGCGATGTGATGTGATGTGCTTCGATGCTATCAGTCAGAATGTGTTGAGCGCCCAAGGATTACTGGTCTGAGTTTCCTAAGCTGTTTTAGCTCAAAAATTGACAACCCTGTTTATGTGAATTGCAGGGTATTTATAGGGCTGGGCCAAACTTGGGTTCGGAATTCAAGAATGGAATGAACAGCTGGGAGATGAGAGGAAAGTGGATCTCTTGACATGTCTCTGATTGATAGTTGTGCGTGAGTTGGATGTGTGTTGGCAAGCTACATTCTTGACCAGGTACATTACATTTTACAACTCGTGGGTTGCTCAAGCCCATGGGAGTACATACAATTTAGACCATGAGGGCTTGACAAGCCCACAAGTGAAGACTAATAATGATAATATACAACAAGAAAAATTGGTTCTGGCTCCGTTGAAACTCCTGAATTTGTGATTTGACTGTTGTTGCAGGATGTCAATTTGAAGGGTTTCGTGACTGCTTGAGGTGGTTCTGCCTATGCAGAGCTCCCAACATGAGTGTTTGTGGGCCTCAACATGCTCACGCTACACTCATGCCTAGCGTTTGTCCTCAACGTATGTGTCCCAGTGTCTAGCGTGCGTATGCCGCACTCACACTTAGCGTGATGTCCAGCGTGAGTGAAGAAAACTTGCACATTTTGACTCCAAATCTTGAATTCTTTTGAAGCCTGTTTCTAGGTAGAACTTCTACTTGACTGTGTGTGATCTGAGGTTGAAACTTGAGGCTGATGTGTCTTGTTCTTGAGCCCTTTTTGGCATGTCATGCTGTACTTACGCTGCAGCGTGACCACAGCGTCACTTGCAGCATGACTTGCAAACACCTATGAAAACTTGCAATTTTTGACTTTTGAAATTGGAATTTTCTAGAGGTTGGAGCTGGAGGTTGTCGATGCTGAGACTGAGGATGCCTAAGGATGACCTGCACATTCGAAATCAAGTCATTCTAAGTCGGTTTGGAGGCTGTTTGAAGTTGTGAAAGTTGGTCATGCTAAAGGTCAAGTTGTAGCGTGACCACAACGTCGAGCATGAATTGTCAGCGTCTAGCATGAGTTGTCAGTGTTCAGCATCCAGTGTGAGTTCCCAAGTCAGTGTGAATGCCATGCCTTAGCCAAATTTTGTCTCCGAAACTTCGAAAGGACTTGAGTCGTTTCCATTTCAAAGTGCTAGGCCGAAATTAGTGGTTTTTCATTAGCCCCTCTTTTTTGACGTCTAGAGGAATCCACCCGAGAGGCATCGATAAAGAAGTGAAAAACACCATGAACAATCAAATACCAAACATTAACCATCAACCCTTGGCTGGATGTCATCGCACGGTTTTCAAAATTACATGGGATTGAGGGAATGTGGTTCAAGATGCAAGGGATTGTAACTAGGGGAAGTCAGAAATTTATCAAGGGTGATAATTATTGTTAGGATTATGGGAGAGGAATGCTCTCATGTGAATGAGCCTTGTCTTTGGTCCTTGTCAATAGCTAGTGTTTAGCAGACTTGGAGCCAAGACATGGGAGGTGCGTTCTTTGGAGAAACAAGACTCTTATGGGGTGTTTACAAGGCCCATTGTAAATAGCCAAAGCCACGCGATGATGTGCAACATGATCTCTTTAAGACATGAGCGTAACTATTTTTCAAGACAATTGCCTGCTCGCCTGGGGCATGTATGAGAATAGCCAATTGTCTTTTGCCTATGATGTCAACGGGGTCATGAAGACCTTTTCTATGCATTTTGCTCTTTGAATTTTTTGTTTTTCTTGTTTGTTTTTTCTTTTCTTTTGTTTTTGCTTTATTTTGTCTTTATTTTTCTTTTTCTCTTTGGTCTTTTTGAAGGAGCTTGCTTTTAGTGCTGTGCTCGTTTTTGAGCACTTGCTTTTTTGGGTCATGCATCATGTACTTTGTTTTGTGTTGCAACTGCTTAGAGAGTTACAATGTGTAACAATGTGCAATAGTGTATCAAGAGTTTTAGGGTGAGTAGAATGTATCAAGGGGGTGCAATTGAATAGGATAGGGGGCACGATGGGGAATAGGGAATGTATCAAGAGTTGGGAATATACTTATGAACGACTTAATTAACCTAGTTATGTGCATTAGGAAGAATGTCATACCTTATTGTCATGATGAAGTGCATCTATGCACGAATGCCTCAGGAGTATCATCCTGCAAATACAACTCCAAGAAGACAAGAAAAACACAAATGAATCGGTCAACTAAACACTTTAAACAAGGATATGGAGCCACTGTGTGCAATTCTTCAGAGCAGATAGGGTCATGCACAACATCAACCTCATTAGGGTTCATGAGACAAATTATGCAGCAAGTCTTTATGGAACATGTACAGCCAATTGTAGCAGCACATCTTTTCAAGTTTTTACCTGGTCATTGATGATGTTGCCAATTTAGTCTTAGCGGACTGTTGCGGGTTAGTTTCACGTCGTAACCCCTTGGACAATGCTAGTTTAGTGTCATAGCAAATGGTAAATTGCTAGTTTATAGTCATAGCGGACTATAAAGAGGAAAACCAATTTATAGTCTTAGTGGACTCTAGATGCTAGTTTCACGTCATGGCAGACAGATGTGGTAGTTTAGTGTCATACCGGACAGAGCTCTATGATCAGTTTTAAGTCATGATGCCAAGATTTGTCTGTGGTATCATTTTTAAGTCATGATGCCAGGACTTCTTTGTGGTATCAGTTTTAAGTCATGATGCCAAGATTTCTCTGTGGTATCATTTTTAAGTCATGATGCCAGGACTTCTTTGTGGTATCAGTTTTAAGTCATGATTCTAGAACTTCTGTGTGGTATCAGTTTTAAGTCATGATGCTAGGACTTCTCTGTGGTATCAGTTTTAAGTCATGATGCCAAGACTTGTCTATGGTATCAGTTTTAAGTCATGATTCTAGGACTGTTTTGTGGTATCAATTTTAAGTCATGATGTTAGGACTTTTCTGTGGTATTAGTTTTAAGTCATGATGCTAGGACTTTCTATGCCAGTTTATAGTCATAGCGGACTGTCTATGCTTACCTTGCTTGTGTAAGGTGTGATGCTGCATGCATGGTCATGCTATGTGTTTGCAAGATCTTGCAAAGTTCAAGTAGGGAGAAAACAACATCAAGCCACACCTATTGTACATAGAGTTGAAATGTATGAATGATAGAAAAGCAATGCCAAAAGTGATAATTTTGGGTTGTTCTAGGCCGTATGCTAGTTTAAGGCCTTTTTGGGCCATGTGTTTTTATAGTTTTATGTTTTTATGTTTGATGTTTTTCAAATACAATGTGTAAACTAAGTTGACGAATGTGTAAACAAAGCAAAATGCGTGATCTAAGTGAGTGGGCAAAATGCAAATGCATAGGCTAGTGCAATGTAAAAAAAAGCCAAAAATGCCTGTCAGAGGGGTAGGCAGAAGGTAGGCAAGCATCTAGCACATTTTCGGCCAAGGGAGAGTCTTGGTCATGTAGTTGCTTCCTAACTAGGCATGGATTAGGAAGCATGCAAGGTTTAGGGTCCTCTGGGGGGCTGTCGACTTCAACCACTCATTCGGGTGTGTTAGCCTCAAGCGTTACATTGGTTATCATAGGTGTACCACCAAGAAACTCTTCTTCCAAAACTTGCACCATGTCTATGTCGTGGATAGTCGAAGAGAAAACGTTATCACCATGGATGATAACTTGACCACCTTCGTATGGAAGGTGGATTTCTTGGTGGATGGGAGAGGAGATGGCCCTTAGTTGGGCTAGCCAAGGCCTACCTAGAATCATGTTGAAACCTGGCATCTCTTCTATGATAGTGAAATTTGCACTAGTGGGGAATTGCTCTCCTGCTACAAAGGCTAAGTTGATTGTACCCCTGACTGTGACATGTGATCCACTGAAAGATTTTAGACATGTGGTTTTGGTTGGCTTGATTTCATCTGCCACGCCTAGCTTGTCAATGATGGAGTACAAGACTACGTTTGTTGTTGCACCATCATCAACATGTACCCTGTGGATGGTACACTATCTGACACGAATGCTAATGGATAGTGGAGCCGTAGTGACCTCCCCTCGTTTGGGGTTGACTTTAACTTCATCATCACAAAAGGTTAAGGTTGTTGAACCCAATTCTTGTGGTGTGGGAGGCAACATTGTTGCATGGATGGATGCCTCATTTGCAGGGATGTCCTCCATAACAGGAATGGAGGCTAAGACCTGGGCTAATGCTTGGCAGTGAGTAGGTGAGATCCTGACTAGGTTGTACAAGCTAAAGATTGTGTTCTTATGCTTGAGCATTTCTTTTACCTAGGTTAGTGCAGCTACAAAGTCCTTGTCGTTAGCCGTTGTGTTGGCCTTGACTTCCTCCATGTGGCTTGAGAGACAAATCTCTTGCGAAGGGGACTTGGGCTTGGTTTGTTTGGGGGTAGGGGCCCTAGTGTTCAGTTGTTATTTGCTGGTTGTGGCCCCTGCTTCGACCATGGGGGTTGCGAGGTGCTCGTTTGTCCTCTTGCGTTGCCATTTGGTGGACTTACCTAGGTTGTTAGTGGGGTCGATTCTCGAGGGAGGAGGGATCGAGATGTTGCCCACTGTTGGGCTTCAGGTAGATGAGGGGCTATCACATTGTGACACCTTGATGATGAAAGGTTGCTTAGCGGTTTTTGTTGCTACATCATGCTAGTTTAATGTCTTAGCGGACGGGTCATGCCAATATAACGTCTTAGTGGACAGACATTGTGGAGCCTTGACCACAAAGGGTGTTGTGGGTGCCTAAGGTGGCACTTTGATAACAAAGGGAGGCCTCTTGCTTGTGGAGGCAGAGGGGACCTTTGCCTTGCTAAGAGGCACATGGATCACAAAAGGTTGTTGGACAAGTTTTGGCTTTCCACCTATGCTAATTGAGTTTATGACATAGGAGGCATCGTTTGTGTTGGATTGACTTGCTGTGTCAATCACTAGTTGGCCTTGTTCTATTATTCCCTGCAGGTCATCTTGCAAGGCATGATAGTTGTCTGTACTATGATCAACCATTTGATGGTAATGAAAATGTTGGTCCAATTTAAAATGTTGTGGGACTGGGGGCTCATTTGGTACTGCTAAAGTGGGGTTCCTTAGTAGCTCGTAGTACCTATCATGTTTTTGATGGGTAATCTCTGATACGTGTTTGTGTTGGATTTGCTCAGCTTTCAAGAGTTGCTCCAATAGTTGAGAGGGTTACATCGGTAGTGGTGTGTACTTTGAGCAATCCTTGCACTGAAAGTTAGGCTTTGGAGTGGCCCCTACCGATGTAGGTGAGTTGGCGCCAAAGTTGACGGCTTTGTTAGCCGGGGCTTTACGTTGCTTAGCTATTGGGCCCTAGTTGGTTGCTTTTGTGATTACGGCTACCATTGCCTTGGTTTTGTTTTTCTTACGAGTATGTTGGTTTTTGTAGGTCACATAAGCTAGGTCATTACTTGATTGCGCTGCCTCCTCTATGCTTTTGATTTGTGCAAATGCTTGACTCAAAGTACGAGCATTCAAATAATAGAGTTTTGACTTAACGAAGTCATTCACAATGACTTTAAAAATGGTGAGCGAGTATGTCTTAGGTATGGGCTCATGGAGTTCATTCAAGGCTACACTCCATCTTTGGATGAATTTTTGCATTGGCTCTAAAGGTGCTTGTTTAATTTGAATTAAACTATGCAATTGAAATGGGTGACAAACTGATGTAACAAATCCTCTGGAGAGAATATGGAGTTACGGGGTAAGGCACAGTACCAGTCTAAGGCTTTTCCCGTTAAGGACATAGCAAAAACTTGTAGAATTGCATGAGGCCAAGCTTGAAGCAGGAGACATTCTAGTCGAAATGTCACAAGGTGGACGTTTGGATCTCCCTCTCCATTGGACTTTGTTAGTTGGTAGTGCGATTTCTTTTGGCAAGGTCAATGGTGGAACTAAAGGGTGGATTGGGTCATCTTGGTAGAAATCCAACACCTTGATTTCCTTAGTGTTTATGATTTTAAGATGCTTTACCTCTTCAGTTAACATGTGCATCATTTGCTTCATGTCTGTCCACTCTTGGGTGGTAGGTAGATCGGTGGGTTGAATGGATTGTGATTGATAGTAGTTTGACTGGTTTATTGTTTGTGGAAAGGGAGCCTGTTGGATTTTTGGTTGTTGTTGTGGTGGAACAACATTTAGAGATGGGATCGTAGGGCATGATATGCTGTAGTAAGTTGGTTGGTGCTATTGAACAGCTGGTGAAGCCCACTGCCCAACCACAGGTTGTGAGGTAATCCCCTGAACATGTTGTGCTGAAGTAGTCAAAGGTGCCCTATGGGTTTGTATTTGTGGTATGTAATAGGTGGATGTGGAAGTTGGTACTTCTTGTCGAGAAGCTAGTCCTTGTGTGTATGCAGATGAAGGAGGAAGCATGATGGTTCTCTCCAAGAAAGGTTGGAATAATGGGTTTGTATAGGCGCAAGGACTAAAAGTATGGTACGAATCCCCATGCTCAAATTGGGTGGCAAAGTCATCTTTCTCATTTTCATTCTGAGGCTCTATCAGAGGAGGTGGCCGTAAGGCTTGACTCCTTGCCATGAGAACCTGAAACATGAGCTAATGATGGTGTTCGAAAAGGGGGATTATGTCAAATGCCGAGGGAGTGAACTCACGACCTCCCTTGTAGATGAGCTCATAGTTTCGCTTTGCCTCTCTTTCCATGCAATCGATAGGCAAGTTGGCTTGGATTTTTACACAAATGAAGTTATATTGTTTAGGTGTGAGGATGTGGGAAGCTTCTATAGTAGTGTGAGCAAGCTTCTCAGCATGACTAACTGGCTCAGTGTGACTAACTGGCTTAGCATGACTAACTGACTTAGCATGACTAACTGGCTCAGCATGACTAACTAGCTTAGCGTGACTAACTGGCTCAGCATGACTAACTGGCTCAGCATGACTAATTGGCTCAGTGTGACTAACAACGTGAGTAAGTCAAGCTAGGCATGTGTAAGCTAGCTTGACAAGCTAAGGTTTAGTGTCAACACTTGGTTTGTGTGGCGTTTAGATAGGTAATGTAATAAACGTTTTGATTAAACTGAAAATAAGTTCTGGCCTCCTTCTAGTGCCAATTTACTATACTGACCTAAATCATCAATGTAAGGCTGGAAGGAAAACAAACACCGAAAGATTATCGGGCAGACATAGTTGACCTTGCCTTTGCTCGAGGGCGAGTTGGAAAAGTAAATGAAGGCAGAGTGCCTTGGATGGTCTGCACACAAATCAACCAAGGACTTCCCCAAGCATAAACTACGGCTTACGCTGGGGTTGTCGTAATTGATGTTTTAAAACGTAAATAGTGTGCATGAAATGTAAACGTATGTAGGTATCATAGACAAAACAAAACGTAAATAGAATATAAATTGAATGTAAATAGAGCAAATAGAATGGCTGGCAAAGCGAAATATATCGTATTACTTAGAAAAGATGTGCACCGGTCAAGACGTAGCTGCACATGTGGATGGTAGGTCAAGCGCCAAGCCCTGGGACGATGTGATGTGATGTGCTTGGATGCTATCATTTAGAATGTGCCGAGTGCTCAAGGATTGCTAGTCTAAGTTTCCTAAGCTGTTTTAGCTCAAAAATTGCTAACCCTATTTATGTGAATTGGTAGGGTATTTATAGGGCTAGGCCGGACTTGGGTTCAGAATTCAAGAATGGAATCAATGGCTGGGAGATGAGAGAAAAGAGGATCTCGTGACACGTGTCTGATGGACAGCTATGCATGAGTTGGATGTGTGTCGGCAAGCTACATTCTTGAGTAGGTACATTGCATTTTACAACTTAAGGGTTACTCAAGTCCATGGGAGTACATACAATTTAGACCATGAGGGCTCAACAAGCCCATAAGTGAAGACTAATAATGATAATATACAACAAGAAAAATTGGTTCTGGCTCCGTTGAAACTCCTGAATTTGTGATTTGACTATTGCTGTAGGATGTTAATCTGAAGGGTTTTGTGACTTCTTGAGGTGGTTCTGCCTATGTAGAGCTCCTAGCGTGAGTGGATGTGGGCCTTAGCGTGCTCACACTACACTCATGCCTAGCGTTTGTCCTTAGCGTGTATGTCCCAACGTCCAACATGCGTACTCCGCACTCATGCTCAACGTGACCTCCAGCGTGAGTGAAGGAAACTTGCATATTTTGACTCCAAATATTGAATTCTTTTGAAGCCTGTTTTTGGGTACAACTATTGCTTAATTGTGTGTGATTTGAGGTTGAAACTTGAGGTTGATGTGTCTTGTTCTTGAGCCCTTTTTGGCATGTCACGCTGTACTTATGCTGCAGCGTGACCACAGCGTGACCTGCAAACAGCTGTGAAAACTTGCAATTTTTGACTTCTGAAATTGGAATTTTCTAGAGGTTGGAGATGGAGGTTGTCGATGCTGAGACTGAGGATGCCTGAGGATGACTTACACATTCGAAATCAAGTCATTCTGAGTTGGTTTGGAGGCTGTTTGGAGTTGTGAAAGTTGGTCATGTTGGAGGCCACGCTGTAGCATGACCAGAGCATCCAACGTGAATTATCAGCATCCAGCATCCAGCATGAGTTCCCAAGTCAGCGTGAATGCCATGCCTCAGCCAAATTTTGTCACCAAAACTTTGAAAGGACTTGAGTCGTTTTCATTTCAAAGTGCTAGGCCGAAATTAGTGGTGTTTCACATGGGATTCTAGTAAAGAACATTATTACCAGGCTAAAAATTAACTCTTTTTATCTATGCATCATGACATTTTTTGTGGTGTACCTTGTGTACTTCATTCATTATTAGGACTACCTGTTAGTTCTCATCTAGCACATTAAGTGTTATTGGACATTCATTTTGGGCTATATCTCAAGCTCACAGGCTATTGTGAGTGTACAGAGTTCAACTTGAATTGGAAGTTTTATTAACATTCTGTACACTAACTCATAGGAAGAGTAGCCTATATGAAGCTTCTAGTTTAAATGATATGCTTAGAGGGCATCATTGAGTTTTGGACTTTAGTCCTTTCTATATCTATTGATTATTCTTGTTAGAATCCTAGTAATCTTGCTATTGGTAACCTCAGCTTAACCATTAGCTTGGGGATGATAGGGGGTTATAAGTTGATGTTGCACCCCTAGGTGCTACATCAGTTTTCGAAAAGTAGATGCTATAAAGTGGGTTCCATTTCTGGAAATGAGTGCTTTAGACACATCAAAACTATTTACCACTTATGGTTATAGAAACCTAGCTACAATGGTGGATGTGCAATTTAATACAATTATAGCTTCAACCCACTTAGTGTAGTAGTTAATAATAATAATGATGTAAGCCTTCCCATTTAACATGTAAGTGATGGGTCTAGAGCACTCAAGAATGCAAGAAATGGTAAGCATTCCTAAAGGTCATTGCCTAGAAGTATCCTACCATGAGGATCTTCATAGTTGTCTTACTTCCTTCTTAGTGGTCCCTATAAGGATCCTCATGAACATATTGGAGGATGCACAACTAATTAGCATTAGGTACACATCATCAAACCAGCATTAACACAAACCTTGTAAAGGTTCCCTTGGATTTCCATGTAGTGCTTGACCTAGTGAAGAAGTTGCTATTTCTTCTTATTGTTCCATTAAGATGGGATCTCCTATGTGATAAGATAAGAGAGAAATTTATCATATTAACTAGTACCCATAGGCTCTTTGATTTCATTGTATTTAGCAAAGAGGACTTTATCTAGAAATTGTTAGATAAATGCTTCTCATCCTTCTTACTATCCCATTATAACTAAAAGAAATGATTGGTGACTACGTTCTTGGTTCCGTTCTTATCCATCATGTTAAGGTTAAACTCTTGTAAAATTACCAGCCACTGCATGACATAAGGGCTAACCACTAGCTTGTTCATTAGGAAACAGATAGTAGTATGATTACTATGCATAAAAATTTAATATCTAAGTACATAGGGCTTGAATTTTTCCAAGGCATATACCAGTGATAGGAGCTCCTTCGTAGTGATGGTGTATTTTAGTTGTGCATCCATAATGCTTCTTCTCACATAATGGATGTAAAATGGATATTTTTGATCATCCAATTGTGTAAGCATCCCCCCAATGCATAGTTAGATATATCTGTCATTATGTGGAATGCTCTAAACTAGACTAGAGCATGTATTCTAGAAATAATAGTGATGAGAGAAGGGAGTGTGGCCTACAAATCCACAAGGAGATATAGGCTACTAAACATAATATCCATAAGGGTCCAATTGTTGGTAAGGATATTACTACCTTGGTGGTGGCATCATCCATGACTAGGTTTTTCCATTGCTAATATTTCTTTTGAGGTTTAGATGGCACCCAACTTGAATAATACTATGTTAGAAGGAACAATTACCTATAGTTGCCTTTTGGATAAGACAATCTCCTAGGTGGTTACTTTCATGCCAATTTTAGGTTTAATGTGTTGTAGATTTGACTCTATAGAAAAACATCCCTTGGGATGTTCATACTAGAAAATTTCACTTTCTTTATCATCTGTTTCTAAACTTGCAAACCCATCAACCACTAGAGCATTACATTTTTGTTAATAATGGTACATACTTGTATCTTTTTGGCTCCTTCTATCTCTATCTCTACTACCTTGCTCCATCATCTTCTCCACAAGTTTAAGAGTAGTTTAAAACTTGTCATCTAAGGAGTCCCATATTTTATCCACGTTAGCTGATATTTTAGTAATAGATTTCTAAAGCAACAAGGTTTTCTTTTACACCACTTCATTTAGTGGGGCTTCCTTCTCTAAATCATAGAAATCGACTTGCTTTTTGCAAATTGAGGGGTTATTATTATATTTCTCTACACTTTCCATCTTTTTCAACTTTTCTTCTTTCTTTGCCATTTGATTAATTATTCTTTGAATCCATGGGCTGGACATCAGTGCAAGACAGCGTAGTACCTTCCCAAAGCTACATCCAAGGATTCAGGATTTTCTTGTTCCCATTCTTAGATTTGTTTCCTCAAGTTGGATACTCAGAAGTATCATGAAATAGAAAAAATTGAGCTAGAAATCAAATCAATCCATGTGAAAAAGTTTTAGCTCAAGCTCCATGGGCCTTGGAAAGGATTTGAGGCATCTTAGGTAGTCTAGTTGATCACCTAAGGACATGAGAGTTTGTTACCAAGTGAAATGGAGAAAAATGAGTGATAAAACAAATGAATAATGGATCCAATGCTAGATCTATGAAAATTGAAAGAGAGACTAAAAAAATATGTGGCCAAAAATAAACTACAAACTTCATATTAAATGTTGCAAAAATGTTGTGAAACAAGTTCAGAAGATACAAATCAATTGGTTTTTATAACCTAATAGTACAAAATAGTTCAGAGATCTCTCTAAAATTGTCATCTAAGATCTGGTGCAAGTAGGTAGAGTGTGCTCTGCAATTGATTTGCATATATCTATCCCAATTAATCTACTCTTGGAGGATAACTACCATTGGTTCTAGCTACTCATTGGAATCAACACTAGGAAAGAAAGCCCCAAAGATTACAAGAAGTTTTTCTATGTTAACAAGGTCTCCAATGTGCTAACAATTTTCTGCTTGTCAAAAAGGATGCTAAAAATGATATTAATTATCATTTAAATAGGCCACAATTTACTGTTTATTTGTTGATTAGGCTCTAATAAGTTTCCCAAGCATTTGCACAGCATTTATGACCATTTTTATGGTCTAAAATTGTAGCATTTTTTAACTTTGGTGAATTTAATCATATCATTTTTGGTAGCGTATTTAACAATTACAAGCTTAATTACACTATTTTGGTATAATTCATAGAGTATTTGACATTATGTACCATGAATTACACCTTAAAAAGTGAAAATGTTTAGCGATTTTAGCAAAACAAGTTTACAATGTGAATATTTTAAAGTGAAATTAAAGACTTTGTTTTTGCTCTTGAATTCAATCAGAACTACATGATAAAATTTGGCTATAAGGTTTCTCTATTTACAATTGAAATTTTATTTGGGGTGTTTCATTGACCCCTCTTTATTGACATTTTGAGGATTGACTCAAAATACATCAACAAAGAATGCAAAACAACATAGGGGATTCATCGTGAATGCTTCTCTCTCCACACCTAATTCAATAGTTGTTAAACCATGCCAAGGAGTATTCATGATGGTAAAGTAAGGTCAAAATGAAATGATGGTAATTTAAAGTGATGTGTTTAACTAAATTGACTATGTGAAAATGGTTAAATAGGTGATGAGATGCGATATTGCATGCACCGCGATATCGCGTCGTCCCTTGCGATATCGCGGTCCGCCGCCAAATCTATAAATAAAAGGTGGCACTCCCCTCATTTCCCATCCTAGGCTAGAAGTAGCGAAGCTCTGGCGGATTGATCATCCCAGAGATAGAATATTTTCCATGTGCCCATAGTAGGAGTCCCCCAAGTGAATGGTTCTTATTCGAGCAGCTTTGTACCTGAACGCAAGTTGTGTATGACAATAAAGACGAGCTTTGTGGATAAACCTTGCAGTACATGGATAGGTTTTATTATATGTTTTTTCTTACCTGTTGTTAGCGCGGCATGAGTATGACTTGGTTATGAGCATTAATGAATGTGTACGGCAAATTAAGGAATTGGCTACTCATCGCGATTAGATTCTCTTCCCCTTATCTCCTAGAACATGGGACGAGTACAACTTGATTACGAGCATCTACGAATGTGTACGGCTAGTCAAGGAATCGGCTGCTCGTCACACTTAGGCTAGTTAGGTGCCTCAGTACGACCACTTCGAGCACGTGCATTACGTGTGGTGATCCCAGTAAGGATTAGCATTTGGTAGCCACAGTTGCATAGTTCAGG
>MNCI01007486.1:234747-315478 GCA_015680685.1 Gnetum montanum
GATGCGAAGTCACTGGATGTGGTTGGTTTGAGGCCGGAGTTGGAATGAGATTTCCCAAGTCACATTAATCATCAAATACACAAGGGGTTGTACACCACCTTGTTCTTGGGATTCCATTCCATTTCTCTTCTCTCCATTGCTCACCTCATTTCCGGTTGTATCATTAGTATATATATTTTGGTCGATGCATTGTTTTCTTTATGGTTAATGCTTGTTGTTAAGACTTTAACTCTTGTTTCAGATGACATTCCCTGGGCCTACGGACTCTTTGAATGTGGGTTTGTCAGGGCATTAAGGTCATGAGCCTACTTTGGGGAGGACCCACTGATATTCCTATTTGGAGCCTTAGTGAAATTCTTTTCCTTAACATTTAGCAATTAATTTTATTTTTGTTCATTTCCATCTTGACATCCACTTCATCGATGCCATAGTTGTCCCTTTTTATCTATCTTTCTTACTCCTTTTCTTTCTCCATTCTAATGCTACCGGAGGTTCACGAATAGTCATGGGGGTATGGGGCTTGATTTTTTCGATTTTCTCCCTGCCCCAAATTTTTTTGATTTTCTTCCTAACCCCTACACCTTCATTAGTCATCAGTCACATATTCCTGGATCCATATTAGCCATACCACAACCTAGCTAATGAGTTTACACCGAAGCAAGGTATCAATTACATGATGATTCAATTACCCTTGCTAATATATGATTGTGTTGTGTGTAGATGGCGGACATGCAAACAACAGATTGGATTTGGAGAAAACACTTGGAGTGGAGCTATGCTAAAAGTAGCTATGCAAGGAGCAAGATCGATGGCGTGCTTACGGATGGACAACGAAGGCGTAATTTTGGCGTTGGCAATAGCAACACTTCTTTCTCTCTCTCTTTCTCAGCTGCCAAGAAAGGCCTGATGTCATTGTAATAAGGTGTTCACCCCTGTTGTCATGAGCACCAGTTTTTTCAAGTCTTGTAATAATGATCCGTTCACATGTCATCCCGTTAGTTCCATTTCCCTCAATAATTCCATACCTACCTGATATTATTGTAAGGAACTCGAGGACAAGTTTTCATTCAGTCATGGGGGTATGATGAGATGCGATATCGCATACACCGCGATATCACGACCGTCACGATATCACGTCGTCCCCTGCGATATCGCGGTCCGCCATCAAATATATAAATAAGAGGTGGCACTCCCCTCATTTCCCTTCCTAGGCTAGAAGTAGTGAAGCTCTGGTGGATTGATTACCCCAGAGATAGAATATTTTCCATGTGCCCGCAGTAGGAGTCCCCCAAGTGAACGGTTCTTTATTCAAGTAGCTTTGTACTTGAATGCAAGTTGTGTATGGCAATAAAGACGAGCTTTGTGGATAAACCTTGCAGTACATGGATAGGTTTTATTACATGTTATTTCTTACCTGTATTTAGCGTGGCATGAGTACGACTTGGTTACGAGCATGGACGAATGTGGACGGCTAACCAAGGAATCGGCTACTCATCGCGATTAGATTCTCTTCCCCTTATCTCCTAGAACGTGGGACGAGTACGACTTGATTATGAGCATCTACGGATGTGTACAACTAGTTAAGGAATCGGTTGCTCGTCACACTTAGGCTAGTTAGGTGCCTCAGTATGACCACTTCGCGCATGTGCGTTACGTGTGGTGATCCCAGTAACGATTAGCGTTTCGTAGCCACAGTAGCATAGTTCAGGGTGTCTACGGTAAGTGGGAATGGATGCTAATGCTAGTTAATTTAGACTTAGGACCTTAGTTAGAGTTAGCTAGTTTCTCAACCCTTTGCTCTTAGTATAGAAGACATAAAACCATAAAAGACCAAAACAATCATATACCTCGGACTTACTTAACCATACACCGTGACAACAACAAGTAAGTCTGGGAAGACAACGAATGATTAACCCCAAATGTTCCATGGGGCGTTTAGGCATTTAGTCTGCAGAGTTTGACTGGATCGCGTGTGCTACGCTCGTTTCATATGGTTGAGTGTAGGGGTACCTTGCCACTCATCAATAGGCTAATGAAAAATTCAAAATGTTGTGACATCATGTTTATGACATAGTGAGTTGCTCATTTGCTAATGATTACTTATCACTTTGTGCTTGGTTTACTAGTTATTGATGCTTGAATTCAAAGAAACTAGTGCTTTTTCATTGACTAATTTGACCACATAGCTCTTTTTTTTGAGATCTTTGTTACTTTGTTTAAGGCTAATTTAGCCTCTTGGCTTTCTTGGCATTTGTCCCATTTTTCTTTTATTTTTATAAAAGGGAATGAGATCTTCTTTAGGTTTTGATGTCAAGGCTAAGCTTTTGTTATCCCAGTAAATGAAGTATTTGAAGATTCAACAAACTTCTTGATGAAGCATGTTATATAAGATGTCACATGACAATGGTACATGAATGTCAAACATAGGGTTTGATCATGTGCAAGCATAAGGAAGGCTAAAGTTGATGAATGGTTATGGTTATAAAAGGGTAGTGGAAATGGTACGAGGCAAGCACTATTGACATGGTTAAACAAGCTAACTAGATCTCATGTGTTGAGATCATGTCGTAACTTACTACTACAATGAGTCATACCTTTGTGCTTACTTTAGGCTCATCCTCCAAACATAACTCTAAGAGAATAAGAAAATAGATTAAAGAATACTAAGACTATAAGAGATTACATTAGACAACAAGTAAATATTGGCTAACATGAGAGATGATCGATGGAACTTTAAGAACATTGGATGTTACTTTTCAGATTTGTATAAATATTATGGTTATTTTGGCCAAAAGAGGTTATGTGGGCTCTCTTGTTAAGGCTACAGGATCTATCAATGTCATGCATCCATTCAAATCTGTAAACAAAGGCAAAAAATGACTAGGAGCAAATTGGACAACATTATATATAATAATATTTAAGATAGGAATTGTTAATTGGATTTACCAATTCATTTCTATCAATGTCTATCAATCTAAAAGCTCCATTTTTATAGGCTCTGGTAACTAAGAAAGGTCCTTCCCAGTTGGCTAAGATTTTTTCCATATGGTCATAAATAACCTTAATAATAGGGTCTCCTTCCCTAACATTCTACCAATTTAGATCATGGCAATAGTATTATCTTTGCTTCTCTTGATGTTGTTCAATGTGAGCAAGTGTTTACATTTGTTGCTCTTCCAGTGAATCCAAGTTAGTGATATACAACTTATCATTCTACTCATTGTTGATGTAGTCAAATAGAGCTATCCTCACAGATGGAACCTACAATTCAAGAGGTAAAATAGCTTTATATATGTACATAAGGCTATCTAAGGTGGCACCAGTTGTAGTCCTAAATATTATTTATAGGCCCATAGTGCATACAGTAGTTGTTTTTGCCATTTATGTTTGCTATTGTTTAACATTTTCTTTAGAAGATTAATGATAACCTTGTTACTAGCATTAGCTTGGCCATTTTCTTGTGGATAATAACGCGAGGAAATGGAATGCTTGATGTGTAAGTATTTACAAAAGGCTTACATTTTGTTATTGTTCAACTATGATCTATTATTAGTAACAATGACTAGAGGTAGGCCAAAACAAGACACTATATTGTCTAGAGTAAGTTTACAGACTTTTTGTGAAGTTGTTTTTCTCAAAGAAATAAATTCAACCACTTTGTAAAATATTCAGTTGCAATGATGATAAAGCTATGTTCTATAGAGGTTTTAGGAGTTATCGGTCCAATTATGTCAATTTCACATCATTGAAATGGCCATGTAATCTATGTGGTATATAACTCTTAGTGGCATATGTATCATATTACTATGCCATTGACAAGTGTCACAAGTTTTATCCTTTTGTATGTAGTCATTTTTCATATAAGGCCAGTAGTATCCTAGGCATCTAATCTTAGAAGCCATGGATCTAGGTGCTATATGTCCTCTATATATGCCATTGTGTACTTGTTGTAGGACAATATGACTTCTACTTTATTCAAACATACTAATAATACATCATCATAAGACCTTTGACATAATGTGTTATTGGCCACAATGATATATTGTTTTGATTATTTACGTACAACATCCTTTTGAGAAGCATTTAGATTTTGTGGAGGTTCATCATGCATGTGGTAGAACTTGATATCATCATACCATTCATGTTGAGACATGTTACTTATTATTATTATAGAAGTATTTTCAACATGTTGTGTGATGGGATGAGTACATTTTTCTATTATGGAAGGTACCTTGCTAAACACATTAGGCATCACACTTAAGGCTAAAGTGGCAATGGCATCAGTGAGTGTATTTTTGGTTTGGGAAATGTATTGAATGTCAATGTCTATAAATTATTAAATGAGTGTCTTAGCTAGGTCACAGTATGATTGTAAATGTTTGGCTTTGCAAGTGTATATCTTGATCACTTGATTAATTACTAATTGAGAATTACCTTTTACAATTGAGCATGAAAATCCATGGTCATGAGCTATCATAAATCCTCTGATTAACCTTGCATATTCTACCACATTATTAGTGCATGGGAACTCAAAATGGTAGGCAAAAGATTGGATTTCATCAAAAGGAAGTGTTATGATGACAACTGCACTAGCTCGATGTGTAGTTGAAGCTCCATCAAAGTGCATAATGGCCTCATAACCTTTGAGTACATCATGGATAACATTAACATGTTCATCAAGAAACTCCATATTTATGGCTATGTTGTCTTCGATTGAAGAAGTGGTGAGTTGTGCAACTATAGCTTGCCTTTGGTTGAAGCTTGTGTTACATAGGATAGGTCAAATTTGGCTATTATGACCTTCATTGGGCTACTCAACTACTCTCATAACTATTGGATGTAATTGCTCTTAATACATTGTCATTACATATGATATTAACTTGACTTCTAAAAAGGTAATGTCTCCACTTCTTCAAGGAGAAGACTAAGGCTAGACAATGCCTTCTAACTTCAATGTATCAAGTCTCATAGGCTACTAATGCATAGCTTAAATATTAAAATGATAACTTTGATCCATCATCTCATTTTTGATAGGGAAAAGATGCTATGAATGTGTTAGAGATTGCAAGGTAGATGTAAAATAGTTTATCTTTTTGAGGAGGATATAAACTTGGTAGCTTAGCTAATTATTGCTTAATATTATCAAAGGCTTCTTAGCATTGATATATCCATTCATAATGAATTTCCTTCTTAAGCAAGTGTTTCATGGATTGTAATTTACTGATAAGTCTAGAGATGAACTTATAAACAAAGTGTAATCTACCTTATAAACCAAGTAATTCTTTAAGGTTACTAGGTATTAACAAGTTGGTTATTGCCTTAACCTTATTAAGATTAACACGTATTCTTGCTTTAGAGACTATAAAGCTAAGCATCTTATTAATTTTAATATCAAAGATACACTTCTTAGGATTGAGTTGGAGTTTGTATTTAAGCAATGTTGAAGGACTAAATTTAGGTCTTGTGCATTGTCACTACCTACCTTGGACTTAACAATGATATCATCAACATAGTCATTGAGCGAATCTAGAATTTAATCACTAAAGATATAGGTCATAGCTCATTGGTATGTTGCACCTATGTTCTTTAGACTAAAATACATCATGATATAATAGAAGATTACCCAAGGATTTATGAAGATTGTGTACAATTATTGTTTGGATTGATCCTAAATTAGTTTTATCCCAAGAATCTATCCATAAAGGATAACAATGCATGGTTAATAGTTGTATCAATGAGTTGATTGATGCTAGGTAAGGAAAAATCATTCTTAATGATGGATTTTTTGAGGCCACAAAAATCAATACATATGTGAATACTTCCATTCTTCTTTGGAATTACAACTATGTTGATTGCCCAATCAATGTACTCCATAGCTTGGATGAAACCTACTTGGTAAAGTTTTTTGATTTCATTACAAATTGCTAAGCCAAAATCTTGTCTAATCTTATGGACCTTTTGTTTGATAGGCTCTATGCTAGGGCCAAGGACCATGTTATGTCAAACTAGACATGGGTCAAGTCTAGGCATGTTTTTGCAAAATCATGCAAAGGCTTTAATGTTGACCTATAGAGCTTTGGTGATGTCTTGGGCAAGTTGAGGCTTAAGTGAGGAACTTAGTTTTAGTATTTTCTCCGCATCATTATGGGTTGTAATGCAGATTTGCACTAGGGAATCCTTCATAATATCTTTGGCATCTAATCAAGAGTTTTGACTATGTAATCAGGCCATTCCAGGAATTTTTCTATTGAGACTATGTGGTCGAATAGGCTTGCAAGCTCTAAGTATAGACATTCAAGGTTAATTGGTTGATTAACATTACCAAAGAGTCCATTCAAGCTCAAGAACAAGTTAAATTATGTTCACATATCCATGGTTTAATCCTACATGTCAAAAAGAACACATTAAGTGGCATCTACATGATATTTTTGTTAAACAAAGTCCAAATAATGCAAAATAATGTAATAATAAAGCACAATAAATCATGATAAGGTTAAAACAAAGTAAAATAAGGTCAAATAAGGAAAAATAAGGTCACAAAAATGTAAATAAAGGTAAAACAAGGTAAACTATGGCCCAAATGATGTCAAAATAAGGTCAAATAAGGTTAAAGGTAAACAACGTAAAAGTAAGGTAGAAACAATGCAACATAAGGCAAAATAATGAATACTAAGGTAAAATAAGATAAAATAAGGGAAAAATAAGGTTAAGAAAGGAAAAAATTAATATTAATTTTTTATCTTGGTTATTTTAAGATAAAAAAAACAATAGCTAAATAAAAAGGCCACAAATTAATACAATAAGGATATTTTAATGTCAAAATTAGTTAAACTAACCAAATACTTCCAATTGCTAGTGTATTAACCTAGTATGGTAGTGTATTGACCTTAGATCTTGGTTCCATAGTGTAGTTACATCAAGTTGATTGTCAATTTCACTACCTAGTGTATTTACCACTTGGTATCTTAAATTTGCAATTGGTGGGATCCACCTATCAGTGTATTAGAGAAAAAGGGTAGTGTTTTAACCTATGAATGTCAATTTCACTCCAAATGACAGTGTATTAGGTCTATTTCATAGTTAATTTCATCTCTACAGTGTTTTTAACCTTTGGTTCTTAAAATCTAAAGTTGTGGGGCCCACATGTTAGTGTTTTGTGCTAAAGTGGGTAGTGTGTAGGTAGTAGATCTAGGCTCCACAGTGTGTTGAGTCAATTTCATCCTCTATTTTGGTAGTATAGCATGTTTAACCTTTGGTACTTTTTATCTATTGTCTATGAGGCCCACATGTTAACATTATTGAGCACATGGGCAATGTTTTGAGCTAGAAAAACTAATTTTCCACTAAGTATTAGTGTGTGAAGCTAATTACAATCTTAATTTTATTTCAACAACATGTTTAGGCTAGAGCAAGAAATTTTTCATAAATCTCAAATTGTAAAGTGAATTTCATTCCAACAACTAGGATCATAAAACCACCAAGGCATAGTGTGTTGGAGAAGACTTGAGAATTTTTGGGATTTCTTGCTAGAGAAGGAAGTAGAATGCAAGATTTGGAGATTATGGGAGGCAAAAATGGAGCAACGATTAGGTGTGAAAACATGGAAGAGGCAAAGGAGGTTAAGAAAATTATTTAAACTAGGCTTTCAAACCCATCTACAAGGGAAATATGTTCATCCATGACTCCTAGGTATCACGTTTCCATTATTTTCTTTTGCTTTCGACTTGATTGTCATAGAATTTTTAAACTTCTAGGCCTATTTATGTAAATATTTTTTCATTTTGACTACATCAAATCAAGGATTTAGGGTTTTTGTTAGCCCTAGGAATGAAATTTTGGATTTTTTGCTTTTTATAATGCCAATTAAAGTTTTTCTTAGCCACATGTGTAGCGCTTTTGATTGTTCTAATCATTTTCTAGCATTTATGGTTTTTTCTAGCCACATCTGACAATGTTGATGAGATTCTTCAAGCCCAAGGTTAGTATTTTTAATCTTTGCTATTGTGGAATGTAGCATAGTAGGTTCTTAGGCCATGATTGCAGTTTTTCTAGGGTTTTCCCATGCTTGGGATAGTACTTTTAATTTTAGTGGCTAGATCATTGCATTTACAAGTTTTTCATGCTTGAATTATCACGAATTAGGGTTTTTGATCAAATTTTGATGAAATTTGGGTTTTTCTGCACTTGTATGTGTAGTGTTTTTGATAATTTTGGCCAAATTAACAATGTTTGCAATATTTATGATTAGTAATTAATTTTTAAAATTTTTTTCCTACATCTAAGGCTAGTGTTGGTCTCATTTTCCTACCTAAATATAATGATTTGGGTTTTTTCTTGTCAATTTTGTTAGTGTTTTAGCTCTTGGTACCTAGGATAGGTATTGTGAAGGTTTCCTCTAGTTCCCTGGTCATTGTATTTGGTCCTTGGTCTTGTAAGAGCAATGTATTTGACTTTCCCTGCATGAGAAGGTAGTGTTTTAGTGATTTTTATCTTTTTTGTGGGAAAGAAAGGATAGTGTATATGCTCTTGGAACCAAGAATCCATAGCATTTTTGGCTTCTTCTCCCCTCATTCCCAACATTTTTAGTCATCCCATTCTTTTAAGCCTATATTTTTGAACATGTTAATTTTTCTAGGCCCCAACATTTTTTATTTTGGTTACATGTTTTAGCATAAATCCTATTTCATGTCAATTATTTGCTAAAATGCCTATTTATGCTTTGCATGTTAACGATTTGAAAAAAAATGTCTATTTATGTTTTATACAATGTCAAATATTGTTTTTTGATGTCAATTGTCTGACAAGATGTCAAATTTGGCTTTTTCATAAATGTCAAACTTTGTTTTTTCTATGTCAAGTGTTTGATAAAATGTTAAATCCCCTTAAACTTGATCCATGAAGGTTCAATTTTGGTCTAAGTGTAGTCTCATTTGTGTTTATAAGCTTGGCCATATGATGTTTGTGCTTTCCTTATCAAGTTGTCAATTTTATGATTATTTTAATGTTTTGGTTTTCAATGTTGCCTTATGTTCTCATGGTATTAATGTTTTGCTTGTCCATAGGTCTTTAATGGAAACAATGATGTCTCCAACAACATTACCCCTCCTCCTTCCATAGTTTGATCTAAGCTATTGATGTTGATAATGTGTCATCACATCTTTGGTGTTATAGTTATTGGCTTGTTGTTACATTTATGGTTTTAAAACTATGTATCATCTACTTTTGTTACACTATGAAATTATGGCTATGGGCTATGTTTAGCCTCATGATGTTGCATTTTGGCTTTAGCTCAATTCTGCTCCTTGGATACAGCTTTATATTTGGTAATGTGATGTAATAAAACAAAAAATCTAAAACTAGACAAAACTATTCAAGTAAAAATTGTAAATAATGCAATGAAGCAAAGAACTCATAACATATGTACGAAGGAAAAAAATAAGAGGCTATCACATTCACTAGTTTTAGGCCCTAAAAAACCATGGTGTTACTAGTTTTAGGTCATGGTAGGCTGCATCAATTATGCAATTGGTTTCTAATCTTGGATAGATTAGGAAACTAGTAAGGCTTTTCTTGTATAATTTTGTAGTCCCCATCCCTATCTTTAATAATTCTAAATGAAAGTTCTTCCCAATACTCACTTAAGGCTTTAGTGTTATTGTTTTTAGCTTCATTGGGGTTATTGCAACCATTAGTTTCATTATTGGCCATGAGAGTTTCCTCTTGAAACTCCACATTGGATCCTTGTTTGATGTGAACATTATTTACTAATAGGGGCATTGCTCTATCTCCATGAATAATGATTTCACCTCCCTCGTAGGGTAGATAAATCTCTTGGTATATTAGAAAAGAAACCAATCTTAATTTAGCCAATCATTGTCATCCTAGGACTAAGTTGAAGCCTATTATGCCTTCAACCACTGGGAAGTTGGTGAATGTGAAAAACTGTTTCCTGGTGATGAATCATGGATTAGTTGCATTGATGAGGCCTCGTTGACTGGGCCACGTCGACTAGGCCCCATTGATGTAGGGCCTATTCTCGCCTAGAAACACATGTCAATATGCTATGTTTAGGCATCATCTTATCATAGTTGCAGCGAAGCTCTTGCAATTTTTACATTTAAAAGTTACAATATTTTCTTGTGTGCCCGCAGTAGGAGTTATTAAGTATGCAGATCTTTATTTGAGCACTGTTGTACCCGAGCACAATAGTGTGTGTGGCAATAAAGACAAACTTCTTGATAAACCTTGCATCATTTTAGATAGCTTAAATGTTTTATTCATGCATTTAATGTTTTTAATTATTTATTCAATGTTCTTTAGTAATTAAGTTAATTAAATAATTATGTGAGATAAGTTAAATAGTGATTAAGTAAATACATAAGTATGACCACTTCGAGCATGTGTATGACATTTGGTAATCTCAGTAGCACTTAATGCTTAGTAACCTAACAACATTATATGTGTTCAGAATGTGTACGGCAAGTGGGACTAGATACTTATGTTAGGATTAGTTGAACAATAGTTAGTCCATTAAATTAAAGTAGATATTAAATTACTTTATTATCTATATTATTTATTTCAAACACCAAAGTGATAAAATATAAAATGATAAAAATCATGTGTCTCAATTACACTTAAACCATACGCTTGAGCTTCATAAGTGTAGTTGGGAAGACAACGAACGTCCTCAACGCCTAGTTTATTTCTTAGATAATTAGTGCACTGGAAAACTATAGAGTCTACAAAATTTGACCAGATCGCATGTGAATGCTTTGTGATTCATATGGTTGAGCATAGGGGTACCCTGCCACTCATCATTAGTGTCGTTGCTAGGGATTCTTCTTGTTTGAAACGTGTGCTAACTAAAAGTAGTGAGCATCATTAACATAGTTGGACAAACATTAAGGTCAACATCATTGTTCCACATAATACAATTACAGAAGCACATTGATATTTTAATTATTTTGCAAAATGTCCTCTTCTCTTAGGTGTGATGATGCTAAGCCACCAGTCCCTCAAGAATGCAAGGTGGTATATACTCATCCAACTAAGTATGTGCTTGATTTCACCTTTATCCTACATTAGGATAAACAATTGTGATGGTATGACATGGAAAGCAACATTGTAATGCCTCTTGATCAATCTATGCTTGTGATGCTACTTCAAACTCTTAAGAAGTTAGGCATCCAAGATCTTTAAGAGGAGTGTGTCATGCATGATTATGACTACTGGGACTACCATCCCATTGAAACATAATGCTGAAGAGATTGACACCAGGAGAAGAAACATGAGTTTGTGAAGGGAAAACAATTCACCAGTCCCTTGTTCCTCCTAAATGAAGACAATAATGAGGATCCTTCCTTTGAGGGCTCTTAACATGAAAATTCTCTACTCCTCATTACTGATGATGAGGGTGTGGGCATGAATCTATGATCCACTATCAACAATCTAGGTTTAGATAAAGATGGTAGTCAAGGTAGGGGCTTGGACAAGCATCAAGATGATAAGAAACCTGACAAACATGGTCATGACAATCAAAGGAAAGTTAGTAGATACCATGGTGGTGGTAGTCCTCCTCCCTCTGCACCCTCTTCATCTACATCTTCTTCTTCCTCTTCTTTTGATTTTATAGAATGTAGCAGAAGGAACAATCGTGATGGAGGTGAATAACGAGATAATAACATTTATTGTTAGGCCCACAATGAACGAAGGTGTAATAGGGAACATCATTGAAGAAAACAAAATAATGATGACGATGAGCCTTTACTAGAAACCTAAAGCATGTTAAATATTGTAAAGGTTGTTAAAATCCCAACTAGGCATGTGAGAAATAGTCAAATAAAGCACCTAGACATGAACAATATTCCAAGATTTGAGGGGGATATAACTTTGATTCGCAAAATCATCTACAAGTCTTTCACAATGCCTGCACCTTACAAAACATAGAAAATGACTGGTAGAAATTGGAGCTATTTCCTAGGACACTCATTAAAGAGGTAGAAAGTTGGTATCAGTCCTTGTAACCAGAATCCATTCGTAGATGTAGTACCATGCTAAAACTATTTAATGACAAATACTAGATGTACTCTAGAATGTGTAATCTAAGAAGGCAAATCCAAGGCTGGAAACATGGAATACATGGATCCTTGAATGCCTTTATGAGTAGATATTATTCTCTCTTACACTGATGCCTTGTCCATGATTATTCTTAGAGGGAATAACTCTACCACATCGTAGATGGGCTCAGAGCATTAACTAGAAGAACCCTTAAGGTTTATGCCCATGGGATATTGTTTGAACTAAGAGCTTATTAGATCCAAAGATTGATTGAGTAGGTAGCAAAAGAAGAAGGTGAGTTGTGATGGAGGAAAATTTTAAAAGAATATAATAAGGATCATTTTATTAGAAAAAGGGAGGTTTGATTTTATCACAAGGAGGAGTCACCACTCGATGAGGTGGTGAATAGGAAAATCTTGCCCATCCAAAAATCTGTTTTTGACATTTTGGCAAAGGTTGATAAACTATGGGATACTTTGGATGAAAAATTCTAAACTGATATGAAGATTGCTAAAGAATCAAAAGAGTAGAATAGTGATCACAACTGCAAGAGGAGGAAAGAAGCTGAACGTGCCTATAAAAGAGGTAAGGGCAAAGTTGTTGTAGTAGAAGAAGTTGTGGAGATAGACTTTGATAACAATGTTGGGTG
Organism: Gnetum montanum; assembly: GCA_015680685.1. Lineage (NCBI taxonomy): Eukaryota > Viridiplantae > Streptophyta > Gnetopsida > Gnetales > Gnetaceae > Gnetum > Gnetum montanum. Next base: position 247,454 of record MNCI01007486.1, read on the forward strand.
TGACATTTGTTAATATGACCATCCTAAGGGATGTTGTGCTATGGTGTCACACTTATAAGAGTTTGGGGTGTACATGTTGAATCTTTGACTAGCACGAGGGCAAGCACCCAGACAATTGCCTTATCATCAAGGTAATCCAAGGTAGTTCCACTAGCAACAACAAGCTTACTATCCAAGTGGAGCTCAATCACAACCGTATGAGCAATACTAGTAGTGGTAGCAACCATAGTTGTTGGGGATGCGACTACTGAGACAGTAGTACCCTTACAAGCAATCATATCCATACGGGTATGATGTTTAGCAGCCCGTTTCTCCACATAGCTTGGCTAGCCACACCTCATTCCAACATCACTATTATCCTCTAGAGTACCATCAAACTCATTCACCATCTACTCAAGGGAAACCCCCATATCCTTACCATCCTTTGCATTTGTCTGCACACATCCCTCTACCCTCAACTTAGTTACCTGCTACTCTATCTATGTAGGATGACATTCCCCCACAGTTGTAGCAACGAAATGCTATGAGGGTTGTAAATTTACAACTGGCCTTCTAGCTAAGTGGTTCAAATAATAGATCTAAGAAATGACCTTTTTTCCAACCCAGTAGTCCTCCTAAACCCTTACAACCTAATGCCACTGGTCACCCTGTATCTCCAACACCCTCATCCTTTGCACCAAACACATTTGAGGGTTCTTCAAAACAAACACTGCTTGAGATTCATACTATGATGTTAACTCATGCTGTCTCTGATTGGATCAAGGCTTACAACCTTTTCATGAAGAGATCTGATGTAGGAAGTCCTCTTATTTACTTACAGATTGCTAGACATGAGTCATGTAAGGCTCTTTGTGATTGTGGTTTCAATGTCAATCTCATCTCCCATGACATGTACCAAGCTTGGAACCTACCACCTCTAAAGAAGAGTAATATCCATTTGGAATTGGCAGACTAGTCAATCATTGTCCCTTTGGGATTAGTAAAGGACTTTGTGACTACAATTTGTTGGTGGTCCTATCTTGTCAATTTTTTGGTGAACAAGGTAGAAAATTGCAAAGGTGACATCCCCATCATTATGGGACATGCATGGTTAAGCACTGTGGATGCACGAATGGGCATTAGAGACCTATCCTTGGAAATCTCCAAGTAGAATGAATTTGTATGACGCTATGAGAAGTAAGTTCTGTGCATCATGTGCAATGATAATGGGTGTACTTACATGCAGAAATTCTAGTCCATTAAAAGTACATTCATTAAAGCATGTAATTAGTGTGCATGTAAAACTAATATCCAAAGGTGCCTATACGCAGTAGCCATAAAATAGGAGGGCATCCAGTGGGTGACTGTTGACTTTGATAGTAGTACATTATGCATGGAACCTATTGAGAGCTTGACATGTGCTTATGTTGAGGGCATGAATGAACTTGAGCAAGTTTATTACTAACTCTTTGATGATGAAGTTGATGATACCTATTAGGGAGAGTTAGGAATCCCTGATAATTTCAAGCTAGAGTCCCTAGAGTTAAAACTTGAACTACTGGCATAGAGTATGAATTTTTTAAAAATGGCAAGTCAAGTATAATCAATGCAAATCTTGCTCTTGAATAAAAAGACAAGCTGTTGGAGGTGGTTAACAGATGACCAAAAATATTTACTTGGTCATATCCTGAATTGACTGGAATTGATCCAAGGATATGCTAGTATCGTATCTACATCGACTCATCCATGAAGCTAAGAAGGTAGTCATAGAGGTAGTTGAATCCCAAGTTGAAGTAAATCATCAAAGAGGAAATAGAACAACTCCTCAAGGCAGGGTTCATTTATTCCATTGTAGATAGTGAGTGGGTTAGCCCACTCGTAATTGTGCCAAAGAAAGATGGGAAGTGGCAGGTCTGCATCGAATTTAGGCTATTGAATATGGCAACATTTAAAGACCATTTTCCATTACCATTTGTGGGCTAAGTGTTGGATACCATATCTGGGCATTGCTATTATAGCTTTTTGGATGGCTATAGTAGCTATAACCAAATCCATATTACACCAAAAGATCAAGCCAAAACAACATTTATGAGTCCCTGAGGAACTTTTGCGTATTATAAGATGCCATTCGGTCTATATAATGCCCTTGAAACATTTTAATGCTTGGTCCTTAGTATTTTTTAGTAGTAGATTGATAGTGGGGTAGAAGTCTTTATGGATGACTTCTCCACTTATGGGGCTACTTTTGAGCAAGACTCAGATCGCCTTAAGTAAGTACTAAAAATATTTGTTGAAATAAACCTTAGGCTTAATTAGCAGAAAAGCCATTTAATGGTCCAGGAGGGCATAGCACTAGGACACAAAATTACATAGGTAGGGATTGAGGTAGACCTTGAAAAGATAAGGGTCATCTAAGGAATCACATGCCAACTAGAGATAGTCAAAGACATCTGATCATTCCTTAGACACATTGGCTACTACTAACAATTTATAGAGAATTTCTCTAAGATCATGAAGTCATTAGTCAAGCTTACAAAGAAAGATGCTCCATTGATTTGGACTAAGGAGTGTGAACATGCATTCCAACTACTAAAGGAAAAACTCATAGAGACTCCAAGTCTACGTGCACTAGATTGGTTTAGACCATTTAATATAATGATAGATGCATCTAATTTTGCATTGGGAGCCATGCTTACATAGTTGGAGGATAAGAAATGTCCATATTACATTCATTGTACAAGCTAAAGCATTGTGGGTGCATAGTTGAATTACATCACAATTGAGAAAGAACTAATTGTAGTGGTGGCCTCCTCAAGTTGCACAATTGCAATGAGTAGTTTGTCCCTTATCTTGAGCAACTATGACTAGTTTGCAATGATTTCATCTAGAAGATCAAAGATCTTCAAAAGTAGGTTCCTAGCTCCCACCAGCCTTTCAAATACCTCCTCGTATTAGGTAGCACTTAGTTGACCACTTCTTACTCCTATAGATACATGCCATAGTAGCTATGCCTAGCATAGATGTTGTAGGAGCATTGAGAACCTCTACTACTTGGTCAACCACCTCCTTCACTGCTATTTCTTGGTCCTTATTCTACATCACCAATATTGTTGCTTCTTCATTCTTTTGTAACATAATCGAGAAGGCTATAGCATTTTCTAAAATCTCAAAAAATGTTTGTCTAGGGATAGACACCATGACCTTCTTGGCACTTGGATTAGGCCTCATAGATGCTTGGTTCCTCTGTGTAGAGAATAGTAGGTCCATTTCACTATTCAACCAACTAATGATCATTTTGACCATGTTTAGATGTCTCATGGATACACAGTAAACTGATTACTCTCCATCACCTATAGATCCTTGTTGTTATTGCAGCTACTATTCTCGAAGTCTCTTCAGTCATTTAGCAACTATGAGCATCTTTGGGATGCTTTTTTGGGCTATAAGTGGTGGTTGTGATGGCTGATCCTCTTCTTACAACTTTGCCATTGCCTTATCATTTATCATTTCTTATCATGAGACTGTAGGAGCATGATGAACACATCATTTGAATAGCGAGTTATCCCTTTGTTCCCCCCTTTGTTTATATAATTTTCTAATGAAATATGAGAAGGAGAGTATCTTCTTACCCTTCTCATTTTCCTTGAAGCATTTTTTAATCTCTAGGAAGATGAGCTAGGGTAGAATGATTGGGAATTTTCTACTTAGAGCTATGAATGCCTTGGTAGAGAAGGCTATCACCTTACTTGGCCTCATTGTTGAATTCAAGTAATAGGTTGCAATCTTGAAATAAGCTTGCTTTGCCTTTGTTAGGACAATGTACTCTTCATGATCCACTATGTAGCATCATTGTACTCATTTCGTGTTGACATTGAAATTTTAGCAAGTTTCATCCTAGTGTTAGACAAACCAAGGACTTCCACTATGGCCTCAACTGAATAGGAGATGGTGATGCCTAAATTTTCATAAATGCATCTCCTTGTTAGATGTTCTAAAATAGGTATGTCTCCCCCATGTATCACTCTTCACTATTAAAGAGAATGGGCCATAAGGAGGATCCTTGTAGTTGTGTTCTAACCTCTTTTGATGCTAACTCCAAGAAGAGTCCAAAGTTCAATTACTATAGAATTGAACTTTGGACCTCCTTGGTGCCGATCCACTCTAGCTAGGCTTTTGTAAGGGTGGCCTTCAAGTTAGGCCTTGGCCTAGGAGCCTTGTCTTAACTAGATTGGCTTGTTTTCATAATGGAAATCTACGTAATAGATTCTACTTCATGCTCCTTCCAAAGAGCAATGTGTGTTACCTTGGCTACTTCTTATTGGGGTTATGGTGGCTACAATTGTTGGTCCCTTTCTCCTTTGAATTGCTTTTAGTTGAGCTATGATGGTCCCCCCTCTTGAAGTCCTTGTTTTGATACCATTAATGATCACAAACATAACCTATGATTTGTTCTTTAGTTCATGGCCTTTAGTCATTTGAATACCTTTCTTTCTTAGATCAGGTTATGTTAATTTATTGGGTGTCAAGGGTTTATTGTTTAAGTGCTTGTTTATGATCATAGGCTAGGTGTATGATTTTAATATTATTTTATTCCTAGATATTGAAGTTTATTTATTAGTTGATGAGCACTGAGTATACCCTATGCCCAACCATATGAATCACTAGCATTCACTAAGCAATCTAGTCGAATTTTGTAGACTTTGGCTCTCTAGGTACACTGGGTTTTAGGAGGTAAATCTAACCATTGCAATTGTTGTCTTCTAAGTTCCACTTGTCAAATACAAGTATATGGTTAGGTGTAACTAAGGCATATGACTTTTATTATTTTATCTTTTTATAGTTTAAGTTACCTAAGAACAACAATAAAGTAATTAAATGCTTAAGTAATCTAATAACTAGCTAATATTTAATTAATCCTAACATAAGCATTTGTTACACATCCTGAACACATTATAGTGCTACTGTGTTACCAAGTGTTGAAGGTATGCTCGAAGTGGTTGTACTTATGTTTGCTATTTAATAAATATTAATTAATCAATTGGAAACATTAAAGTAAAGTGCATAAATATTAAATGCATAAGGTTTGATCATAAAAGCCCATGTTTATTACCATTCACACTAAGGTGATTAGGTACATCATTGCTCAAATATAGATCCATACACTTCTTTAACTTCTACTGTAGGCACTCAAAAAATATTCTAACTTTTAGAGAAAAAAACACTATAAGAGCTTCACTACAACTAAGGAAATATTATCATAAATGCGGTGGGTAGGTGCACATTTATAGGCAAAAATAGGGGGCCACGTTGATTAGTACATGTATGTGGGAAACCCCATGTTGATAGGATCACATCGATGGGATCCCATCAATGGGTTCATGTCAATAGCATCCCATCGATGCAGCCCAACAATGCAACTCATCATACCTCCATGACTAAATGAAAACTCTTCTTTGAGTTTTTTACAAAATTTTGGGAAGGTATGGGATTATTGACTAACTATAGACACATAAAAAAAACCAAATAAAAACTGAATACCCAAGTGTACAAATTTATAATTATTACAAAATTTGATGTTCTTAAAAACAAAATTGAACATCACAACAAAAATGACAAACACACTGCTTAGATGGCTGGAAGACAATGGAGAAAATTAGACAATCCCAAGTAGTGAAGGCTCCTGAGGTTTCAAAGGAAATTCTCTTGCTTTGGACACACATGATTGTTGAGGTAGTGGTTGTGGTTATCCTACTACAGCTACAACTTCCAATGAAAGATGGAAGGCATCTAATAGTGCATTCATCTTTTCTTCCTTACTTTGGGGATCATACATGGTCCACGCTGCTTCACCAATGTGGGTTGAAATGGGAATATCCCACGAATAGGACATTGTAGGAAATAGCTCCTTCATGTTGATAAACTAGGCAGTGAATTATTTGCATTTGATGTTGAATGCCTTGAGTGCATTCTATAGCTCCTGGTAGTCATTCAACTTCTTGGCTAGGTTTTTAGCAATTAATCTTTAATTTGTGAATCACACTCTAAGAACATTGAGTTTAGCATTTGCAACCTCAAGCTTTTGCTTGGTCTCCTTGTGATGTTTGAACTCTATCTCATACAACAAGTATGAGCTGGCCACCTACTTCTCCAACTCTAACCATGGCCTTCTAGTAATCAACATCACCAAGTTTGCATATCAAAGGGTGGCAAGCTTCATATATTCAGTCATTTCCTTGATCTTTAGTCCTTCATGTAAGTTTTAGCTTTATTGTATTCGTTCATCCCATCAAAGATAAGTTGCTAGACATCACCTACTTGTTGGAGTTGCTGGAGGGCCTTATTGACATTTTTAGTTGCCAATTGAATATGCTTTTCATTAATTTCTTTCTACAAATCCACCTGGTCTTTGTAATTATTTTTCACCTTTTCAAACTAAAGGGCCTCATTTTTGTAGGTGGTAATCTCAATTGTAGATTTGTAGCATAAGGCATAAACCTCCTTCATCGAGAGGTTTTTGTTCTCTACTACCAACCTCCTTCGTTCAGTGTTCACCCTAGCAAGCTACTCCTCTTGTTGATGAATAAATTCAAAAATTTTTTGTTTCAATGCATTAACATTTTGTAGGTGATAATTTTTTGTTGTTAGGGTCTCATTCTCTTGGCGAGTTTGAACTAAGTCCTTCTAGATGTTGTATGTTGTGGCATTGGCTAAGCACTGGTCAAAAATTGTTTACTTCTTGGTGTACTTAGCCTCTTTGAGCTTGGCCTAAAGTTATTGGAAAACTTTATCTCATGTAATTACTTGGCTGAGAAGTGCAGGATTAGTGAGGTAGGATGTCAATTTGGCAACTTTTGCAGCCAAGCATTGGTTGTCTACTTTGACTATTTTAAGTTGCCTCTTTATGATGATGTATTTGCACTTTGCCTTGAGTAGCTTTAATTGGGTAGCAGTGATAATATCTAGAAGGTTAAAGACATTTGGAATCAATGGTCAAGTCCTCACTAGTTAGTAAAATAATTTCTCATGCTAGGTTGTGCTCAATTTTCTAATGATAGTTCTTGTGGATGTCTGCACATCTCTAAGTGCAAAAATGTCTAGTATAGATGCTACAAGCTCATTAAGCACTTTATCCATTCTATTAACAACCACTTCAGTTATAGTCTCCTACTTATGATGCTACATCACTAGGATAGTTGTTCCCTAACCCTCCTTCAAATGCATCGAAAAGGTAGTGGCATTCCCAGAGATGTATGGGAATTGCTGCTATTATGAGAGGGACACCGTTACCTCTCGGGCACTTGGATTCAACCTTGTAGGCACCTGCATGCATTGGGCTAAGAAAATTAGCATCCCATCCTCCATATGGCTTATGGTTCAGGCCACTTCGTTGAGGTGGCTCATGGTTGGTCTATACATAGATGTTTCATCACCACTCATTCTTACTTGCTACTGCTATTGTTGCAAGAGATGCTCTTAGAGTTTATGCATGCATTCAATGATAGTGTAGGACTCTGGCATTGTCTCATGAGTGGATGGTGGAGGTGGTGGTTTTTGATCCTTTTCCCGCATCATCTTCATAGGTACTTTTTCCTTCATCATCTCTACCCAAGAAGTAGTTGGAGCATTTTAGATTGCATCATTAGTGTAGCAGGTTATGCATCCCCTTTTGTACAATTTTTTGATGAGGCATAGAAAAAGAAATGCCTTCCTTTCACATTCATTCTCCTTGAAGTGCTTTTCTATCTCAAGATAGATTAGCTATGGAAAGCTGATAGGGAATCTTTTGTATAAAGTGATGCATGCATGGGCGAAGAAGGCTATGATCTTGCTAAGCCTCACCGTTTGATTAAGGTGAAAGGCCACAATTTTGAAATATGCATTTTCCACTATGGTGAGTGCACCAAACTCCTTGCGATCCACTCCATAACACCACTATGTCCATTCTTTCTTGACACTTGGATCTACCTGTGTGAAAATTTTTGTAAGAGTGGCCCTATTTTTAGGCAACCCAAGGGCTTTAGGGATTGCTTTCACCAAGTAGGACATAGATATGTCCTTGATTTTGATTGTAGAATTGGTCTACATATTGTTCCAAAAAAGGTACATCTCTTCCATATACCACTCCCCACTAGAAGTGATGATGGGCCACATGGGAGAGCTTTGTAGTTGAGTCTTGACTTCTAGAGGAGCAAACTTCAAGAAGGCTCCAAAGTTTAGCTCTTGAAGCACAAATTTTTGAACCTCCTTGGATGTAATTTGCTCAAGGTAGGTGTCTGTCAAAGTGAGCTCAAGGTTTAATCTTGGCCCTGATGCCTCATCTTGATGTAATTGTTCTATCTTGGCCACTTCAGAAATTTGTCTGATAGATTCCACTTTAGGCTCCTCTTGAAGGGACCCCATTGCATGGGTTTTTGCTACCTACTCCTGGGGTTGTTCTTGGTCCCTTCCAGTTCTTGGCTATTTGTCCCTTAGCTAGGATAGTCCTCCCTCTTGTAGGTGTTTTTCTTTTGGTGTCATATGTGGTCACAACAAAACCAAGGATTAGCATGTGATGTGTAACTTATAACATTTATGTACCTTATCTTATTGGGTAGTTACACTTTGGCTAAGTTATGACCATGGCAGATTGATTGTTTAAATACTATTTGGTTTAGAAGGTTACTGTAGTTTGTTGGAAGGGTTTATCTTTCATAAATTGATGTTTCTAATGTTAGTTTATTAGTTAAACCTTTGTGGGAGTTAGAAAAATTTCAAAAAAATTTCCATAAAAAACCTAAGGTTTATAGGTCCCATGACATAGAGCTTGTCTCTGGGAGCTGCAAGACTAAAGAGTGAGGTTAATCAAACAAATGGTTTAGAAGTTATGGCTCTTGGAAGGTTTTAAGGTTTGAAAAATTTAAAAATTTCCCTCTTGTTTAAGCTCAAATGTGAAGAAATGCTAAGTGTGGCCACATATATATAGAGTTTTTATCTTACATCAAGAGGATCCCATCGAAGGGGTCTTGTCTATGTGGTCAACTCTATTGATGGGGTTCCATTGACGGAGCCTATAGAGAAAGTTTTTCACTTTGAAAATATGAAGAAAAACATAAAGTTTAAGCATGAAATTGAGGTCCTTATAGAGTTAGAAAAGTCGTGAACATGATGAAAAAATGGAAGAGGGATCTATTTTTTACAAAAAGGAGTTTTTATTAGGAGAACAAATTTGTGTTGGAGAAATGCCATTAATGAGCGCATAGTTGGATGCAATTGATGGGGCGATTTGATCACAAAAATGCCTAAGGATAAGAAACTTAACTAGTCCAACTAAGAGAAATACAAGTGGGTCCTCCCTAAAGTAGGCTTATGCTCTTTTTGCCCTTGCATATCCTCAAACTAAGGAGTCCATATACCCTGCAATTGATTAATGGTTATGGTAATTTAAGGATCTAATTTGGAAGAATCTACCTAATAATTTCAACACATCAAACTCAGGCATTGAAAAATACATGGAAAACTAGAATTGAGGTGAAATTATGGGAAGCATTTATGGATGAGAGAGAGAGAGAGAGAGAGGGATGGAGTTCCAAATCCTGGTCACATGAAGTCTCTTGTGGATTTTGTGGTTAAATGACTTGATAAAGTTCATTCTTAGTCCAGATCAAAATCAACCTCTTCCAGTGACTTTGCATTGATACTTTAAGATCATTCCATCCTCTCAAGACATAAGAATGCTTCCATAGATCAATCATCATTCCTAAAAGAGAAGGAAAGAGAAGTAGGAAGTGAGAAAGGGCCTTAGTTAGAGAGGACCTTTAGGCATGGGTAACATGTTTCTCTAGTGCCATAACTAGTGCTTATAGCCAGTTATTTTGTCTAAGGGGTGTGCTTTAAATTCCCATAATTTTTTTTGGATTTTATGTTTTTATGGATTTTTGGATGAGAACCACACCATGCATAGACTTTAACTTCCTGTTAATAGTTGACAACAGAACGATAAGAAATCCATGAAGACACTCATGAACTCTAGAGGGTAGGAAAGTGCAGAGAGCATCAAATCCCCTTAAATTCACACCCTTGTCAATCCATTTAATCCTTCCTAAGTTTGAAAATTACCAAGGTCATACGTTTGTTAAAGTTTTTATTAAGGAAGTGACCTCATATTTCCAAAACAAGGAACACCATAGAATTTAGTGGATGGGTGGATGCAATGGACTTACTACCTATTTCATGAAAAAGAAACCATGTCTTAGCTATCAGTACCCAGATTCAAAGATAGAATTTAGACATTAACAACCAAATAACATTAAGTACAAACCACAATTAGTAAACAGCTATAGCATTACTATATCTTGTTAGTAATAAAGGAGAGGAAAAAAAACATTAGAAAAGCACAATAAAAATTCAAACCAAATAAAGTAAAATATAGGAGAAATTGTAAAATATGTATGAAAGACAAAAAATGTACTAACAATGTTGTAAAACAAAAAGTGTAAAAACAAAAAGGTGTAAAATAACAAAAAATGCAAAAACTAAGGAGCCACTTTGATTGATTTAGCATGGATGGTCATCTTCCCCATGATTGAGTTGAAAGGAGAAGATATGAAATATTGAGCGAGGATGTCCATCTAAGGAGGTGTTGCTAACAATAGCTCTCTTGGGCTGATGGAATGATTTGACTTTTTGCATGTTGATGATTAGTTTCTTACTTAGGCTCTTAGGTTTGTAGATCAACATGGCCCTAGAAGAAAAGGTTTTATAGATGATGTAAGGTCCTTCTCATAATGTCTAGAACTTAGTTCATTGTGGAACATGTGTGGGGTTCTAGTAAAGGACCTTGTCTCTTGGTTGAAAATTTACCTTTCTTATTTTGAGGTCATGGAATTGCTTGTTGAATGCTTTATGCACTTCATTCAAGGATAGGGCCATCAATTGATTCTGATCTAGCATGTTATGGTTAATTAGTCTCTCTTTTTGCACTAAACTACATTCAAGGTCAAGATCACATGCTGTTGAAAGTGTACGGAGCTTAGATTGAATAGGAAGAGTTGGCAATTTTTCATACACTAGCTCGTTGGAAGAATAACCTATAGGGAGTTTTTAGGTTGAGCAGTAGGCTCAAAGGGAATCATTAAGTTTAGTGCTCTAGTCTCTTCTACATTTGCTAATTTTTTTAGTTAAGATCTTAATGATCTTTTGATTTGTAACCTCAAATTGACCATTAGTTTGGAGGTGGTAAGGTGTTGTTAATTTATATTCTTCCCCCAAACATTGCAAGAGCTTTCAAAAGGTGGTGCCTGTAAAGTGAGTACCATTGTGAAAAATCAGTGCACATGGCACTCCAAATCTGTTTATAACATTTTGTTGTACAAATCAAGCAATTGTAGAGAATGTATAGTCAATGAAGGCTACTAATTCTACCCATTTCATATAATAGTCAATAGCGATTGTGATGGATGCCTTTCCATTCAACATGGGTGTGATGGAACCCATGAAGTCAATGTCCCAAATGTCAAAGTGTTCTAGTGGTTGGATTCATTGCTGAGCATTGTCCATATGAGCAGTTATCCTGCCATCATGTTGGCAATGTTTACAAGAGTGAATGAATTGGTGAGTGTTGGCCAATAATACCTTGCCATCAGGATCTTAATATTCATGCATCTCTTAGCATAGTGACCCCTAATACACCACCAAATTTGGACTATGGTGTCTCGACTATAAATTTTGGCAAAAAGTGGAAACTACACTCAACCCCTCTATAGAGCGTAGAGAGCATAATCTCCCAGAGTGTAGTTAGTTGGAGGGAAAAGTTTTGAAATTTTTCCCAAGTGTTGAGACTATGCTCTACCCCAAGCACACCATTCTAGAGCATAGACAACATAGTCATGAAAAGTGTAGTCAGCAGAAGGCCAATTTTTGTAAATTTTGCTAAGTGTCAAGAATATGCTCAACCCTAGTTGAGAGAGTAGTTAGCAAAAGGCCAATTTTCACAAATTTTGCTAAGTGTCAAGACTATGCTTTACCCTAGTTGAGAGCATAGTCAGCCTCTTAGGGAGAGTGTAGTCAAAAGGAGATAAGCTTCACACTTTTTTTCAAGTATTAAGACTATGCTCGATCCTAGTTGGGAGCATAGTTAGCCTCTTGAGGATAGTGTAGTTTGTAAAAATCCATTTTCCTCATAGATTCCACTAGTAGTGAGACTACGCTCTCCCCTAGCCTAGAGCATAGTCACCTTTTAGAAGAGTTTAGTCAGCAAGGACAGTCTCCAGTGGCCTCCACAGCATAGCAACGATGCTCAGCTCAGCTCTAGAATGCAGTTAACTCACCTTCAGTAAGCATAGTTGGCAAAATGCTTCTTTTTTATATCTCCTTTTGCCCCAAAATTAGAACTACAGTTGACCCCATGTGAGAGCATGGAGAGCATAGTCTTGCAGAGTATAGTCTTTAAGTTTTATCTTTCAGGTACCTTGTAGTCCTCTCAATGCACACACATGTGATTGACAACGTAGTCATAGTCTCATAGTCCCGTAGAGTCCAACATAGCACAAAAACGTGCAACACCATCAACCCCATTAGCACACCACATGAATAGTAACTATGTTGAGCATAGTCCCAACCATTCCACCTACCATGTGGTAGCCATCCCACATTTCTTGTTAACCCTAAACCTATAAATACCCATGTCCTTAATTTTTTCAAGAGGGGGAGGGGGGGAGAAGAAGAGTGAGAGGAGCCTTTTCTTGGTTTGGTGAGTTTAATAAGCAGTTGGAAAATGAGCAAATGGGCAAAGTGACAAACCATCAAAAGAACACAACATCTAGTAGTATACCATAGTAGTTAACCCAATAGACATAGATGCCTTGGTAGAACACCAATCTTCGTGGCTGGATAGCCCAGGGACTATGACTATGCTGTCCACCTATGCTTGTTGTACATCACATACCTTCTAAACCCCATTCTAGTGTTAACTATGCTCAACCCTATTTTGGGTGATATTCTATTTTATTTCCTTCATTTATTTGCATTTTCCCCACTTTCTTTGCATATTTCACTATTTTTACTATGTAGACATGCTTGAACTATGCTCAAGTGGTAGTCCTTGCACATTAACACTGTCTACCTCGCTGAAACCCTTGACTATGCTCACCCCCCAGGTGCTTGTAACTATGCTCAAGTCCACTAACACTGTAAACATCGCAGACATCATAAACATTACCTACACCCTTAGCACCACCTTGCATGAACACTATAGCTAACCATGTTACACCCTTGTTGCATTTGCTAAGTTCTTGTTTGATTGGCTAGATCATCTAGGGTGCCCCATATTTGCCTCTAGTAGGCCCTTGTGCAGATTCAAGGTTAGGTTGTGTGTCCATGGACCTCAGTGTTCTAGCCACTAACATTTTCGATTATTATAGTTTTTTAATGTTAGGAGGGTGATAACTTTTCTAGAATCCATTGTGGTTGTCTTGCATGGTTTCTATATTGCAGTTGCTGGATTCAGGCCAACGTAGACCATAACACCTTTGTGGACTTGCTGTGCATGTAGTAGTAGATGGATCTTAGGCCAACACAAGTGTTGTCTACTAACCTATTTTTGTAGATTGGATCCCATAGTTAGTCCCACCAGGACCTCATATAGCAACCCAAATCACACTCATTCCCACTACCTACTAAAAACCTATTGTTTTTAGCTAGAGCATAGTTATCTCTAGTGTAGCTAGCGTAGTCCTCTCTCTAGTGTGGAGAGCATAGTTAGCATAGTTTGCTCTCTAGCATGGAGAGCGTAGTCAGCATAGTTAGTGGTGTTAGTTGGGATAGGGTTAGTTTTAGTGTAGTTCATAGTGTTTCATGACTAGCAACCCTTGCAATCCCCTCTTGCAACTTGATCTACAACCATGAACCTAGATCAATCTTTGATGTCAATCTCAAATGCACTTGACATCTTGCCCTTCCAATAGAAGATCAAGATTAATGACCTTAGGAGTCTTGTAATGGCAAGATGAAGGTAGTTCCTTAGGTTATGTGGTCAAAACCCAGAATACGGCATGCTAAGCAACAAGTAGTACAACTTCATATGCATGAAGATTCAAGTAGGGTTGTCTATAGAGCACCCTAACATGGAGACAAAATGAAACTATGAGATGTTTCAATAGAATGGATGGGAGTATATTCCCTCCTCATTTGATATCATCCCACTCACAGAGCCCTACCATCAGTTGTTAGCCTAGCTCATTTTAGCAAGTAAGCGTGATGTAAGAACAGACTACGAGGATCTCCTATAGGAGGAAGAGGATGAGTTCAAAGCTTGCTCCAAGCACAAGGGCTCTTTCCAGATCATCTTCCAATGAGTGATCCCTAGTTTGGCTCCTCCTCGGTCTAGTTCACCCATTCTGTTCAAGATGGTCATAACATTAGCATCACCTTCCCACTTTGCTAGGCTTAGTTCAATGCCTATAATATCAATGCATTAGATGCAATGCACACATTATGATGCGATGGCTCCCCTTGACTTGCCTTTTGTGGCATCATCACAACTCATTCAACCATCTTTGCCCATAGTAACCGTATCAGCTCAACTATGCATCCATGCAAGGCTTGTCTATAGGCCCCAAATGACTCAAGCATCCTACATCCTACCTATTTCATTAGCATCCCCAACATCAACCCAACCCACACATGTGTTGCTTGCCCCAATCATAGTCCTTATAACACAACCAATGCATCAAGTGCATTACATAGTTTCACAACCCACAACCAGGCCATGGAGCATGTAGCTAGTCCAATAGTAGATAAAATAGCTAGCACAATCATTTGGAGCTTCTCAAAGCTTGAACCAAGGATTTCAAATGATCCAAAGCTTGAAAAAAGAGTGAAGTGACTTAAAGCCACCTCCTCTGAAATTATTAAAGTGCTGGACTTCTATGAAGATGATCCTAGAAATCTTGTAGTCCCACTCTAACTCTTCCAGCTGGAGTCTCATTGCCTTAATTCACCAAATACAATGGTGAGGGAGACGCCAATGCACATTTGGTTACATTTATGTGAGAGTGCTTGCTATTGCAAGCATGGTTGCATGCCATCATGCACATGTTCATCATGTCACTAACTGGCAAAGCATTAGATTGGTATCGTGCATTGCTCAGGAGCTCAATCTCCTCTTTAGAGGGTCTCTTGAGCTAATTGACAATGCACTTCAAATACAACTTAAAGCCAGAGATAACCTTAGACTAGTGAATGCAAGTCAAGTAGGGCCACCTAGAGCTTGTGCAAAAGTTCATTCAATGTTGGAGTGCCTTGCTAAATGAAATACAAGAGCCAATACCTAAAGCACATCTCTTAGCCATTTTCAAGGGCACAACCAATGACTTTATAAAGTCAAAACTATATTACTTGGGTTTGCAATCCCTAAGCCAAGCCTTCACTAAAACCAAAAGCATAGAAGATGTGACAGATGCTAGTAAGGACCTAGCCTATGTGGCATACAAGAGCTAGCATGTAAAGAGAGACAAAAATAAGGGAAAGTAGGATGCAATGATGGCAATTGTAGCCAAAGAAGCCAAAGTAATCAACTAGAGGCATAAAGCTAGGTAGCCCAAAACCTTGGTTAACAACCAAGCTACCAACTCTAGTGCTAAGGCAATCAACCAGCATACATCCTTGGTGGCCATAGTGCAAGTTGTTCAAAGGTCCAACTTTGAGTGCAAGGATCACTCTAGGTATACCTTGTTGCCACTAAAGCCTTTAGAGATGCTAGACCAACTACTAAAAGTTAGACACATCCAATACAAAAAAATGTTTGAGGATGCCCATAAAAAATATGATAGATACTATGAGCTACTAAGAAATCTTGCTTCAATAGCACCAAATGAGCCCCTAGTCCTAGGACATTTTAGGTTGGACTAATTCTTTCATTACCACTAGTTGCTTGACCATAGCATGAACTTTTTCCTAGCCTTACAAGACAACCTGCAAAGGATGATTGATAGAGGAGAACTAGTATTCGACACTGCAAACTAGGTTAGGCCTTAGAACTAGTCCATGAGGATGTACAATGACCCTCTAAACATAGATGATGCTAGCTATGTCATAAATGCTATCAATGTTGATGATGATCCAAAAATAGTGCACCAAATATTCATGCTCTGGGTATCCTCTAGTAATGCAAGGATCCCTTCAGACCCCATGGGTTCAAGGCCCCCTTTCTTTATTAGAGTACCACCTCAAGCATCCATAGCTCCCTTCATAGTTAGGGTCCCCTTGTAACTCACATCAACAACAATCATTTAGCCACCCTTCATTGTTAGAGTTCCACAACATGTTAGCCTGTCACTTGTTTGACGCCTCATAGTAGCCAATGCATTGGTCCCTTTCTTTCCAAGGGCCAACCTCATTGGCAATGTTGGCAGGCCCCCAAGGTGGCAACATAGGAGACCTAATGAATGTCTTATGGATGAAATGATTAGGCAATGTTGAGAGTAAAGAGCACTGGGTCTGCCAAAAATAGTTCTTATATCTGTAGTTCCTATGACCAAAACAATTGAAGAAGCAACAATGAGCAAATCACAAGGGAACACTGAGGCCCCTAAGTAAGCCAAGTAAACAAAGCCTAAGTCACCTCCATGAGAAATCTGTCTCTTAAGCCACATGAAAGAAGTCAAGGCCAACAAAAACATGGCTAATGGCAAGGACTTTGTAGATGCATTAGCCTAAGTCAAACAAGCACTTAAATAGAAAAATATAACATTGAGCTTGTACAAACTGATCATGATCTCATTTGTCCATCACAAAGTGCTATTATGGATGTTGACCTTCATCCTTGTTATGGAGGACATCCCTATAGATGAGACCTCCATCCATGTAGTGATGACATCCCCTACACCATAGAAATCAAGTTTCACATCCTTAGCACTTTGAGATGAAGTAATCAAGGTCAATCTCGAGAGGGATGAGGCCATAGTAGCTCCTATGTTTACTACCATACACATTGGACAATGCAAGATTCGTAGAGTGCATGTTGATGATAGAGTAGCAACAAACATAATACCATACACCATTGTGGATAAGCTAGGCCTCACAAATCAAATTAGGCTAACAAAAAGTACATGCTTGAAATTCTTTAACAGGTCATGCATCATTATTAGGGGCACTGTTACTATAGCTTTTGTAGTAGGGGAGCAATTCCCCACCATTGTTGAGGTCATTATCATAGAAGAGATGTTGGGCTTCAACTTGATATTAGGCAAACCTTGGCTAGCCCAATTTTGAGCTGTCTCCTCTCCACTTCATCAAGAGATCCACCTCTCATACGAAGGTGGTAAAGTTATCATCCATGGTGATAATGTTGCCTGCTTAGCCATCAACAATGTAGACATGGAGCAAGGGTTGGAGGTTGAGTTTCTTGATGATGCATCCATGGTAGAGAATGAGACACATGAACCAGATACAATCAAAAGAGTAGTAGGAGCTAGTGACTACTCAAAGGATGCACTTTGGGTAGAATTGTCTTTTGACATAGCAAGTGAAGTTCAAGGGGATTACTGAATAGTGCAATCCATACCCTATGTGCCTCCTAACCCACATTGGGTTAGGAAGCAGCTGCATGACTAAGGTACCTCCTTAGTCCAAAATGCACTAGGTGCTTACATATTATTTGCTTTTGTGCACCCTGTATTTTACTTTTTGCTTATGTCATATTTGTTTCGCATTAGATTAGCATTGTAGTATGTTATTTGCATTTACCTTGATTGCTTAGATTACACATTGGTTTGCTTAGTTTATTTTCTTTATTTATGCATTCATCCACTTTGTTTACACATTTGTTTACTTAGTTTACACTTCTGTAGTTTTTACTTTAATGCATGAAAAACATAAAAAATGTGTAAAAATCATAAAAGCAAAAATCACACAAAAAAGAGAGATAGCAATATGTGGCCTAAAATAGCCTTAAACTATCATTGTGACCTGGAATGACCTTAAACTATCATTGTAGCCTAGAATGGGCTTAAACTATCACCATGGATAGGAATGGCCTTAAACTATCGGCCGTCTTGCTATGGCCTCAAACTATCATGGGGCCTATCAAGGCTTTAAACTAACAACAGACTCGTTATGGCTTGTAATGGCCTAGCATCGCTATGGCTTATAATGGTCTAGTATCATTATCGTTGCATAAGTCTAGGCTAGTGTAACACATCTTTATTAACTCATCACGTAGGCATGTTAGCATAGGTCACATTATAAGCATACTCATAGCAAATGTAGTCAAATCATCATATAGTGATAAAATTTTACACGTTTCACTTAACAAATAGTCATGCACAACAAAATATAGCATGAAGAGTAACAAAACCACAACATAGTAGCAAAAATGTTGTAGAAAACCATGTGGGAGGTACATTTGGTCATGCTCAACCAGTAGCACTAGGTGGATGTGGAGGTTCCACTTCCTCTACTAGGTCATTGGGGTCTTTAGCATCACTTGGCACCTACCACAACCAAAAACAAGTATACGCCAATAGTAAGTATGCATTACATGTAGCAAGATAACTTGAAAATGCAAAAAGCATAAAAAAAACTAATGTAGCAAAAACTAACCTAGGAGGATCCCACATTGATGAGATCTACAGGTAACTTTCTAGGGTTGGCTTGCAAGCAACGAAAGATCTTAGCTTTGGAAATTTTTGACTAGTCTTCCTAGCCAAAGTCAATATCCACAAGGGTATTACCTTTGTTCATGACAGTCCATGTGGGTGGCTTCATGGAAAATATAATGGAAAAGGCCTCTTTAGAGGAGTTGATCTACCTCATGGGAGAGTCACTCACGACTGTATGCTGCGTGAACAAGTCATATGCTTGCTTCCCATTGGTCATCTTAAGAAACATCTCAAGGTGATGATGTTTAGTAGACTCTTCCTTGTACAATAGCAAGTACACATTTCACTTCAATTTGTATTGATGCTTATGATTCTTTTGCATTTGTCCCCAACATTAAACCTTTGTGCTATAATTCTTCTAGTCCTAGTTTTTCTAAGCAAGTAAGTCCATCTGGAGTTATTACTCTACTAGCTCATACATGGCCTCATTATTACCTTTGAGAGTGGTCCAATACCTAGCATACTCAATCTTAGAGGTGCACTAGGTGTTGTCTCCCCATGATCCAGCTGTTATGAAGTCATACCTTGATTAAAGATCCTTGATCTTCTCATCCTGGCTAGCCACCTTCTCTTGCAGTTCATGCAACTATTTTCATAGGTGCTCATTTGAGCACCTGTAGATCCATAACAACTTGGCACATATGATGGGGCACCTAATCAACCTTAGGAGAAAGGTTAGGTAGAGTGTCCATCCTTGCCACCTTACTTAGATCTCATTGCAGCTTAAGACCTATAGGCATATGACAACCAGTCAATCTCAGCTACAAACTAAGCACTTGAGAGCAATAAGTAGGATAGCACAAAGTGGAATATAATTACACACATATCTAGCTTTGGGTCCACTTGTTGCAAGTAGTCCACCATGTCCTTGACAACACCTTCCATGAAAGCAAGTTTATTTAGCATCTCTACCCATGGCTCCATGCAGTAGGTAGATATAGGACTACTAGTGGAAATATTTGATGTTGTAATACAATGGTGCAATTAGCACATTGCCTAACGTAGCTCAAGATACCAGAGTAAACAAAGAAAGACAAATGGTAATAAAAGTAGATTACCTAGTAACCCCTCAAGTGTGAGTGTAGGGGGCTCACCTAGCTGCGTAGCATCAAACAAAGTGTCAAACTCATCCCTGTTGGGGTGGAACAACACCTCTTCTTCCAATTGGTAGAGGATCTCCGCTACTTAGTGGAGCTCCTCTTTGTGAGCTACCTCCTCCTTAGCTTGAGGGGGTGCTTCCTTCGTTGCTGCTACAACTAATGCTCTTATAGCCCTCCCTTGTTTTTCTAAAACTAACAAATATATGCATAAAGCATAGCATCATTAACTAATTAACATTATAGCACAAAAAGCAACATAAAAAACATATACATAAATGAAACTAAGACATCTAGCATCTACGCATACTAACTTGCAACATCCTCATGCAAACCTTGTAGCTTGATTTAGATCTTTTTGCTACTTGGCCTTGTGACCATAGGGGCAGCTTCCTCTTGAGGACATGACCTCCTAATCTTGGCCTTAGATGGCCTCACCATCTTTGTGATGTATCAATCCACCTTGCTCATGTCCCTAGTGCCAACTGGAGGACCCTTGCCCACATTGTCACATGTATAATGCAAGTGCCCCATGAGAACCTTGGTTGTTATTGATAATGACTCATTGATCCCCTCTAGGGAATCCTGTGTGTGTGTGGTCAAGAACATGTGTTTGACCTATGGCCTAGATAGTTGCTCACGGTCTTGCACCACCCATTGTTCATCATCCTGCATGACTAGAAGCTTTGCAAACCTTCATAGGTATCCTAAAAAGAACGCGAAGTGCATGTGGAACCTTGCTTGGAGGTTGAATTAGAGCTTGGAAATCTCTACATGTAGACTAGTGGCTATGTACCTTGCCTAGTTAAACCTCATACCCTCTAGCAACACCTCTTTCATCACTCATGGCTATTCCACTTCTAGGATCTTACCTTGGGAAAGTAGCTTTGGAAAGGCACAAGCACAAAACAAGGGGTAGACCTCTTGTAGCTTAGGCACCTACACATCTTTCATTGATATGACTTTATGAGATTGAGTGGCCCTCAACTAGTCCTTGATCTCCTCTTTATGGTCCACCTCCCTACTAACCTTATTGATAATTGTTGGGTTGTTAGCAGGGATGCCAAAGAGATTAGCGAAGAAGGCCTCACTGAGGTCCAGCACTATTGTCACAACATGCACCCAAGTGACAAATTGCTTGACATTGCTGCTAAAGGAGTCAATGATGGTAACTATCTCATCCACTAGGATACTTAGGCTAAGGGCCAAGAATAGGTCCATTAACCTAGCATGCATGAGCTGAGTTATCAATGCATCTAGTTCCCTATGGCATAGCCAGTGTTGCACACCCTCTACATCCTCATATTTCATGATGAGGGTGGCCTCTATATGGCCTGTGGTGATCAGCATCACCTCAGCTGAGGTAGCCACCATTGCAATACAAAGCAAAACAATGTTATCACTTCATCATTCTAATAAGGTAAACTAAAGGGCATATATACAAGCATGTGAATGAAAAACATAGATACACACGTGGTCCTAACGAAGTATGAGATAGGGATGGTGCTACAAAAACCTCCTTAGTGTTAATCTCACCAACAACCCACTCCTCATTTAACCATCCATGGATCCTAATTGCTCCTATGTCTTCAGGTGATGGGAGTTGTAGGTCTTTAGATTGCACCCCAGCTACTCAATCATGGCTATTGGAATGTTTGTGCTAGATGAGAATACTTCTAAGGTATTGCAGGTTAAGGCCATGGAATCTAGATCATGATGCAATCCATCTTCATCAACTCTGAATTTGGCATCAACCATAGCACTGTTAGCAATTTAGCACAAGAAAGTAGTTAAAAACACTGCAAGAGCCATAGAAGCACTTACCCTTCAACACAGTAGACAATTCTAGGTGGGTTCTAGAACAAAGTATGAAATTGGTGTGCGACGAAAAGGGTGTTGCTATTATTGTAACAAGCAAGCCCTATCATAAACCATAGTTTGGATAGCTGAAAAATGTCCTTAGGACCTCTGCCTAAACCTCCTACTCCATCAACGTTAGTAGCAAAATCATTTGAGATGAACTTTAGAATGTTCCGATTAGCCCTAGGTAGCAGCATCTTAGTGATAGCATTAGTAGCCTCAATTTCTAAGTTTGACCACATGATCACACTGAACAGCTACAATAAGTACTCTAGGAACTCCCAAGCTCCTGGCTGAAACCACTCCGCCTGATAATCCACTCGCATGTTTGGTGTAGGTGTGTTGGAAATAGGTTTGCTCATGCAATAGAGGATGCTCATGAGCTCAACTACTATTAGAATGGGCTTTAACAACACCATGCAGTTATCAAGCAACAAGAAAAGCATTAGTATACATGCATAGATGTAAATTTTGATATACATACAATAAACTACTAACATAAATTAGCAAAGTATGCAATTTTGACAATGCACCTTGGGCCCCATGGGTGAAGGATGTTGATTAACTCATTTGACATGCCTAACACTCATTGAGGTACAACGCATTTTGTAGGTTTAGAATTGTGCATGACTAACAAAATTTTGGCTAACTCTGGACTACCCCAACTACACTCTAGAACATGGAGAGTGTAGTCCCAAAAGCAAACATTTTGGCAAATACTTGGCAACAACTACACTCTCAACGTGTAGAGAGTGTAGTCTCAACTACAGCTATGGAGAGCATAGCCTTCACATAGTCACACCCATCATGTTCGCTAGGTCTCACCATGGCCCTCACCTCTTCTCATCGTTGCTACCCAAGGCATAATCCACAGCAATCCCACTGCAGGTAGAACACTAGGTAGATACCCAAAACCCTCGAAGTGTAGTCTTGTGGGGTTGAAACCCTCTTGTGTGGAAAGGGGTAGTAGCTAACAAGAAGGTGGAGGTGGCACATGACAGAGCTACCAAGATGTCAATCATAGCCCACAAAGCCCCCAATCACATCAATGACATCAATGGCCCAGAGCATAGTCCACAAGGGATGCTAAGATAGGTTCTCATGTTTCCCCCATTGTCATGCTAGGCCTAGCTTCTCCTTCCAATGTCAAACCTAACACCAATGTCAATGGTGGCCCTCCCTATGGATATGTCGTAGAGCATAGTCTAGAGTGTGGTCTGAAAAAATCTATCCCTTGTGGTAAATTTTTCCCTTGTGGTTGTGATATAGAGTGTAGTTTGCAATGGCCACCACCATGGAGGGACACGTAGGCAACATCGAGGGACTACGCTCTTGAAACCCTCAAAAAATGAATAATAAAAAGGATGGGGGGAAGGCACATCACCAAGCAGTCTAGCAACAAAGTAGTTCTATAGTTGGCCTAGCCTTGAACCTACACCTTGACTCTTTCACAAGCACTCTAATGAGAGGTCAACATTTTCAAGGGCAAGCCACTTTGGTGCCATGATCGCTACCAACAGTGATGTCCTTACATCATAACATCCTATTTGCAACTTATCTATCCTTTTATTCATAGCACATCACCTACATATTTTACTTCCACTTCTCACTTGCCATCTAGCATACCACTATCCACAACACTCTTGAGCATGGCGCAACGATATTTGATCATGCACTAAAGAGTGTTGTTGGTGCCAAGTCTATTGTGGTATTTTTCTATTCTTTATTAACGTCTCTTAGGCCGCTCCTCTAAATGTCAACAAATAGGGGCTAATGAAACACCACAAAATCTAGACTATGGCGTCCCAATTGCAAACTTTGGCAAAAAGTGAAAACTATGCTCAACCCCTCTGCAGAGCGTAGAGATCATAGTCTCCTAGAGTGTAGTCAGTTGAAGGGAAAAATCTTGAAATTTTGCCTAAGTGTTGAGACTACACTCTCCCCCATGCACACCATTCCATAGCATAGATAGCGTAGTCATAGAGAGCGTAGTTAGCAAAAGGCTTCGTTGTTATGGTCGATTATGCTCGATCATAGTTAAGAGCATGGTCAGCCTCTTAGGGAGAGTGTAGTCAAAAGGAGATCAGCTTTACAAATTTTATCAAGTATCAAGACTACACTCAATTCTAATTGGAAGCGTAGTCAGCCTCTTAGGGAGAGTGTAGTTTGCAAAAATCCATTTTCCTCATAGATTCCACTAGTAGTGAGACTATGCTCTCCCCTAGTTTAGAGTGTAGTCACCTTTAGAAGAGTGTAGTCAACAAGGATAGTCTCCAACATCCTTCACAGTGTAGCAACGATGCTTAGCTTAGCTCTAGAATGTAGTTAACTCATCTTCAGCAAATGTAGTTAGCAAAATGCTTTGTTTTTTATCCCCTTTTGGTCCAAAATTGTAACTACACTCGACCCCATGTGAGAGCGTGAAGAGTGCAGTCTTGCAAAGCATAGTCTCTAAGTCTTATCTTTTAGATACATTATGGTCCTCTCAGCACACACACATGCAGTTGGTAGTGTAGTCATAGTCTCATAGTCCTACAGAGTCCATTAGAGCATAACAAAGGGCAAAACCATCAGCCCCATTAGCACACCACATGAACAATAACTATGCTGAGCATAGTCCTAGCCATCCCACCTACCATGTGGTAGCTATCTCACATTTCTTGCTAACCCTAAACCTATGAATACCTATGCCCTTAACATTTTTGAGAGGGGGGAAGAAGAAGAAAGAAGGGGACCTTTTCTTGGTTTGGTGAGTTCAACAAGCAATTGGTGAATGAGTAAATGGGTGAAATGGTAGATAACTAATAGAATACCACATGTAATAGTACACCATGGTAGTCAACCTGGTAGATGTAGATGCCTCAGTAGAACACCAATCTTCATGGCCACACTGCCGAGGGACTATGACTATGCTGTCCACCTATGCTTGCTATACATTGCATACCTTCTAAACTTCCTTCTAGTGTTAACTATGCTCAACCCCATTTTGGGTGGTATTTTGTTTCATTTCCTCTATTTCTTTGCATTTTCCACACTTTCTTTTCATTTTTCACCATTTTTACTACATTGACATGCTTGAACTACACTCAGGCGATGGTCCTCATGCATTAACACTATCTACCTCACTGAAACCCTTAACTACACTTGTTCCCTTAGGTGCTTGTAACTACGCTTGACCCCACTGACACCACAAACACCGTAAACATTGATTGCACCCTTAGCACTACCTCGCATTAGCATTGCAACTAACCATGCTGCACCCCTGTTGCATTTGGTAAGTACCTATTCAATTAACTAGATTGTCCAAGGTGCATCATATCTGCCTCCAATAGGGCCTTAAATGAATTTGGGATTAGGTTGTACACTCATGGACCTCAGTGTTCTAGTCATCGATGTTTTCAGTTGTTAGAGGCCCCATAAGAACCCTCATGCGCATCTTGGAGGACACATAGTTGGTTAGCATTAGGAACATATCAATGAATTAATCTATCGACATCTTATAAAGGTGTCTGTTTATCTCCATGAAGGATTTGGCCTAATGAAGAAATTGTTGTTTCTTCTTGCTATGTAGCTCTTGTGGCACCTCTTAAGTGAGAAGGTAGGCAAGGATTTCATCATGCCAATTAGGTTCATTGGAAGCTTATTCATTTATAGCACTAGCAAAGAGGAGTTCATTATGAAATTGATTAGAAAGTGGGCTCTCCTCCTCTTTATTATCCCATCTCAACCGAGATAAGTGATCAATGACCATGTTCTCAATTTCCTTTTAATCTACCATCGTAAGATCAAATTCCTGCAAGATCACAAGCCATTGTATGACATGAGGGCTCACCGTTGGTTTGTTCATTAGGAACCAAATTGCACTATCATCTATGTGCATGAACACCTTGTACCCAAGAATATAGTGCCTAAATTTCTCTAAGGCATACACCACTGTCATTAATTCTTTCTTTGTTGTGGTGTAGTTCAGTTGCACATCCACAATGCTTTGGCTCATACAATGGATGTACTAAGGATGTTTCTAATCATCCAATTGTGTGAGAGCAACTCCCAAAGCATAATTTGATGCATTCATCATGATATGGAATGGTCTAGACTAGTTAAGTGCTCATAGAATTAGAGTTTCCATGAGATTTTGCTTGAGGTGCTGGAATGCATTTTCACATTCCTTAATCCAAACAAACGAAGCATCCTTCTTTGCCAACCCCACCAATGGTTTAGTGATCTTAGAGAATTCTCTATGAATCACCAGTAGTAGGCAATGTAACCAATGAATGACCAAACATCTTTGATAGTTTTTGGTTGATGAGTAATTCCTTGGATGACCCTTATTTTCTCAAGGTCCACCTCAATCCCTACTTGTGATATTTTGTGTCCCAAGACAATGCTTTCCTAGACTATTAGATGACTCTTTTGCCAATTGAGCCAAAGATTGATCTCTATACACCTTTTTAGTACTTGCTCAAGGTTGTCCAAGTCTTACTAAAATGTAGCATCATAAGTGGAGAAGTCATCCATGAAGACTTGCATACCACTACTAATTTCCTATTGAAAGATGCTTGGGACAAGGTGTTGGAAGGTTGCAAGGGCATTACATAGACCAAATGGCATCTTTCTAGATGCAAAAGTTCCCTAAGGATTTGTGAATGTGGCTTTGCCCTAATCCTTGGGCATGCTCCAGATTTGGTTATAGCCACTATAAGCATCTAGAAAGCTTTAATAGTAATGCCCAAAGATGGTATCCAATACTAGGTCCACAAATGAGAACGGAAAATGATCTTTGTAGGTTACCATGTTCAATAGCCTAAAGTCAATACAAACCCTTCACTTACCACCTTTACTTGGCACTATCATAGGTGGGCTAACCCACTTACTATCTACTATGGGATAAGTGAACCCCACCCTAAGGAGTTGTTCAATCTCCTTTTTAATAATCTGCTTTAGTTTGGGGTTCAACCACCACTGTGGCTACCTCTTTAGCTTCATAGAAGGATCTATATAGATGCAGTGTTGGCATATCCTAGGATCAATCCTTGTGAATTCAAGATATGACCAAGCAAAGGCTGTTGGCCATTTTTTAACCACCTTCAACAACTTCTCTTTTTGTTTAGGAGCAAGATTGACATTGATTATCATTGACTTTTCATTATTTAGAAAAGCATACTCCATGCCAGCAGGTAGAATTTTCAACTCTATGGGCTCCTATTTGAAGCTTTTAGGGATTTCCAACTCTCCGAAATTGGTGTGATTAGGTTCATCATTAGAGAGTTAGCAATGAACTCACTCCAATTCATCCATGCCTTCAACATAGGCACTTGTCAAGCTCTCAGTTGGTTCCATGAAAATTGTTGAGCAATTATGAGGATTGGCTATCAACCACTGGGTGCCCTCTTATTTTGTGGCTACTATGTATAGGAAATTTTGAATTTCAAACACATTTGCACATTGCCTACATGCTGTGCTAGATGTAATTTTTATGGATCATAGTTTTTGCACATAGTTACACCTTGTGTCATTGTATGTGATAAATAAAACTCTCTTCTTCTTTATCTTTTTGAATGCATTTTTCTTAGAAATATCTAAGGAGAGGTCTCTAATCCCTAACCATGCATCAAAGAAGCTTAACCATGTCCTTTCGATGATGATTGGGAAGTTGTCCTTGTAATTATTAACATAGATCACTAGGAAGTCAGTAGGATAGGACCACACATAGATGGTGGTCATAATGTCCTCCACCAATCCTAAGAAAACAATGATGGATTGATCTACCAACTTAAGATGAATGTTTCTCTTCTTGAGTGGAGGCAGGTTCTAGGCCTATACATTTCATGAGAAATTAAATTTTCACAAGAATCTGAGTCCAAAAGAGCTTTGCAAGGCTCATTCCCAATTATTTGCAAATAGATAAGGGGACTTCTAGGATTAGATCTTTTCCTAGGAAGGTGAGAAACCTTAATCTAGTCCATGACAACATGGATCAACATCATAGTATGCACCTTGGGAGGCATTTGATTTGAAGGGCTATCAAATGGATTTGTAGAGGATGATGGAGAAGTCGGATCTTCAACCATAGGTGTATGTAAGGGCTTTGTAGGACTATTGGTTTGGAAGAAAGGTCCTTTTTAGTATTTATTTTCCAAAACACTCAGCTAAGGACTTAACTATAAGTTAATAGCCCTGGTGGCATTACATTGCTATAGCTGGGTTGGGATTTCATCCTACATTGATGGAGTAGGTGGTAATTGAGTTGAGGATGGAGGGTTAGATGCCAAAAGATGAGTAGGGTAATGAGGAAATGGGGATTCCCCTCTTGGAGATTAGACTCTATAGTATTCAATAGGGTAGTAGTGATGCTGAAATAAAGCATGACTGGAAGAGTCATATGGAGAAATGAGCTACTGAACATAGTATCGATATGGATTAGGCTTTTGGTAAGGGTACTGTTACCTTGGCGATGGCATCCACCATGATTGTGGATGCTACCACTGATGGTACTACTCATAAGGTTGTGGTGGAGCTCCACTTGGATAGTAGGCTTGCTATTGGTGGAACTACCTAGGATTACCTTGAGGATAAGGCAACCTTCTAGGTGCTTACCTTCTTGCCAATCTAGGATTTAGAGCATATACCCTAGACTCTTGCAAGTATGACATAATGAGACAACATCCCTTAGGATGTTCATATTGACAAATGTCACATCCATGATCATAATTTAATTTAGAATCCATAACTTTCGCTAGTGCAGAAGCCTTGCCTTTACCCCTTTGGTGGGCATGTTTAGGTTTCTTCCTTCTTTTGTTATCACCATCACTACTTTGCTCTTTGGATTCCTTTGCTATTTTAAGAGTGGTTTGGAACTTTTCATCTAAAGAGTCCCACATTTTATCTACCTTGGCCAAAATTTCAAAAATAGACTTATGAATCAGCAAGGTCTTTTGTTGCACCACCTCATCAAGTAATGCCTCCTCATCATTGTCACAGAATTGGACCTTCCTTTTTCTAATGGAAACATCCTAGTTGTACTCCTTTGCACTTTCTCTTTTTCTCAACTCTTCTTCTTCTTTGGCAACCTACTCTATCAGCCTTTGAATCTAATGCAATTTAAGTTTTGAAAGTCTCCCTTGGGCATAGACCACAAGAGTTCTTTGTGTTTCTATTCAAAGCCCATCTATGATATGGCAAAGCTTTTTCCTTCAAAAAATAACCATGGATAGGACATCAGTGCAAAAGAAGATAGTACCTATCCATGGTTGTGTCCAAGGGTTCATGTATTTCTTATTTCCAACCTTGGATTTTCTTTCTTAGATTGGACACTCGAGAGTATGTTTAATACTCATTATTGAAGCACTAAAGCATCATACTCCATCAATGGATTAATTTTGGCTCCAAAGACCAGTAGCAATTTTCAGCTTCTTTGATAAGTATCCTTGGGAATAGCTTTAATTTTTTCCATTTGATATCCATGTTTTATAAGGCACAGGCATCATGAAAGGCTTGAAGATGATTCTATGAATCTGAGTTGTATTCCCTTTTGAACTTTGGAATATTGTTCATATCCAACTGCTTGATTATGCTATCTTTAACATGCCTTATTGGAATTCTCACTACCTCTATAATGTTTACCATATTTCAAGTTGCAAGAAAAGGCTCATCATGGTCATAGCCTCTATGATGGCCATGATGTCCTATACTTTTCCTTCTTTTGTGGTGGTGAGCCTCCCTTGATTGCCCATGCCCCTAGTCTTGACTAGTTCAAATGGCCCTACGATCATCTCTATTTTCCCGATCATCTCCATCATGATCACATTCTTTGTGGCTTTGATCAGAGCTAGAGGAGGATGAAGAGGATGATGAAGGTGAAGAGGAAGGAGGACTAGCATCACAATAGTGCTTGCCAGCCCCTTTTCCATGGTCATGGCCATGATCATCATCGTGATGCTTGTCCTCATCCTTGCGATGACTTCCATCTTTGGATTCCTCATGATCATGGAATCCGTTCTTGCTTGAACTAGGATTATTTATAGTTGATTGTAAATTCTGGTTTAAGCCTTCTTTGTCAAAACCAATGGAAGGAGAGTTAGTAAATTAAGAACCCCTAGAGAAGATATCCTCACTATCTTTTTGACATAGCAAGAACAAGGGGTTATTGAATCGTTTTCCCTTCAAAGCTTCATAGCGCTTCTCTTGTTATTGATCTCTTTTGCATTTTTCCTCAATGAGATGGTAATCTCAATATTCATGGTCCTACATAATGTATTCAACATTAAGCCCCTAGATGCCCAACCTCATAAGAGTTTGGTGTAGCATCGTAGGAATTGATTGATTGGGTGGTAACATAGTATTGCTGTAGTTGTTCATCCTAATGTAGGATGAAGGTTAAGTTTGGAACATACTCATTGGGATGAGTATATATCACTTTGCATTATTAGGGTACTCATGGATTTGACCATTCATTCCTTTGTTGATTGGATGTATGCTTAAACCTCAGTGGAGAATCATCACTGTGAGAAGAAGACGTTTGAGATTGAAAGAAAATACCAATGTGCTTTTATAATAATAATAATTATTTTAAATGATTGCAACTTCAAGGTTTTTTATAATTATTTTGAATAATTTTCACGAAGTCCTAGATAGCTCACATAGCTAACTAAAGTCCTTAGCAACAACACTAATGATGAGCAGCAAGTATACCCTATGCCCAACCATACGAATCACTAGTGTTCACTAAGCATTCTAGTTGAATTCCATAGAATTTAGCTCTCTAAGTACATTAGGTTCTAGGATGTGAATCTAATTGTTGTAATTATTGTCTTCTCAATTCCACTTGCGAAATACAAATGTATGGTTAAGTGTAACTAAGGTATATGATTTTTATCATTTTATCTTTTATGATTTGTCATCTAAGAATATGAATAAATTAATTAAATGCTTAAGTAATATAATAAGTAGCTAATATTTAACTAAATTAACACAAGCATCCGTTCCCACTCTTTGTACACATTATAGTGCTATTGGGTTACCAAGCATTAAGCATTACTGGGATTACCAAACGTTAAATGTATGCTTGAAGTGGTCATACTAATGTTTGCTATTTAATCAATATTAATTAATTACTTAGAAACATTAAAGTAAATTTCATAAATATTAAATGTATAAAGAAAATATTAATCTATTCTAAGTGTTACACAGTTTGATCATAAAAGCTCATTTTTATTGTCGTTCACATTGAGGTGCTCAAGTACAATAGTGCTTGAATAAAGATCCACATACTTCTTTGACTTCTACTGCAGGCACTCAAAAAAAATATTCTAAGTTTCAAAGAGAAAAACTATAAGAGCTTTGCTACAACTAAGGAAAGATTACATAAATGCGATGGGTAGGTGCACATTTATATGCAAAAATAGGGGGCCACGTCAATGAGTACACATCAATGTGGCAAATGTGGTCCAACAATGTGACTCATCATAGGTCTTAACCCTTCATGGTAATTTATTTCATATTAATTTAATGGGTTAACCATGGGGAGTAGAAAAATTTATGTTCCCCACAGCATAAAGTGTACATTTGGTAGCTTGAGGATAAGAATAAGTGAAAATAGGTTAGCATTTTATGACTTAGGAGGCTCATAAGATTCTTAGGCTCCATAAAATGGAAAAACCCCTTTAAAAATTTAGAAAAATAGTGAAAAATGTACTAAGAGTCATGTGTACATATAGACTTGTTATACTATGTTGACAAGGTTACATTGACTCATCCAATTGCATTTACGGGGATGCATTGATGTAGCTATTTGTAGCTATCTTTCACAATGAAAAATGAAGGAATTTTGGATGATTTTTGAAATAAAAAAAAGCCAAATGAAAGCCAAAAACATGGATAAAGATGACAAGAGCATGAAAGAGGATAGGTTTAGCTTAGGAGAAGCAATTTGATTGGATTTGGATGAAGTTATGATGTCAAGTAGAGAAAAAATGGATGTTTTAATGCTATCAAGATGATTAAATAAGCATGTGACTCATTATAGGAAATTTAACTTAAATCAGACCAAAGGAATGCAAGTAGGACCTCCCCAAAGTAGGTAAATGCCTCTTATGTCCTTGCATGCTATCATCGCAAGGAGTCCGTGAACCCTAAGGATGATGAATGGTTGGGCTAAGTTAAATTCCATACCCATGAAAGTAATTGTCCTTTGGTTATGCTATATAAAAATAATACTAAATAATTTACTAGGATATGAGGCAATGAGGTGGTAGAACATGAGATGAATGAATGGTAGAGAGAGAGAATGGGAAAGAGATAATCAGCATCTAAGTCACACAAGGTTCTTAGTAAATATTATAATTAAGATGATTTGTTATTGGTCTATTCTAAGTCCAAATTAAGTCGATTTCACTTTTAGTGATCTCACATTAACATGTGTCTACTTTGCATTGATCAAAAGTTTAGGAAAACTCCAAAGGACAGCCATGACTCTAAGAGAAGAAGGAAGTAGAGAGGGCCTTAGTTAGAGGGGTGTATTTAGGCATGGTTAACTTGTCTTCTTAGCCTCATAACTAGTGCTTATAGTCCATTATTGAGTCTAAGAGATGTGCTTTTATTCTCCTATTTATTTTTTCATGGGAACCATACTGTGTAAACACATGATTTATTTTATGGTCAATAGGTGGAGTGAAGATATACTAGTGGAGTATCATAGAACTTAAGAAATATGTCAAGAGAAAAAACATATCAAATCTTCCTAAGGTCACACCCTTTTTCCATTCCTACTTGATCCTTTTCTAGTTTGTTGGGTATCAAGATCATTGATTAATTTTAAGTTGTAATGTAAAAGAATCTTATGCTTATAGGATACTAATTTCTTATGGAATATATGAAATGAGTGGATGTCATGAACTCATTACCTGATACAACTAGAAAATTGATAAATTATTAGTAGAGAACATAATCTAAAGACAAATTTTTTTTGTTTGGTTAATTAATCAAAATAGTGATAGCTTGCCTTGAATAACTTTCTAGATTTGTGATAGCAATAACCAAATCAAATATTTCTAATAAAACTAGATGAAATTAATAAAGGAAAAAAGAAAATGAAAAATATATAAAATAATCAATAAAATACTCAAGAAAATGGAAAACATATAAAGAATGGTGCAAAACAAAAAGGTGCAAAATTAGTTAGCCTCATCAAGTTGTTAGTGTGAATGGCCATCTCCCGTATGACTATCTTAAGAGGATGAGATTTAAAAAATGAAGTGAGCCTATTTTGATGTAGAGGTATTAGTGTTCTTGGTTACTTTGGGTTCCAAGGATAGCTTAACTTACTGTATGTTGACTAACATATGTTTGTGAGGGCTAGATGGGTGGTAAATGGTCATGAACCTAGAAGGAAAAGTTGCATGTATGATGTAAGATCCTTCTTATAATGTTTGAAACATAGTGCATTATGGCATATGCATGGGATATTAGTAAAGAACCTTATTACTAGGTTGATAATTAACTCTTCTTATCTACACATCATGACATTGTTTATGGTGTACCTTGTGTACTTTATTCATTATTAGGACTACTTGTTGGTTCTCATCTAGCACATTAAGTGTTATTAGACATTCATTTTAGGCTATATTAAGGTCTAGGTCAAGCTCATAGGCTATTGTGAGTGTATAGAGTTCAATTGAATTGGAAGTTTTAGAAACTTTCCATACAATAACTCACAGGGAAAGTAGCCTATAGGAAGCTTCTAGGTTAAATGATATGCCTAGAGGGCAACATTGAGTTTTGTATTCTAGTCTTTCGTATATCTAATGATTATTCTTGTTAGAATCCTAGTAATCTTCCTATTGGTAATCTTAGCTTGACCATTAGCTTGGGGGTGATAGGGGGTTATAAGTTTATGTTGTGCCCCCAAGTGTTACATCAGTTTCCAAAACATAGACCCTGTAAAGTGGGTTCCATTGCTAGAAATGAGTGCTCTAGACATAGCAAATCTATTTACCACTTGTTGTTGTACAAACCTAGCTACAATGGTGGATGTACAGTTTGATACTATTTTAGCTTCAACCCACTTAGTATAGTAGTCAACAACAACAATGATGTAAGCCTTTCCATTTAACATGGAAGTGATGGGTTCCATGAAGTTAATTACCTAGGGGTTGAAAGGATTTTGGACCTTTTGGTACATCAAAAAGTTAAGTAAAATGGAGTCAAAGGTTGTTTGCATGGTTGTGTGGTTATTGTGTTTGTAAGACAACATACATGGAAAACTAAGATGAGCTAAAGCCTACAGAGATGACAAGAAATGAACTAGTTTAGAGCTCAAAGGAGAAGGTCATCCACAAGATCTCAAACGAACATGCAAGAATTCCAAAGAACGTGTATGAAGACTAGATATTATACAAGCAAATTTGTCATCATTAAAGCATGCAAAAGATCAAGGTTATGGATAAGGAACAAAGAGATCAAGACAAGAAATATTGCGGAAGTTTGATGAACATGAACAAGGAACAAAGAATTCAAAGAATAAAGAAAGTTGAAGAAAGATGTCTTTGGGAAATAGTAGACATCTTGGAAAAATTGGAGTGAACTTAGATAAAGAAATATTCAAGAAACATTAGATGCATTTCCTTAGGCAAAGATGTCTTCACCAGAGGAAGATGTCTTCATAGAATGCAAGCTAGATTTAGAAATATTTCTCCCATTAGATAAGGATGTTTTCCTAGAATGGAGATTTTAGAAAGAAATCTTTCCAGAATAGAAGGAAAATTTAGAAAGACATCTCAGGAATGAAGAATACGTCTTTCATGACCATTAGTGATTGTTGGCTAGCCTTTATATGAGTTCCAAGATGGATTTCAAAACATGGCAACTATAAGAAGACATCATATGCATTAGGAAAACTGCAAGCTTGTGTACAATCATTATATAATCATTTCTCAATCATTGTAAACCTTATTACTTCTCATTGTTCATTGTAAAGTGTGTTTTAACTCAAAGTGCAAGGATCATCAAAGTAAGTTGCATTTATCCCTTGTAATTGTTCTTCCTTGTTGACATGTGGGGTTGATGTACTTCTTGCAGGAAGGCATCTTGCTTGAGCTTGTTTGGATCCTACGGGATTGAGTGTTTGGTGTTATGGCACAATACTCTGGAGTGGAGCTCAAGATTGTAAAGGTTGTGGAAGCCTGGAAACCACATTCCAAGCTTGATGGAACCTTGCAGGTTTGAGTGGTTGGTGTTGCAGCATAACACTTTGGAGCAGAGCTTGAAGATTGTACAAGGTGTTGATCTTTCAAACCGTAGTTGAGAGTAACAAAGTCTAGAGGTATGCTTGTGATCTACCCTCTGAGTGTGAACTATCCAAGCTATAGAACCATGTTAAATTTGGTGTGTGTGCTTTGTTTGAAAACTTTTTAACTTGGGATACTTATTTATCCCCCCTTCTAAGTTCAACGATCCATAAGGCTCTAGTGGATGGATTCAATATTATGGATCCTTCTATTCATACCATCATTCCTCCATCCCTTTAACATCATTTACATTAAAGATCATTGGCTAGAAGTATCTTGCCATGAGGATCTTCAGAGTTGTCTTCCTTTCGCCATAGTGATCCTTGCAAGGATCCTCATGAACATCTTTGAGGATGCACAACTAATCAACATCAAGTACACACCATTAAACTAGGGCATTGGCATAAACCTTGTAAAGGTTTCCTTAAATTTCCATGTAGTGCTTAACCTAGTGAAGAAACTACTATTTTCTCTTATTGTCCCATTTAGATGAGGTCTTCTATGGAAGAAGATAGGAGAGAAATTCACCATACCAACTAGTATTCCTAGGCTCTTTCATTTTACTAGATTTGGCAAAGAGGAGTTCATTTAGAAATTGATTAGACAAATGCTTCTCATCCTCCTTACTATTCCATCGTAATCAAAACAAATGATTGGCAACTACGTTCTTGATTTCTTTCTTATTCACCATGGTAAGGTTAAACTCCTATAAAATTACCAGCCACTGCATGACACAAGGCTAACCACTAGCTTGTTCATTAGGAAATACATGGTACTATGATCACTATGTATGAAAATTTGATATTTAAGCACATAGTGCTTGAATTTTTTCAAGGCATTCACCACTGCTAGGAGCTCCTTCTTAGTGATGATGTAGTTTAGTTGTACATCCACAATGCTTCTTCTTGCATAATGGATTTAATATGGATGTTTTTGATCATCCAATTGTGTAAGCATCACCCTCAATACATAATTGGATATATCTGTTATTATGTGGAATGCATTGGATAAATTTGAAGCACATAGAATGGAAGGTTCTACAATATTGTGCTTTAAATATTGAAATGCTTATTCACATTTCTTTAGTCTAATTGAAAGGTGCATATTTCTTTATAATATCTAATAGTGGTTTGACAATTTTGGAAAAATTGTTGATGAAGCACCTATAGTAACCAATATGGCCAAGAAATGATCCTACATCTTTTACAGTTTGTGGTTGCTTGGTGATTCCTTGGATGACCTGTATGTTGTCTAGGTCCACCTTAATCTCTTTTCTTAAAATTTTATGTCCCAAGACTCTTCCCTCTTAGACCATCAAATGGCCTTTCTACCAATTGATTTATAAGTTTGTCTATACATAGCTCTTTAGCACCGACTCCAAATGATTTAAGGCTTGTTCAAAGTTGGTACGATAGGTGGAAAAATCATCCATGAAGACTTCCATATCACTACTTATTTATTACTAAAAAATATTGAGTACTAGGTATTGGAAAGCTGCAAGGGCATTGCAAGGCCAAAGGTCATCTTTTTATATGAAAAAGTCCCTAGGGACATGTGAAAGTTATCTTGGTTGATCTTCTAATGCTACCTAGATTTGATTATAATCACTATACTATCTAGAAAACTATATTAGTTGTGTCTTGCATTTGTATCCAGCACCTGGTCCACAAATGGTAATGGAAAATGATCTTTAAATATTTCCATGTTTGTAACGACGGAAAATGTTGGCAGCTGGAATACCAAACAAAATCCGTGTACACAGTCTTAACCACGGATCTGTGTAAGGGCTAACGAATCTGCAGTGCCCTGAACGGTCTTGTCGATCAGACAGGGACTTACTAAATCAGTAAATCGATGAAGAGTATAGGTTTTTCGTGGAATGATCTGATTCGATGAATCGCGAAAAGAGAGGAAAACGATGTAAATAGATTGCAATAATGATAACGTTAACGTGAAAAAGGAAATTGGATCTAAGAGAAATGCGTGACTTCAAGATCTATACTTTGACCTGAAAGGAACTAGTGTTTTGTATACAAAGTTACAATGGGAAGACTCCAATTATCTTGTGCGGAACATACACAAAATAATAAGAAAACTGTTTAACAAGGAGTGCAGAATGGAGCTCGGTCTACCTTATAAGCCAAAGACGGAGTGCAAGGAAGGTCAAGCTCGGATGCCTATCAACCAACTGTGTCTGGCCAATAGATCTTGCCAACCACACCAGATGATCTCACGATCTCTGCCCTATCTTCTTCGCTTCAGATAGTCTCTACTCAAAACTGCCAAGGATCACCGATGGGAGAATTGTATTTTCGCCAAAGGGTATGATCGCTCCTGCTGCCAAATGCTCCAAATAAATGTCTCTTGCTTCTGCTCAAGGATGATAACTGCCAAAAGTTAAAGATGCTAACTGTTGCTCTCCTTTCAAAAAATGTCCCGAAGTGCCCCTGAAAAGTCCTTCCTTTCTTCACCAACTGAGGTATTTATAATATGCAGAAAAGGCACAACCTTGATGACACGTGTCTCAAATTTTTCGAATACCGTTGACTTGACGAACTGGCTGTGTTACATCACATTGCGACGTACGCTGTTAACACTTTGTTGAAGCTGCTTCATGATTACGCACAAATACGCTTATCAGCGTATTACGCGTATGGATAGCAAATGCGTAACTGCTTTAGCCAGCTTTACACCATATTTCACTTGTTTACGCTATGTCATGTGGCAGAGCATAACAAAGCATGGAAATAGTGAGTCAGGCTGTTTTACGCTCATTTACGCAGCAAAGCGTAGTGAAGCGTAAAACATGATTAACCCAGCGATAAATTACGCTAACGTACGCTGCGTAGCGTAACGAGCATAAGGCGATTAATCTGCAAAAGAAAGGGGCCGATCTGTCGCGCTTTCCTTGGACTTTCCCTTTGACCTTTTTGAAGCTCGTTACGCTGCCTTGCGTAACAGAGCGTAAACCTGACCCTGAACAAAAGACTTAGCAGGATATGCGAGAACTCACATATTACGCTGTTCAGACCTTAAACTTCACCAAATCTGCTGAAGTAAGTCACCTTCTGATGTCAGACTATGTTAATAAGAATTACACCATGTGTCATTACGCTATGTTGCGTAATGTAGCGTAAAAAGCAGAAAACATAGTAAAAATTGGAATTTGTAAGGAAGTTGGAGACTTGATGCTAAGCGCCGTTTCGCCTTTCTTTGCCTTGTTCTACCTTCCGAAATTCTGTCATGAACTTTTGCTTGAATCGTGAATCTTCGCTTGAGGCCGATTCACAATTTTCACGGTGTTTCAATGTTCAATAACTAGAAGTTTATAAAGACTTTACATTTGCCTCCCTTCTTTGGCACAATCATGAGTGAGCTTACCCACTCACTATCTACTATAGAATAGATGAATCGTACCTATGAAGTTATTTCATTTTATCCTTAATAACTTACTTAAGCTTCATATTCAACCTTCTCTATGACTGTCTCCTTGATTTAATGGATGGGTCTATATAGATCCAATGCTAGCATATCTGTAGATCTATTCTTGTCAATTCATGATATGAAAATGCAAATGCTATTGACCATTTGTTCACCACTTTCATCAGCTTCTTTTTCTATTCTTATGTGAGATTAGCATTGATAATTGCCAACTTGTCATTATTAAGAAAAGTGTATTCTAATGTTGTTGGTAAAGCCTTAAGTTCAAGGGGCTCCTACTTGAAATCATCAAGGATTTCCAACTCCCTCTAATCCATCTTTATGTTTTTGTCAGACAGTTGGTTATGGATCTAGTCCATTTCATCCATGTTGTCTATGTAAGCACTTACTTATGAGGGGCTCCATTGGCTCCATGCATATTGTGAATTTAGAGTTATTATCTATGGTCAACCATTGGATACCTTTCTACTTTGTGGCTACTACATATAGGAACCTTTGAATATTTGATGCTTTGGCACACTTATTCCATGTTGTCATGGATGTACTCTTCATAACTCATATCCTTTACCTATAATGGAACCTTGTGTCATTGTATGTGATGCATGGAATTCGCTTCTTCTTAAGCTTTTCAAATTCATTTTCCTTGAAAATTTCTAAGGAAAGATCTCTAATTTCCATCTTGGCATCAATTATACTAAGCCAAATCCTTCCCATGATAATAGGGATCTCTCCTTTACGGTTATTCATGTGGATCACTAGTATTTCTATTGGATATGACCAACCACAAATAGTGCTCACAATGTCCTTCACTAATCTCAAATGAATAGTGATGAAAAAATTCACAAGCTATAATCTTATGTTGCATTTCTTAAGTAGAGGCAAGTTCTAAGTCTTATACTTCTTGTGAGAAATTAAGTTTATCCTAGAACCTGAATCTAGTAGAGCCTTGTAGAGATCATTTCTTGTAATCTGCAAATAAATTAAGGGACTATTAGGATTAGCTCATTTCCTAGGAAGGTGTTCTACCTTGATGCAATATGTGACCACATGGGTCAATATGACAGTATGGACATTAGAGGACATTTTATTTGAAAGGAGCTTAAGGGTATTTCCTAAAGAATTTGATGCAATATTTAGCAATTAATGATGTCTGTGAGGGTTTTTATGAATTTTTTAATCTAAAGAAAGTCCTCTTTCAAGGCATATGCTCATAGCCACTTCAATGATCATCCGGCTATAAGTTTACTAACCTTGTGACATTTTGTTACTGTGGCTATAGTGGGATTTCTCCTTCCATAGGTCATGCAAGTGGCAAGGGAGTGGTGTTAGAAGATGTATGATGAGTTAATAAATATGAAGGAGGATAAGTGGAGGAAAACTCTATTCTTAAAGTGGGGGTTCTATGATATTCTAGAGGATAATAGTGATGAGAGAAGGAAGTGTGGCCTGTAAAGTCATAAGGAGATTTAGACTACTGAACATAATATTCATAAGGGTCTAGCTATCGGTAAGGATATTACTACCTTGGTGGTGGCATCACTCATGACTATGGGTTTTTCCATTGCTAATACTACTTATGACGTTGAGATTGCACCCAACTTGAATAATACTATGTTAGATAGAACAATTCCCTATAGTTGCCTTGTGGATAAGGCAATCTCCTAGGTGGTTTCTTTCGTGCCAATTTTAGGTTTAATGTGTATAACCTAGATTCTTATAGATGTGACACTATAGAAAAACATCCTTTGGGATGTTCATAATGGCAAAATTTTCCTTCTTCATCATTTGTTTCTAAAGCCTAAACTCATCAACCACCAGAGCCTTACCTTTTTGTTGATAATGGTGTATACTTATATCTTTTCATCTTCTTCTATCTTTATCTTCACTACCTTCATCTTTTCCTCCATAAGTTTAAGAGTAGTTTGAAACTTGCCATCTAAGAAGTCTCACATTTTATCCACCTTAGCTGATATTTTAGTAATAGATTTCTAAATTAGCAAGGTTTTCTTTCACAACTTTGTTTAGTGATGCTTCCTTCTCTAAATCACAGAAACACACTTGCTTTTTGCGAATGGAGGGGTTGTTATTATATTCCTATGCACTTTCCATCTTTTTTACCTCTCCTTCTTTCTTTACCACCTAATTAATTAGCCTTTTAACCTAATAGGCTCTCATCTCTGAAAGTCTCCCTTAGCCATAGATTACGAGAGTTTTTCTGGTTTTTCTTAAAGTCCATTTATAATGTGATGAAGTTGCTCCCTTCAAGAAAATCTATGGCCTAGACATTAGTGCAAGAGGGAGTAGTACCTTCTGAAAGCTACATCCAAGGATTCATGATTTTCTTACTTCCATCCTTAGATTTGTTTCCTCAAGTTAGACACTCAGGAGTACTATAGTAATAGAAATATCAAGCTACAAATTAAATAGATCCATGTGAAATAGTTTTACCTCTAACTCCATGGGCCTTAAAAAGGATCTAAGGCATCTTAGGTAGTCTAGTTGATCACCTAAGAACATGAGAGTTTGTTACAAAGTGAAATGAGGGAAAAAAGAGTAATAAAACAAATGAATAATGAATCCAACGTTGTAACTATAAAAACTAAGAGAGAGACTAAAAAAATGTGTGATCAAAAATTAACTACAAACTTCATATTAAATGTTGCAAAAATGCAGGTAGAGTGTGTTCTATAATTGATTTACATACAGAAATCCTGATCAATCTATGCTTGGAGAATAACTACCATTGGTTCTACCTACTCACTAGAATCAACACTGGGAAAGAAATCTCCAAAGATTACAAGAAGTTTCTTTATGTTAATAAGGTCTCCAATGTGCTAAAATTTTTCTACTTGTCCAAAAGGATCCTAAAAATGACATCAATTCTCACTTAAATAGGTCATAATTTATTATTTCTCTATTGATTAGGCTCTAATAAGTTTCCCAAGAATTTGCACAGCATTTATGATCATTTTTATGGTCTAAAACTATAGTGTTTTTATCATTAGCATTTTTGACTATGGTGAATTTAATTAAAGCATTTTTGGTAGCGTATTTAATAATTACAAGCTCAATTACACTATTTTGGTAGCGTATTTAATAATTACAAGCTCAATTGTGCTATTTTGGTATAATTCATAGTGTAGTTGACATTTTGTACCATGAATTACACCTTTAAAAGTGAAAATGTTTAGGGATTTTGATA
The DNA here is from genome assembly GCA_015680685.1 of Gnetum montanum. NCBI lineage: Eukaryota > Viridiplantae > Streptophyta > Gnetopsida > Gnetales > Gnetaceae > Gnetum > Gnetum montanum. Next base: position 288,951 of record MNCI01007486.1, read on the forward strand.
AAATAGGGTCACAAAGTGAATCTTTTAAACTAAAATTAAGGCATTTGTTTTTGCTCTTGAATTTGATCAAAACTACATGACAAAATTTGGCTATAAGGTTTCTTTGTTTACATTATAAATTTTCTTTAGAATGGTTCATTGGCCCCTCTTTATTAACGTTTTGAGGATTGAATCGAAATAAATAAATAAAGAATGTAAAACACCATAGCGAGTTCATTGCTAATGCTTCTCTCTCTACACCTAATTCAATAGCTGTCAAACCATGCCAAGGAGTACTCATGATGGTAAAGTAAGGTCAAAATGGAATGATGGTAATATAAAGTGAGGTATTTGACTAAATTGGCTATGTGAAAATGGTTAAATAGGCTAATGAGAAAATAAAAATTTTGTGACATCATGTTTATGGCATAGTGATTTGCTCATTTTTTGATGATTACTTATCACTTTATGCTTGGTTTACTAGTTATTAATGGTTGAATTCAAAGAAACTAGTGCTTTGTCATTGACTACTTTAACCACTTGGCTCTTTTTTTTGAGCTCTTGGTTACTTTATTTAAGGCTACCTTATCCTCTTGGCTTTCTTGGCATCTCTTTTATTTTTCTTTTGATTTTTTTAAGGGAATGAAACCTTCTTTAGGTTTTGATGCCAAGGCTGAACTTTTCTTATCTTACTGAATGAAGTATTTGAAGGTTTAGCAAACTTCTTGATAAACCATGTTGTATACGATGTTACATGACAATGGTACATGAATGTCAAACATAGATTTTCATTGTTTGCAAGCGTAAGGAAGGCTAAAGTTGATGGATGGTTATGATTATGAAAGGGTAGTGGAAATGGTACGAGGCAAGTATTGTCAACATGGGTAAACAAGCTAATTAAATCTCATGTGTTGAGATCACATGGTAACTCATTACTGTAATGAGTCACACATTTGTGATTACTTTGGGCTCATCCTCTAAACATAACTCTAAGAGAATAAGAAAATAGATTAAAGAATATTGAGACTATAAGAGATTACATTAGACAACAAATAAATATTGGCTAACATAAGAGATGATTGATAGAACTTTAAGAACATTGGATGTTACTTTTCAGATTTGTATAAAAATGGTAGTTATTTTGATCACAAGGGATCATGCGGGCTCTCTTATTAAGGCTGTAGTATCTTTCAATGTCATGCATCCATTCAAATCTATAAATAAAGGCAAACAAAGATTAGGAGCAAACTAGACAATGTTAGATATAATAATATTTAAGATAGGAATGGTTAATTGGATTGGCCAGTTCATTTTTATCCATGTTTATCAATCTAAAAGCTCCATTTCCATAGGCTTTGGTGACTAAGAAAGGTCCTTCCTAGTTGGCTAAGAATTTATCCACATGATTAGGAACAACCTTAATAACAAGGTCTCCTTCCCTAACCTTTTGTGGATTTAGATCATGGACATAGTATTATCTTTGCTTCTCTTGATATTGTTTAATGTGAGCAAGTGATTTCATTTGTTGCTCTTCCAGCGTATTCAAGTCAATGGTACATAGCTTATTATTCTACTCATTGTTGATGTAGTCAGATAGAGCTATCCTCAGAGATGGAACCTATAATTCAAGAGGAAAAACAGCTTTAGATCTACACATAAGGCTATATAAGAAGGCACCATTTGTAGTTCTAAATATTATTCTATAGGCCCATAGTGCATATAGTAGTTGTTTGTGCCATCTATGTTTGCTATTGTTTAACATTTCTTTAGAAGATTGATGATAACCTTGTTATTGGCATTGGCTTGGCCCTTTTCTTGTGAATAATAAGACAAAGAAAGGGAATGTTTGATGTGTAAGTATTTACAAAATACTTACATTTTGTTACTACTGAACTATGATCGATTACTAGTGACAATGACTAGAGGTAGGCCAAAACAAGACACTATATTGTCTAAAATAAATTTACAAACTTGTTGTGAAGTTTTTTTCCTCAAAGAAATAGATTCAACCCACTTTGTGAAATACTTGGTTGCAATGATGATAAAGCTATGTTCTATAAAGGATTTAGGAGTTATTAGTCCAATTATGTCAATTTCACATCATTGAAATGGCCATGTAAACTATGTGGTCTATAAATCTATTAGTGGCATATGTATCAGATTACTATTCCATTGACAAGTATCACAATCTTTACCCTTTTGCATGTAGTAATTTTCCATATAAGGCTAGTAGTATCCTAGGCATCTAATCTTAGAAGCCATGGCTCTAGGTCCTATATGTCCTCTACATATGCCATCGTGTACTTGTTGTAGGACCGTATGGCTTATAATTTATTCAAGCATACTAATAATAAACCATAATTAGACCTTCAACTTAATGTGTTATTGGCCACAATGATATATTATTTTGATCATTTATGTACAACATCCTTTTGAGAAGCATTTAGATTCTTTGGAGGTTTACCATGCATGAGGTAGACCTTGATATCATCATACCATTCATGTTGAGAGATGTTACTTATGATTATTATAGAAGTATTTTCAACATGTTGTGTGACAGGATGAGTACATTTTTCCATTATGGAAGGTAACTTGCTAAACACATTAGGCATCACACTTAAGGCTAAAGCAGCAATGGAATTAGTGAGTGTATTTTTGGTTTGGGGAATGTATTAAATGTCAATGTCTATAAATTATTAAATGAGTTTCTTAGCTAGGTCAACGTATGATTGTAAATGTTTGGCTTTGCAAGTGTATATCTCGATGACTTGATTAATTACTAATTGAGAATTTCATTTTATAATCAAGAATGAAAATCTATGGTCGTGAGCTATCATAAATCCTCTGATTAACCTTGCATATTCTACCACATTGTTAATACATGGGAATTCAAAATGAGAGGCAAAAGATTGAATTTCACTAGAAGGAAGTGTGATGATGATAACTACACTAGCTCCATGTGTAGTTAAAGCTTCATCAAAGTGCATAATGGCCTCATAAACTTTGGGTACATCATTGATAACATAACATGTTCATAAAAAAGCTCAATATCTATGGCTGCATTATCTCCAATTGAAGAAGTGGTGAGTTGTGCAACTATAGCTTGACCTTTGGTTGAAGCTTGTATCACATAGGATAGGTCAAATTTGGCTATTATGGCCTTTCATTGGGCTATTCAACTACTATCATAGCTATTGGATGTAATTGCTCTTAATATACTATCCTTACATATGATATTGACTTGACTTTTAAAAAGGTAATGTATCTACTTCTTCAAGGAGAAGACTAAGGCTAGAAAATGCTCTTTGACTTCAATGTATCGAGTCTCATACGCTACTAATGCATAGCTTCAATAGTAAAATGATAACTTTGCTCCATCATCTCATTTTTGACAAGGAAAAGATGCTATGGATGTGTCAGAGATTGCAAGGTAGATGTAAAATGGTTTATCTTTTTGAGAAGGATATAAACTTAGTAGCTTAGCTAATTATTACTTAATATTATCAAAGGCTTCTTGGCATTGATTTGTTAATATTACTTAATGAACTCCCTTCTTAATATTACTTAATGAACTTCCTACTTAATATTACTTAATGAACTCCCTTCTTAAGCAAGTGCTCCATGGATTATATTTATTAGTAAGTCTAGAGACGAACCTATGAATATATTGTAATATATCTTATAAACTATGTAATTCTTTAAGGTTACTAGGTATTGACAAGTTGTTTATGACCTTAACCTTATTAAGATCGACACGTATTAGAACTTCAGAGACTATAAAGATAAGCATCTTACTAGTATTAATACCAAAGATACACTTCTTAGGATTGAGTTGGAGTTCGTGTTTGAGACAATGTTGAAGGTCTAAATTTAGATCTTGTGCATCATCATTGGCTACATTGGACTTAATAGTAATATCTTCAACATAGTCATTGAGCAAATCTAGCATGTAATCACCAAAGATATAGGTCATAGCTCATTGGTATGTTGAACCTATGTCCTTTAGAATGAAAGATATCATGATATAATAAAAGATTACCCAAGGGGTCATGAAGGTTGTGTACAATTATGTTTTGGATTGATCCTAACTTAGTTGTATCCTGAGAATCTATCCATAAAGGATAACAATGCACGATTAATAGTTGTGTCGATGACTTAATTGATGCTAGGTAAGGAAAAATCATTCTTAATTGTGGCTTTGTTAAGGTCATAAAAGTTAATACATATGTGAATACTTTCATTCTTCTTGGAAATTACAACTATGTTGGATGCCTAATCAATATACTTGATAGCTTGGATGAAACCTACTTGGTAAAGCTTTTTGATTTCACTACAAATTGCTAAGCCCAAATCTTGTCTAATCTCATGGATCTTTTGTTTGATAGGCTTGATGCTAGGGCCAAGTATCACGTTATGTTGAACTAGACATGGCTCAGGTTCATGCATGTTTTTGTTAAATCATGCAAAGGCTTTAATGTTGACTTATATAGCTTTGGTGATATCTTGGACAAGGTGAGGCTTAAGTGAGGAACTTAGTTTTAGTAATTTCTTCTTACCATTCTGGGTTATAATGCAAAATTCCACTATGGAATCCTTTATAATATCTTTGACATCTAATCAAGAGTTTTGACTATGTAATTGGGCCATTCCAAGATTTTTTCTATTGAGATTGTGTGGTTGAACAGGCTTCCAATCTCTAAGTCTAAACAATCAAGATCAATTGGTTGATTAACATCATCAAAGAGTCCATTCAAGCTCAAGGACAAGTTGAATTGTGTTTACATCTCCATGGTTTAATCCTACATGTCAACAAGAACACATTAAGTGGAATCTACATGATATTTTTGGTAAAAAAAGTCAAAATAATGCAAAATAATGTAATAATAAAGCATGATAAGATCAAAACAAATTAAAAGAAGGTCAAACAAGGAAAAATAAGGTCACAAAAATGTAAATTAAGGTAAAACAAGGTAAACTAAGGCCTAAATGATGTCAAAATAAGGTCAAATAATGTCAAACAAGGTTGAAGGTAAACAAGGTAAAAGTAAGGTAGAAACAATTCAACACAAGGAAAAATAATGCAAACTAAGGTAAGATAAGATAAAATAAGGCCAAAAAAGGAAAAAATTAGTATTAATTTTTTTATCTTGGTTATTTTAAGATCATAAAAAGTAACAACTAAATAAAAAGGCCACAAATTAATAAAATAGGGATATTGTAATGTCAAAATTAGTTAAACTAACCAAATACTTCATATTGCTAGTGTATTAACCTAGTATGGTAGCGTATTAACCCTAGATCTTGGTCCCATATCGTAGTTATGTCAATTTGATTATTAATTTTACTATCCTAGTGTATTTACCACTTGGTATCTTGGATCTACAATTGGCGGGATCCACTTGTTAGCGCATTAGAGAAAAAGGGTATTGTTTTAAGCTATGAATGTTAAATTCACTCCAAACAATAGCATATTAGATCTATTTTATAGTCAGTTTCATCTCTATGGTGTTTTTGATCCTTGGTGCTTAAAATCTAAAGCTGTGGGACACACATGTTAGTTTTTTTGTTTTGTTTTGGCGAAAGTGGGCAGTGTATAGGTAGTAGATCTAGTCTCCATAGTGTGTTGACTCAATTTCATGCTTTATTTTAGTAGCACAACATGTTTAACCTTTGGTATTTTTTGTCTATTGTATATGGTATCTACATGTTAACATTATTGAGCACATGGGTAGCATTTTGGGCTAGAAAAATAATTTTCCACTAAGTATCAATGTGTGAAGTTAATTACAATCTCAATTTTCTTTCAACAACATGTTTGGAGTAGAGTAGGGCTTCTTTGGGTAATTAGGCACAACATGTTTAGGCTAGGGCAAGAAATTTTTCATAAATCTCAATGTATGAAGTGAATATCATTCTCAATTTCATTCCAATAGCATATTTGGGGTAGAATAGGATCATAAAACCACCAAGGCATAGCGTATTGGAGAAGACTTAAGAATTTTTGGGTTTTATTGCCAAGGAAGGAAGTAGAACACATAATTTGGAGATTATGGTAGGCAAAAGTGGAGCATCAAGTAGGTGTGAAATCATGGAAGAGGTAGAGGAGGTTGAGAAAATTATTCAAACTAGGATTCCAAACCCACCTACAATGGAAGGATCTTCATCCATGATTCCTAGGTGTCACTTTTCCATTATTTTCTTTTGTTTTTGACTTAATTGTCGTAAGAATTTTCAAACTTCAAGGCCTGTTTTTGTAAATAATTTTTCATTTGGACTACATTAAATCAAGGATTTAGGTTTTTTGATAGCCTTGGGAATGAAATTTTTGATTTTTGGATTTTTATAATGCCAATCAAAGTTTTTTCTTATCCACATGTGTAGCACTTTTGCTTGTTCTAATCAATTTTTGGCATTTATGGCTTTTCCTAGCCACATATGACAACATTGATGAGATTCTTCAAGCCCAGGGCTAGAATTTTTAATCTTTGCTACTATGTAATGCAACATAGTAGGTTTTTAGGCCATGATTGTAGTTTTTCTAGGTTTTCCCCAAGTTTTCTTGTGTCAAATTAGGGTTTTTGTAGTCAAAATTAAGGTTTTTTTTGTAAAATTTTGCCAAAATTGGTAGTGTTTTGGGGTTTTCCCATCCTTGGGATACTACTTTGATTTTAAGTGGCTAGATCACTACATTTATAGGTTTTCCATTCTCAAATTACTAAGAATAATGGTTTTTTGGTCACATTTTGATGAATTTTAGGTTTTTTTACACTTGTATGTGCAGTGTTTTCAATAATTCTGGCCAAATTGACAATGTTTGCAACATTTATGATTAATAATTAATTTTTAAAAATTTTTCCCTACATCTAAGGCTATTTTTTGTCTCATTTTTCTACCTAAATATCGTGTTTTGGGTTTTTACCTGTCAATTTTGATAGTGTTTTAGCTCTTGGTACCTAGGATAGGTGTTGTGAAGGTTTCCTATGGTTCTTTGGTCATTGGTCCTATAAGAGAAATTTAATTGACTTTCCCTACTTGAGAAGGTATTGTTTTTGTGATTTTTGTCTTTTTGCAAGAAAGAAAGTATAGTGTATATGCTCTTAAAACCAATAATCCATAGCATTTTTGGCTTCTTCTCTCCTCATTCCCAGGATTTTTAGTCATCCCATTCTTATAAGCCTATATTTTTGAGCATGTTAATTTTTCCAAGCCCCAACATTTTTTATTTGGTTACATTTTTTTAACATAAATCCTATTTCATGTCAATTATTTGCTAAAATGCCTATTTATTCTTTGCATGTCCACTATTTGACAAAAAGTCTATTTATGTTTAACACAATGTCAAATATTGCTTTTTCATAAATGTCAAACTTTGTTTTTTCTATGTCAAGTGTTTGAAAAAATGTTAAATCCCCTCAAACTTGATTCATGATGGTTCAATTTTGGTCTAAGTGTAGTCTCATTTGTGTTTATAAGCTTAGCCATCTCATGTTTGTGCTTTCCTTGTTGATGAAGTGTCATTAAGTCAATGCATCGACTGGGCTGCGTATATGGGGCCGCATCAACGCAAGCCTATCGACATAGCCTCCCTACATCGATGTGGCCCCATTTACGCAGCCACCCTTCACGACCTATAAATATGAGGGCCTTCTGCCTCATTTAGGCATCTTTTGGAGTAGTTGTAGTGAAGCTCTTACAGTTTGCTCCTACAAGAGATAGAATATTTTCCAAGTGCTTGTAGCAGGTGTAAGAAAAGTGATCAGATTTTTATTCGAGCATTGATGTATCTGAGCCCATTAGCGTGATGACAATAAAGACGAACTATTCAAGCATTCCTTTCAGCATTTGGACTTATTTATTTCATGCATTTAATAGTTTAATATGTTTATGATTTATTAGTTACTTGTTGATTACTTATGTTTTCATTATTATAATTTCAATTGTTATTGTTCATTCGTAGTTTGTTAAAGACATAAGAACGACCATCTTGAACATAATCCAAACACTTGGTAAGCCCAGTGACGCCTAACGTTTGGTAACCCAGTAGTGTTAGGAAATGCTCAGAATGTGCTTAGAAGATGGGACCGGATACTTATGCTAGGAGTAGTTAGAATATAAACTAGGATAATTAGAGATTAGATAATAGTTTATTCTTTACTTTCCATACCTCAATTAGTCACCGAAAAGATAATTAAAAAGGTATAAAAATCATTAGCCTTAGTCTCACTTAACCATCGTAAACAGGACCTTACAAGTGAGATTAGGATGACAACAACCGTTCTAACCCAAGGTTTCACTGGTTAGAAGTCTAGTGTATGTTAAGTGCTTACAGTTTGCAGATTTCAATCGAGTCGCGCGTCAATGCTCGTGATTCATATGGTTGGGCGTAGGGGTACCTAGCCGCTCATCATTGGCGTTGTTGTTGGGGACTGTTAGTCTTACATGCATCATTTGACTTTAGTGAAATTATCATTTAAGTTGTTGGAACAGACCCAAGATAGAAATATTTCCACACGCTAGGTGAATTTAAGTTAATTATAAGGTACACCGGTTACATGGACCATCTAATGTCCAATATGTCTTCTCACAGGAGAGAGGTATTTGAACCATTGGTGCCGCAAGAATGTTGGGTGGTGTACAAACATCCCGATGAATATGTCCTTGATTTCACATTCATCCTACATTAGGATGAGCATTCTTGATGGTGGGACATGGAGGGTAGCATCGTGCTACCGCCCGATCGAGCAGATCCTGTGATGGATAGGTTGGGCATCTAGGACCAGGTGGCGAAGTATGTCATGGAGGACCATGACTATCGAGACTATCGTCCTACAGAGGCTCAATGGACAAGAGATTAGCAGCAGGCCGAGAGATATGAACAACATAAGGGAAAACATTTCAGTAACCCCTTATTCTCACAAGGGTCACAAGACGATGGGGATTCCATATTTCATGATACCCATTCGACCAAACTTCACCTGGGGCTGCAGATCCTCCAATCAATCATTTAGAACAAACCTCCAAGTGACCACGATCCTTAAGGGGATGGCAGGTCATGTAGCAAGGCTGGGGGAAATGATCGTGGCTGTCATTAAGGTAGATGGGGAGATCGACGTCGGAATGGTGGTGATACCTCTCCTTCTTCTCCATCCTCCTTCTCTCCTGCGCCTTCATCCAGCTCAGGCTCTGAGCGTAATAGGGGAAGGATGGAGAGAAAGGACGATGGTAAATAGGTTCGAAGGGGGCAATGTAAGGAAGCACACGACCAATCACATGATGCTCACTAGCATGAAAGAAGGGGTATCCGGAATTATTGCAGATGTCATAGCCCCCAACAGGACTATGATTCAGACGAGCCATTGTTAGCTACTTGGAGCATGCTCCAAATTGTAGAGGCAGTTCACATTCCAAGTAGGCACATGAAGGATAGTCGGATCAAGCGTGTTGACATGAACAACATCCCCAGATTTGAAGGGGGATACAACTGTGATCCGTAGACCCACCTGCACCCTGCAAACCATCAATAATGATTGGCAATGGTTGAAGCTGTTCCCTTGCACACTCATCAAAGAAGCTGAAAGTTGGTACCGTTCCTTGGAGCTAGAATTAATCAGAAGATGGAGTACGATGCTTGAAATTTTTAATGAAAAATATTAAACATACTCTAGAGTGGAAAATCTGAGATGATAGATCCAAGGTTGGAAACAAGGAAATCATGAACTCTTGGATGCTGCCATGAGCAGGTATTACTCACTGTTGCATCGGTGCCCTAGTCATGGTTACTCTCAATGAGCACAGCTTTGCCACATTATTGATGGGCTCCGTTTTAAAATGCGAAAGACCCTTGGCGTGTATGCCAAGGGATGACTGTTAGAGCTAAGGATCCATCAGTTGCAGCGCTGTAACGACGGAAAACGTCGATCGCTGGAAATACCAAACGAAATTCTGTGTACACAGTTCTAACCCCTGATCCGTGTGAGGACCGTGCTGGAAAGAAAAACGAATTCGAGGTGCCCTGAACGGTCTTGTCAATCAGACAGGGACTTATTTAATCAGTAAAATGTTTGGTAATAATTTGATGGCAAAATGAAGATTCTTTATAAGATGATGCAATGTTGTTAATCTCGAAAGTAATTGAGGACAATGCAAACGATTCAGATGAGATCACCAAATCCGTATAACTAGGATGCAAGGGATCAAATTTTGTAGAGAATACGATCACAAGATCTGGGATTTAATTTATGAAAAATAATATGTTTGATACAATGATTTCAGGCGGGCTTCAGTTTGGACGAAGCACATGCCAGTAACAAGAAAGTTATCTAAAGATGAAACAAGCAAGGAAATCTACCTTGATCTAGCTAATCTCGGTGCAAGGAAGTCAGACCCGGGGGAGAATATTCGGTAGCTGATTGTTTCTAATCAAGAATTCTTGCCAATCGCCTCCGATGTTCTCACGATCGCTGATTCTCTTTTGCTCTTTTGCCAACCTTGAAAGAAAAATTTTGCCAACACCTTCGATCTTCGTCAACTGGAGCATTTATAGGGTTAGGGTCAGGAGAAAAATGCGGTTTAAGTGATGTGTGTCCTGAACTCATAAAATGCTGTTGACTCAATGTGTTGTCATTGAAGCTTGCGATGCTATGCTGTGTAGTGCGTTGTAAACTACCCTCATGCAGGCTTTGGCAACAGACTGTCCTTTGATTATGCTGTAATACGCTAGAGAGCGTATTGTGGCGTATGAACTACTGATGTCTGAACTGTGCTTGGCGTTACTTGAATTACGTTGCATTACACTAAATTACGCATCGTAGCGTAATTCAGCGTAAAATAACGAAACCGCAAAAGTTGAAGTATTGTTGTCGTGCTTCCTTTGTTTCTATCTCTTTTGGGGTTTTTACTACGCCGCACTACATAAAGCAGCGTAATGGGCCCCTTAACCAAGAAAGAAAACCCGCTGGAATGCATGTCATGCTGTAGATCGTTGCTTAGGCCTTAAGATTTTTACTAGGTTGTCAAAGTCTTGCATGTTTACCATCCTTGATGCTGCGGTGGACTATCTTTGATATTACGCTGCACTACACGGCGTTACGCTATGTTGCGTAATGCAGCGTAATATGTTAAATGTTGAGATTTTAAAAGATGGAAAATTCACAAAGTGGAAGTCTTGCCACTGTGCACCCATTGTTTCGTTCTGTCTCCTGAAGTTCATCTGTACTGTGCTATGCCTTGTTGCAACTTCTTGCTTGGGTCGCTAGATTTTGCCGATCCGTCGAGGCTTCAAAAATTTTAGGGTGTTTTAATGGCCCCTCTTTGTTAACATTTAGAGGGCTTGCCCGAAAGACATCGACAAAGAATACGAAACACTAGAGAGGTAAAGGCACCAACTACATCCATCGGAGATTGCTCAAATGTCGCTTTGCCAAACCTGGGAGTGCCAAGGTAGGGTAGGGAAGGAGGCATAGAAGGGATTTTACAGGAGTAAAAGGAGGGAGGTTCAGGGAAGACTCAAGCACGTGCACATGAAAATTTTGCGAACAAGTTATAGTGTCCTTCCACGAATGTATTTTGCGAGAGGTTACGTTGTCATGCTGTATATGGAGGGCTTGCACGGATGAGTTGTGTTACACCTGTGTGGCCTGGATGAGCTGTTTTACATCCATTTTGTCAAACTTTGCCCTTTTTTTTGAATTACATTCCACTTAGGCGAGTTGCGTTACGCCAGTTCATGGACATGAAGATGCGAAAGAGTGTTGCTTGAATATTCACGCTCTGTACAAGCAAAGCAAGAGGTAACAGTGGTCATGAGGAAAAAGGAAGGGGAAAATGAAATAATGGATCAAATGGAGGGAGAGGTAGGATTTGCACTCCTAGGTGGCCAGGCTAGTCTGAGCAATCGCTTTGGGACGCCACGACACCTTACCTACTAATGAACGCACTCTCGATCAGCGCTGTCATAGCAAGTAACCTGCAAAACATAACAAAGAGCAGAGCGCAGAAGCAATCATCCTAATCGCTAAGGAGGGAGGCTGTTGAAACAAGCACCATCCAAAGTGAAAAGGAGAGCGCAGACCATGAAATAGGGACCATAACGGGGGGCAAGCGTCCCAATGTTGGTGCTACGGTGCATGAAACTGCCGTCGACAGCCAGATTCATGTTGCCCCAATGATTGTACAAAGAACAAGTTAGATGAATCTGCTAGGCCGGAGTTCAGTGACGGCAATGGATGGAGGCTGCTAAGACTGTGGATGACCACAGTTTCTTCGTGGCCCCAAGCGACGAAATTGATCCCAGGAGGTGCAGCTATAGAGCGGTCATCGTAGCAACATCTTCGAGGGTTTAGTAGTATGCCTTTCGGCATGTCCGAGGAATCAGCAGAATGCCGATGGGGTAATAATGTTGTGTCTGTCCCAACGCCTTACCCGTTCTGTCTAGTAGGGATGCTGTGCAAGAATGACCACACTCGCTTGCTTCATGGAATGCTTGGCCGATTCCAATTTTGAGTCCTGGTTGACTATCGTTGCTAGTTTTAAGCCTTAGCAGGCTGTGGTCTTGGTTTAACATCTGGGCAGACTGCAATCTACTAGTTTTATGTCGTAGCAGATGATGGAAGAGCTAGTTTATGGTCCCAGTAGACTATGCTGTGGGTGTCAATTTTATGTCGTGACCCAAGGACAAGTCTTTGTTGATTTAGCATCTCAGCAGACGTATGCTTACCTTGCCAATTTCACATCATGGCGGATGGTCAGAAATTTTGCCAGTTTAGTGTCTTGGTGGACGCATGCAAGAACTATCAGTTTTATGTCGTAGCAGACGTGTACAACTTTGCCAGTTTTACGTCGTAGTGGACGTTTATTATCTTGTGTTTGCGCTGAGTTGATGCTTAGATGTAATATCGTTTCAAGTACATATGGTTCACTAGGTTTGAGTGCTCTTTGCCATCAATGTCTGCTAACTTGAATGCTCCATTGCTGTATGTGCTGATGACCAGGAAAGGGCCTTCCCAGTTTGCAGAGAACTTGCCTACTGGTTCACGAATGACCTTGAGAACTAAGTCTCCTTTCTTGATCGGTCATTGATGTAGGTTATGCCGATGCTTCTGTCTCTGTTTATCCTGATATCTTTCGATGGTGTCGAGCGTCTAAATGCATTTCTCCTCCACTGAATCTAAATCCATGATTCTAGACTCATTGTGCTGAGTCTCATTTATAACTGTGGGTAGGACCATTCGCAATGAGGGAACCTATAATTCCAAGGGCAACACTGCTTCGGACCCATAGACTAGGCTATAGGGCGTTCTGTCTGTAGCTGTTCTACACATTGTACGATACACCCATAGCACGTAGAGGATTTTTTCATGCCACCATTTTTTGTTAATACTGAGCATCTTCTGAAGTAGATTGATAATCACCTTGTTTGTCACCTCTCCTTGACCATTTGCTTGTGGGTAATAAGGTGAAGAAAAAGATTGCTTGATACCATTGTTATTGCAAAAAGATTTGGTTTCTATGCTACTAAATTGTGGCCCATTGTCGGTCACAATAGTCATAGGGAGCCCAAATCTAGTTATGATATTGTCTAAGATGAAATGGAAAACCTATTGAGATGTAATCTTTCGTAGGGGGATAGCCTCTACCCACTTCGTAAAATATTCGGTGGCGGTGATAATGAAGCTATGTCCTGTGGAAGATTTGGGTGCGATGGAACCTATGATGTCCAGTCCCCATCGTTGGAATGATCATGCAGAAGGTAAGTTTTAATGTTTTCATACCATTTTGACGTTCCTTTTGTATTTAATGAAGAAATTTGTACCACTTGAATGACATGCTTTGTACATTCTATCATTAAAGCGGGCCAAGTGGAAAATAAGTGTGGCGACATGTTTAACGCCAGTGTTGCCAGTGCATCGGCAATAGCGTTTTCACTGCGCGGCACATGTTGGGCATCGGTTGTCACAAATTGTTTCAGGAGATCTTTAGCCATATCGCAGTAGGGCTATAGGTGCACAGCCTTACAGGCGTAGACTCCTTTGATTTGATTGATGACAAGCATCGAATCGCCTCGGATTGCTAGGTGTTGAACTTTAAGTTCTCTAGCTATTAACATCCCTATGAGGAGCCCCTCATACTTTGCCATGTTGTTCGTACAAGGGAATGTCAGGCGGTAAGCCGATGGATGCACATCCTCAAGGGTAAGCGTAATGATAACGGTAGCACTACCACCACTAGTAGTCGAAGCTTCGTTGAAGTATAACATCGCTTCGAGGCCTGTTGATACAGGGCTTAAATTGTGTACATGCTCATCTGGGAATTCTGGCTCTATCGTAGCTTGATCTTTAGTGGGTGATGTTGCTAGCTGGTCAGCTATGGCTTGACCTTTTGTGGACGACTGGTCGACATAATGTAAATCAAATTCGGCCGTGATGGCCTTCCAACGAGCTATCTTGCTACTCTCATATAAGTTGTTTGAGATAGCTCGCAGAACATTGCTTTTACAGATTATATTGACCTGACTATGGAAAAGATAATGCTTACATTTTTTAAGCGTGAAAACTAATGCCAAACAATTACGCTCTACTTCATTGTACCTTGTCTTGTACGCAAATAGGGCGTGACTAAGGTAATAGATAGGGGCTTCAGACCCATCGTTCCTTTTTTGGCACAGTAACGCGGCTATGGACATGTCTGAGTTAGCTAGATAGATGTAAGAAGGTTGATTCCTTTGTGACGGGAAAATCGTTGGCAAATGTTGTAAGTCCTTTTTTAAATCGTCAAATGTACATTGGCAGTCATTGGTCCATTCAAAATTAACACCCTTTTTAAGAAGGTGTTGCATGGGATGTAATTTATCTGTTAATTTCGAGATGAACCACCTGATGAACTGAAGCCTGCCCTGTAACCCACGTAGTTCCTTGAGGTTTGTAGGTGGCATTAAATTAATGATGACCTTGACCTTGTCGGGGTCGACTTGGATGCTAGTCTCTGATACCACAAACCCTAACATGCATTCAGTTTTGACTCCGAATATGTATTTCTTTGGGTTAAGCCACAAGTCATGCTTAAGGCATCATTTAAGAACTAACTCCAAATCTTCTGAATGATCTTCAGACTTTATAGACTTGACAGCTATGTCATCTACGTAGTCGTTCAATGTCCTTAAAAGGTAGTCGCTAAAGATGTATGTCATGGCCCGTTGATATGTCGCCCCAGTGTTTTTTAGCTCGAAAGGCATCATAGTGTAACAAAAGGTCCCCTAGGGTGTTATGAATGTTGTGGTCAATTGATGCTCTGGGTTAATGCTAATTTGATTATAACCTGAGAAACCATCCATGAAGGATAAAAGCACATGACCAGTTGTTATGTCGATCAATTGGTCGATACTAGGTAATGGGAAATTATTCTTAATCATAGCTTTGTTTAGATCCCGGATGTCTATGTAGATGCGTATACCTCCTATTTTCTTAGAGACAACTACGATGTTGGACACCCAGTTTGAGTAATCGACCGTGCGAATAAAATCAGCCTGATACAACTTGCTGATTTCATTACACACTGCTAGCGCAATTTCTGGCTTAATCTTGCGTGCCTTCTGTCTAATTGGTTTGATGCGTGGGTCTAAAATTATGTTATGCTGTATTAATCTCGGGTCTAATCTCGGCATGTCTTCATATGACCATGCCAAGACAGCAACATTGTTTTGGAGCACTCGCGTTATGCCACTCTGTGTTTGTTGGTCTAAAAGGGAACTAACTCTAAGAGTTTTGTTCTCGCCTTTGTGCGTAACCACAAGGACCTCGTTAAGAGGATCCTCGGTCACATCACCAGCCTCTAGATCTAGAGTTCGGGCTAAATGTTCTAGCCAATCTGGGGATAGTTTCGACATTGCTATGGTTGTGTCACAAGGGGTAGGTTCTGTTTCTATTAGCGTGTAGTTAAACTGTCTAATGGTCTCCCCATATGGGCCTGTTAAGGCTAATGGTGCAGATAAAGCTACATCCATTTGTGAATTGCCCTGCAAAAATGTCAAAAAAGGAAGTTGTTACATTGTTTTTCTGCTAATTGGTTGAGCGATAAGAGTTTATTTTTGTCTTTTTAGCATTAAAGAGGCTTCCATTTTAAGGTCTTAGTGGACCGTTACAATAAGATAATAATGAGCTCAGCTTCCTAGATGCTGGCATATGAAATGAAATAAAAGGTGTAACGTGACGTGTCTAGCGTGTTGTGAAATTTGAATTTCTGTACAAACCGTAGTTAATGCGACTGGATTACGAGATGATGAATGTATTAGTTTAAGGTCGTTTCGGACCGTAATCTACACAATATCAATGAAATTAATTCCCTGATCTTTACATTTCATGTCATACTGACATCGGCGTTTCAGGAAAGTTTCGCATCGATCGGATAGAAAGAAAAAATTAGTTTCAAGTGTTTTGTTTATAAATTGATGGTTCATACTTGAGACGTGTTATAGATCTCGCGAATTTGGATTTTGGCTATTGTAGAGGAGGAGCAGAAGCAAGGTGTAAACAGGAGATTTACGAAAAATCATTCGACTACAGTCATGGCACCAAAGGTTAAGGGAAAGAATGCTAAACTGGTCAGGATTAACGAAGTGTAGGAGAGTCTACAATAGGTTTCGCTGGCTAGAGTCGAGGTGCGAGAAGCTACTCTGCTTAACCGGTAAGTGGTCATTCGTCCTTTTGCACTATTGTCATATTTGTTGCAGTGTCGTAGTTGTGTATTGTTTTCCTGAATGTATATGTTACGTTGAGCGTTAATATTTGTTTACGTGGGCTGAGCTATTATGGTTTGCGGTATTATCTTCGTTTTTGCTGTTGGAGATGAACCTGATATTGTTACGAGGGTTTAGGTAATATTGGATAATACTGGACAAACGTTGTGTATAATCGAAAGACCTCGGTATTATATTTTGTAGGTAGTGTAATCAGGGTTTTTTTTTCCTTTCCTTTATTCCTGTAATAGTTGCATGTTACACTAGAATAATACGCAGCATTACCTTCATCGCCGTTGTTAAAGACAGACCTTGAGTTGTTGCAAGGGTTTGGGCGATTCTGGCTATGCGTTTCCAGCGAAATATGCAATTTTCTGGGAATCAGGTGAACCCTATTATAGCGTGATGAATGTTTATGTTCAAATGCTTTGTCTAATGGAAACATGTTTTCATTGTATAGTATCATGTTAAAGCCCGTCCTAATCGTTTTGGACATTGTGGACATTCTGTGCTGCATGCATGTTCCCGCGGCCAATGTTCCTCCCTCTCATGCTTGTATAAGGGGGGAGGTAGTATGGTTCTGAAGAGGCGCGTGGGAGTTCCTACAGTTTTTGCTACGTAATTACTGTGTAATTGTCTGGTCGCATCTACAAGGCGATGTAGCTGCCACCATTTTGGAGATGTTATTGGTTGGTTCGACGCAGGGCGTCTTGGGATTCCTGACGGATGGCAGGATTGAGACTGCGCAGGTGCAAGACCGCGAACAAAGCACCAAAGGTCCAAGGAATTTGAGTTGGATCTGGAAGGTGCCCAGATTCAACTGCTATCACTCCTACAATACTCTGTTCGTGGCGTGTCACCTCACAACCTATTTCCAGAACCCCCTGGTACTATGTATTACGCTAGTGGGTAAGAATCTAGATTTTTGTCGTTTCGATGTGTGTCAACATGCTAATTGTTGTTTGGATTTATGTCGAGTGTAAAGAATTTGCCCTTTTTCTGTGATGTAGATTCTTTATCAATGATAGCGGTCTCATGGGCGATAATGATACCTTGTCATTGACCGAAAGGGCTATTAGTGAATTTACTGCTATTAGAAATGCACGGGCTGCTGTCATGGAACAACTAGCATTTGAAATTCCAGAGTACCCGACCCGCTATGCTGACTTCTTTGATAGATGTAAAAATTTCGAATGGCTGGATAAGGAATGGACCTTGGATCCTCCCCTCACTGTGGCCGATGTGCGAAGGAGAATCCCTCCATTTCCTTTGCCATTCGGACCTGGTAAATGTCGTTATGATGATGAATTGTGTCAATGTCAGTTTAGCGATGATGTATGAAGTTGTCTTATTTTATTTTTTGCAGTTAGGGAATCACGAGAAATAACGATCATGGCCTCCGGTCACAACATGAGTAATATCTTTTTCTGCTACGGTGACATAAAGGAGGCACAACGCTAGCTCGACCATAGAGCGGCCCCTGCTATTCTGACTAATAACCTTCGGGAGGCTGGGCTAATGGACCTATTCTTGGCCATAATCCCTGATGTTACCGCGGGTGAAATGTTGACCCTAGTCAACTCCTTCAGTGAAGAAGCCGAGCGTCTCTGCATACGCGTGCGTAATGTGCACATAAATTTTGACATCGACGCTCAACTATTCACTGATCTCTTTGGGGTCCCCTCCGATGGCTTTCCTATAGAGGAAAAGTTGAAGAGGAGCACCAAATGCCAGGAAGGGATAGAGGAGTGGCTAGGGGTTAAGAAAGGGGCCAAAGGGATTCCTGTTGATGGGATTGAGTTGGCGGTGGCCCACACCATTTACCCCCTATTCCGAGCTCGAACCTTCCCCAAGACACTCTCCCAAGGAAGATTCCTCACTATAGAACAAGCTCGCATTATGTGAGAGGTCATGGAGGAGGGGACGCGATTTAATTGGGCCAACTATTTTGTTGAAGGTGTGCGTGTTGAAATGGTCAAGCTCCGTAAGAAGCTTGAGTCCTGTTTCAACGTGCATTTTTCCTTTTTCATAGCTTGCTTCCAGCGCTTTGTCGAGTTTCTGGTTGTCCAACAGGATGGAATCTGGATGTAGCAGGACCGCGACCAGATTTCTAAATCATGGATTTCCCATATTTTTGGCACTCTCTGGTTGTAAGACCCTCCTGAAGGGATCGGGGAGTTGTCATCTGTAACGACTAGGGACATGGAAGCACCTCGAATGTGGGGTCTAGATAGAGTAGGTGGGGCACTCCCTTCCTATATTGGTGATGCATCGAGGGGGAAGCACCTGGTAGTTGAGATAGTGGACCTGTCGGTGCCTCGGAAGAAGCCTCGTTTGATCGAGGAGTTTGTCGAGCCAATAAGTAGTGCAAGGCAGAAGATGCAGGCCAAATTTCGGAGGAGTAACCTCTAGCAGGTAAGCAAAGGAACATGCTAATAGTTACATCCATGTTGCGTATAGACACTTTTATGTCGTAATTTATTGAACTAGAGCAGAATTTCGTGTTAACTGGAAACGTTATATGACAGCGAAAGAGAGGGTTGTAGAAAGGTTAACCCCTAAAACGGGGACTATGGTTTTATGGTGCGTGGAAGAGACCCGGGCCTTGGAAGAAGAGGCTACAGCAGTCAATCAAGCGAGTAGCACACAGATTGTTGTGCGTGAGAAAGGAACAGCTGTGGAAGATGCCAAATTTCTTTCGGCTTAGACAAGAAAAGGTAAATGATTTGTAACTCTGTTAGGCTAACTTTTATAGCTTTTTTTTTACTCTAGGCAATTACTTCTAAAAGTTGTATTGGTTATTGTAATGTTTCAATTATGTCTTCATATGGAACTTGTTTTGCATAATAAGAGACCAAGATGTGCACATGTCAACGGTGGCGACTTGATCCTGGGGCGAATTTCCTGATAAATTCATCTTTATGGAGGGGGTCGTTCATGACATGATTGGCCGTTTGGAGTAAATCAACCCTGAAGCAGGTACATCATGGTCATTATGTAGAAGTTGTTCCATTGTGGTATTGTGTTATCTAATTATGTCTAATCACCATGCTATGTTATTAGGAGCTTGACCACAGGTGGGATTCGTCGGAGCCTATTGACCTAGACGCCACTGAACCCTCCTCGGAAGAGACCGTCGTGCCACACAGCATTTATGATGAAATGTGTAAATGTGCGGTACGCTCCACTCGCTCCTTGTGGGAATGCTAGAGCGTAAACGAGGATCTTTGGAAAAGATTACAAAGGTCGGAAAAAGAGAGAGCGGCTTTGGGTGATGAAGTGGGGGACTTGAGGTCTCGAAATAAATTCCTACAGGCTCAGGGGACTGGCAATGAGGATTGACGAATGGCTATTATGGACTACGCCCGTTATTGGACGGTCATCCAGAATAGTGTCCAGACTAGCCGTGAATTGGTCGGGCAGCGAATGCAAATGGACCTCCTAGCTCAAAAGAATCAAGACTGGAAGGAATATAGTGCAAGTGTACAAGAATGGGGCTAGATGCAAAAAGATCATAAACATGTCTATAAGCAGGACTGCACTGCCTACCGTCAACAATACAGGGACTCTGCTGTCGAGGCTCAGTCTCTTCGACTATTCCCTGACGTTATTGGTGCTTCTAGTGCATATGAAAAGTTCCAGGAGCAAGTGACGGTGAGCACCTCTCCAGAAAGGGAAATGACTCTTCCTGGAGGAGAGACAACCATCCCTTCCTTCTTCCTTGAACTACCTCGTTGGACTCTTGTGGAAAAAGGGAAGATGAAGGCCAGAACTAATCTAGGAGATGGGGTTTGGTCTGAGCTTACTAAGGAAGAGATTATGGAACGTTTGTGGATTGGCTTAGAATAAATTCCATTTGCGACTGATGCCGGACCATCATAGGTGAGTTTTTATTTCATTATGCCTTTTGTCATGCCTAGTTTTGATCGTCATGTTAGTATACGTGTTATGTATGATTACAGAACGACCTGAGGAGGTTCCTTAACGAGGCGAGCGTAACGTGGATGACGGTCCTCACGAAGGGGATTCGCAAGGGACAAAGCTTAATGGTGGTGGTCAATGCAATGGCAAACAACTTCATACAGAAGAGCCTGACAGGGAGGGCAATCTTCCTAAAGAAATGCTACCTGAAAAAGGTGGCCCTTGGGGTGGAGATTGAGCTGAGGGACATGGGTGATAGTGGGAAAAGAGGAGATGCATAACGTGGCTGTATTGGCCACAGTCCGTTTGTTTTTTTATTTTTATGATAAGAAAGACAAAATATTTATTTTTTGACACTTTAATGCAAATTTGGTCTAAGTTAATGTTCTTTTGTTGTTACTGTTCTCGCTTTATGCAAAGTGTAAATTAGTAGGTTTTGATGTTATGAGAAATGGCAGATAGTTTAGGCGTATAGCGTAAATGAAGTTACTAGTTTAAAGTCATTGTAGGCTACTAGATAAATTGGGTGCAAAGCATAAATAAGGCAACTAGTCTTGGGCCATTTCGGGCCTTTAACCAGTTCAAGCATAAACTGTGATATTGTAGGCCATAGGTAGTTTTAGGCCATTCCGGGCCATGTGTATGTGGTGAAGGGATAGCATAAATGTCACTAAGTAGCTAATTTTAAGCCTTGGTAGGCTGTGATTAGTTTAAGGCCATTTTGGGCCTTTTGATAGTTTTAGGCCATTTTGGGCCACGTATAGTTTTAGGCCATTTCGGGCCGTGCATAGTTTTAGGTCGTTTCGGGCTGTGCATAGTTTTAGGCCATTTTGGGCTGTGGGTAGCACATGTGATTAGTTTTAGATAAATTTAAGAGCGACAAAGATAACTAGTAGGGGCGTAAAAACATAAGCGTAAATGAGAATAGCTGGTGGAAGCATAAAAATAAGCCTAAGCGTAAAATGAGCATAGCTAGTGGATGCGTAAAAATAAGCCTAAGCGTAAAAATGAGCATAGTTGGTGGATGCGTAAAAGGTGGGATAGCATGATGAAATAAAACATGCGTAAACTATACGGTAATCAGATGACCCGGTTTACTAGCTAGCCCTGTAATTGTTTCTTGATCGCTTTTATTTTTGGTGATGCGTAAAGACGAGGGGATTTACCACCCTTTTCCTTTGCATCACACGCCCAAATTAGGGTGTCATCAGCCACTGTTTCGGCTTGTTGGAGTATTCAAACAGGGACTAATCTTCAGATATTTCGATCTTCGACCCCTGCTCCATTTCTATGTTATTCACAGCCTGAGGGATTATTTCATCACCGTGGATAACCACCTCTCCTCCTGTGTAAGGCAGATGGATCTCCTGATGTATAGGCGATGAAACTGCCCTTAATTGGGCCAACGACGATCTCCCCAGGATCAAATTGAAGCCAGGCATCTCTTCGACAACAATGAAGGTTGCGTTTGTGGGGAATTGCTCCCCTACCATGAAGTTGATGTGCACAATGCCTTTGACTTACACTCATGCCCCGTTGAACGACTTTAAGCACGACGTAGTGGTAGGACTGATCTGATCGATCAGACCTAGCTTATCCACTATGGGGTAGGGGATGACATTAGCGGCTACCCCATCATCCACATGTACCCTCCGAATTCGGTGTTGACCAACTCGAATGGTGATGAACATGAACGTTGTTGTCACATGACCCTTTAATGGATTCATTGTGAAAGGTCAACAAGGAAGGCCTTGGTTTCTTAGCCGCAAGACGAAGCATAATGGAATGAATCGCTTCTTCATCTGCGGGCAGGTCTTCGTCCATAGGTATGGACGTTAGCATGTGAACCATAGCCTCACAATGCTTCTGTGACGTCATGAGTAAGTCATAAAGGCTCAGAGTTGTATTTTTTTTGTTTTAGAGCTTGTTTGACTTGCGTAAAAGCATCGAAGAGATCCCGCCCGCGATTTGGCTGCTTGTCACCCTTTTCCTCTTCCATTCATCCTAGGAGACGAATTTCTTAGGGAGGAGTGATATTCAGTCGAGGGCTGTGCTTCTTTCTACCAGGAGTAGATGGTTGTGTTTACGTAACTTCGCCATCTTTAGAAAATGGGGCCAAGGATATAGAGGTGAGGGGTTTAGGCTGGGGAAACCCCAGTGTAAGACGATCCTTGGCTGTATCGATTGTCTTACCTTCTTCTCCTTTTTCGTTAAATTGGGATCGGGAGTTTGACTTGGAGTTTTGCCCTTGTGTGGGAAGGGCTGCCGATGGTTTTGGCACCCTAATGACGAAGGGGGTCTTTGGCATAGGTGTGGGCTGGGTCGCAGCTTTACCGACAATGGGTTGTCAAGAATTTGTTTGAGAAGGTGCTTGAAGGATAAAATGTTGTCATGGAGCACCACTTGTCGATGCTGTTAAATCTGTTGTTTGGGGAGAACGAGGATGCGTTCGTAGCACGAAAGGTTGTTTCGGCTGTGACTGATTATTGCCCTCTGCTCCCACCACGTTAATTGTGTACCCTGCGTTATTTGCATTTAACGGTCTTGGTACACATGCAGGGCTTGATTTTCTAGGCGAGCTGGGCTTCTGCTTTCCAAGATCAGGTCACCTTGATCGATCATGCGTTGAATGTCATCTTTCAATAGCCAATAGTAGTCCGTGTCATGACCGCACAATTGATGATAGTCGCAGAATCAGTCTAGCCTAAAGTTCTTGGGAATGGGCGGTTCATTAGGTTGTGCCAAGGAGGGGCTCTTGAGTAACTCACAATGGCGCCTGTGACGTTTCAGGGCCTCCTCGGACACCGACTTGTGTCGGATGTGACCAGTTCCCAATAATTACTTCAGAAGTTCTGAAGCCTTCATAGGTAGAGTTGCGTAATTTGAGCGGTCCTTACGCTCAAATTTTGGCCTCGGCTGTGGGGGTATTTCAGGGGTAGAAGGAGCTTCTTGATTGGTGCCACCTGAGCTGGTTGTTAGCTCAGCTAGCTTAGTAGTAGTTTTCTTGCCATTGTTGTTCTTTTTCTTGGCCCCTTCAGAAACCACCGCAACTGTAGTCGTCGTGGCTTTGCCTTTGTCCTTACCCTTGCTATGGGCATTTTTGTAGGCCACGTATGCCGGATCTTTACTAGCCTCCGCCACATCTTGGATGCTCTTAGTCTGAGCAAAGGCTTGGCTGAGAGAATGGGGAACGAGGTAATATAGCTTAGACTTGATGAAGTCGTTGACCGCTCCCTTGAAGATTGCCAATAGATAGGCCTCCACAATGGGTTCGCGGATCTCGTTTAAGGTAGTGCTCCAACGTTGTATAAACTTTTGGACCTACTCGAGTGGATCTTGTTTAACTCCCATGAGCTGGTCTAGTGTGACTTCTGGCTTTAAGTTGTATTTGAAACAAGTTACAAACTGGGTTAATAGCTCTTCCAAGGTTGAGATGGAAGCACGTGGAAGTGCTCGATACCAGTCCAAAGCTTTACCTGTTAAGGACATAGCAAAGACACAGATTATAGTATGTGGCCATTATTGTAGCAATAAGGACTCTGACCTGAAAGTGACGAGGTGGGCGTTGGGATCACCTTTCTCATTATATTTTGTAAAATGGTGAAGGGGCATCCCGGGTGGCAACGACAAGACTGGGACTGTTGGGCTAATAGGATCGTCATGGTAGAAATCCATGACTTGTACCGTGTCAGAGCCAGTAGCCTTGAGACACTTGACCTCTTCTGTAAGGATCTAGATGAGCTGGAAGGCTTGGTCTAGACCTGTAGACAACGAGGTTGTTTGTGGAGCGGAAGGAAGACCCACACTAGGTGGTGGCATAGAGGCAACAGCTTGGCCGATGGTCGGTGCTATTGGGATAGTCCCTGCAGGTAGTGTTTCTTGTGGCATCCACCATCTGGTGGTTGGTGCAGATGAGGGAACCACCATCGGGTGCGCTATTGGGTATGCTGTTTGTGTAGCCGGGGGCATGAGCAGTGGTCCTGTAACTGGGTTTTGCACTTGCGGGACGTGGCCTTGTAGCTGGGGATGGTGGTGCATTTGCGCAGGATGCGCAACAAAAGACATGTTGGGAGCCCACCATGCTATGGTGGTAGGCCCTATCTTGTGAATCGGGAGCGTAGTTGGTGTTGTAGGTATCGCATGCACATGCGGTGGCACAGGCACAGGTACACGATTAGGTGACTTAGGTAATCGCGCCTACTAAGGAATGATCTGTGATGGACTGTCACTTGGGAAGATAGTCGGAGAGAGAAAATGTAAACACGGTGAATGCGGGACTCGATCGGTGTTAGATAACGTCAAAGGTGTGGTGACCATGAACAATGGATTTACATGAGACGTTGTGGAGGGAGGGGCCATGGTGAAATCGACATGACTGCCTCCCTTAGAGTGAGATTCCAGATCATCTTGTCCGTCGTGAAGCATTTCATCACGGAACAAGTTCTTTAGTTCTTTTGGCGATGTCTTTGCCATCAACATTTGATCTAGGATCCACCTTTGTTGATCTGTCAAGGGTATGAAAGTGCTAGGCGTAGGAATGAGTTCCTTCCCGTTGTAGTACATGAACTCATACTCTCATTTTTCCTCAAGCTCTTGTGGATACATAGGCAGGTTTGTTGCTAACTTAGCACAGAGGAAATTGTAGCTTTCCCTACGCTGAGCCTGTTCCTCAGGCTCCTTATTTTGTAACCTGAGGGAGCAGCATGGTCGCACTGGACTGAGTGGTTGCTCAACCATGGGAGGCGTGACTTGCATGGTCCAAGGATTCTCAAGGCTAGTGGTGTCAACGACAGTAGTTGATGTAGTCATTCCTTACGCGATTCGGAGATTATGACGATAAAAGTAGAGATTGGAAGGAAAAAGGTGAACTAAGATAATAATCAGGGCTTTTTATCTTGTAGGAATTTGATGAGACGTGATATGCACAAGCCGCGATATCGTGGCCGTCACGATATCGCATCCCTTGCGATATCACGTACACGATATCGCGGTCTGCCGCCAAATCTATAAATAATAGGTGGCACTCCCCTCATTTATCATCCTAGGCTAGAAGTAGCGAAGCTTTGGCAGATTGATCACCGTAGAGATAGAATATTTTCCATGTGCTCGCAGTAGGAGTCCCCCAAGTGAACAGTGCTTTATTCGAGCAGCTTTGTACTTGAACGCAAGTTGTGTACGGTAATAAAGACGAGCTTTGTGGATAAACCTTGCAGTACATGGATAGGTTTATTTAATGTTATTTATTACTTTCCTAGTAGCACAGCATGAGTACGACTTGGTTACGAGCATTGACGAATGTGTACGGCTAGCCAAGGAATCGGCTACTCATCGTGATTAGATTCTCTCACCCTTATCTCCTAGAACGTGGAACGAGTATGACTTGATTATGAGCATCTACGAATGTGTATAGCTAGTCAATGAATCGGCTGCTCATCACACTTAGGCTAGTTAGGTGCCTCAGTACGACCGCTTCGAGCACATGCATTACGTGTGGTAATCCCAGTAACGATTAGCATTTAGTAGCCACTGTTGCACAGTTCAGGGTGTGTATGGCAAGTGGGAATGGATGCTGATGCTAGGACTTAGCGCTATAGTTAGAGTTAGTTTTAGTCTCTCAACCCTTCACCCCTTAGCATAGGAGATAATCCAGAAAAGACCAAAAAAAAATCATATACCTAGGACTTACTTAACCATACACTGTGACAACAACAAGTAAGTTTGGAAAGACAACGATTAATTAACCCCAAGTGTTCCTTGCAGCGTTTAGGCATTTAGTCTGCGGAGTTTGATCGGATCGTGTGTGCTACGCTCGTTTCGTATGGTTGAGTGTAGGGGTACCTTGCCACTCATCATTGGCGCCATTGCTAGGGACTAAGTGTTTGTACACCAATTAGAACAT
>MNCI01007486.1:323185-347073 GCA_015680685.1 Gnetum montanum
GCAATAAAGACGAGCTTTGTGGATAAACCTTGCAGTACATGGATAGGTTTATTTAATGTTATTTATTGCTTTCCTAGTAGTGCAACATGAGTACGACTTGGTTACGAGCATTGACGAATGTGTACAGCTAGCTAAGGAATCGGCTACTCATCGCTATTAGATTCTCTCACCCTTATCTTCTAGAACGTGGGACGAGTATGAATTGATTACAAGCATCTACGGATGTGTATCGCTAGTCAAGGAATCGGCTTTTCATCACACTTAGGCTAGTTAGGTGCCTCAGTATGACCGCTTCAAGCATGTGCGTTACGTGTGGTAATCCCAGTAACGATTAGCGTTTGGTAGCCACAGTTGCACAGTTTAGGGTGTGTACGGCAAGTGGGAATGGATGCTTACGCTAGGACTTAGTATTGTAGTTAGAGTTAGTTTTAGTCTCTCAACCCTTCACCCCTTACAATAGGAGATAAACCAGAAAAGACCAAAAAAAATCATATACCTCGGACTTACTTAACCATACACCGTGACAACAACAAGTAAGTCTGGGAAGACAATGATTAATTAACCCCAAGTGTTCCTTGCGACATTTAGGCATTTAGTCTATGAAGTTCGACAGGATCACGTGTGCTAAGCTCATTTCATATGGTTGAGTGTAGGGGTACCTTGTCATTCATCAGACTCCAAAGGAATCATCGAAGCGACTGATCTACACCACACAATTTCGTAAACAACCTCGAAGGTATTACGTTTACGTTGATTGACAATGGGTACAGATAGCTTACAAGACTACCCATAAAATACGGATCAGATATGAAGGCCCTCCTTCTAGCGCCAGAAAATTGTAACGACGGAAAACGTCGGTCGCTGGAAATACCGAATGAAAGTTTGTGTACACAGTTCTAACCCCAGATCCGTGCGAGGACTGTGCTAGAGAGAAAAATGAATTTGAAGTGCCCTGAATGGTCTTGTTGATCAAATAGGGACTTATTTAATCAGTAAAATATTTGGTAATAATTTGATGGAAAAATGAAGATTCTTTATAAGATGATGCAATGTTGTTAATCCCGAAAGCAATTGAGGACAATGCAAACGATTCAGATGAGATCGCCAAATCCGTATAACTAAGATGCAAGGGATCAGATTTTGTAGAGAATACGATCACAAGATCTGGGATTTAATTTATGAAAAGCAATATGTTTGATACAATGATTTCAGGCGGGCTTCGGTTTGGATGAAGCACATGCCAGTAACAAGAAAGTTATCTAAAGATGAAACAAACGAGGATCATTCTACCTTAATCTAGCCAATCTGGGTGCAAGGAAGTCAGACCCGGGGGAGAATATTTGGTAGCCGATTGTTTCTGATCAAGAATTCTTGCCAATCGCCTCCAAAGTTCTCACAATCGTTGATTCTCTTTTGCTCTTTTGCCAACCTTGAAAGAAAAATTTTGCCAACCCGTCCGATCTTTGTCAACTGCAGCATTTATAAGGTTAGGGTCAGGAGAAAAACGCGGTTTAAGTGATGCGTGTCCTGAACTCATAAAATGCCGTTGACTCAATGTGTTGTCATTGAAGCTTGCGATGCTATGCTGCGTAGTGCATTGTAAACTACCCTCGTGCGGGCTTTGGCAACAGACTATCCTTTGATTACGCTATAATATGCTAGAGAGTGTATTGTGCCATATGAACTACTGATGTCTAAACTGTGCTTGTCGTTACTTGAATTACGCTGCATTACACTAAATTATGCATCGTAGCGTAATTCAGCGTAAAATAAAGAAACTACAAAAGTTGAAGTATTGTTGTCGCACTTCCTCTGTTTCTATCTCTTTTGGGGTTTTTACTATGCTGCACTGTGTAAAGCAGCGTAATGGGCCCCTTAACCAAGAAAGAAAACCCGCTGGAACACACGTCATGTTGCAGATCATTGCTTAGGCCTTGAGATTTTTACTAGGCTATCGAAGTCTTGCATGTTTACCATCCTTGATGCTGCGGTGGACTGTATTTGATATTACATTGTGCTACGCAGCGTTACGCTATGCAGCGTAATATGTTAAATGTTGAGATTTTGAAAGATGGAAAATTCACAAAGTGGAAGTCTTGCTGCTGTGCACCCATTGTTTCGTTCTGTCTCTTGAAGTTCATATGTACTATGTTGCGCCTTGTCACGACTTCCTACTTGGGTCGCTAGATTTTGTCGATCCGTTGAGGCTTCAAAAATTTTAGGGTGTTTCAAGCACCTCATTGATCAGGTGGCCAAGGATAAAGGAGAACTCAGAAAAAAGAAGAGTGCGAAAGAATTCAACTAGGATCCTTCCCTTAGAAAAAGGGAGATCTGATTTTGTGATGAGGAGGATGAGTCATCACTGGAAGTAGCGATGAATCGAAAGACTTTGCCATTACAAGAGTTTGCATCTGAAATATCGGCAAAGGTGGATAAAATATGGGACTCTTTGGATGAGAAATTCCAAAGTGTATTGAAAATTACAGAAGAGTCCAAAGAATAAGGTAGTGACCGTGATCGGCACAGGAAGAAGGGAGCTAAACGTGCCCAACATAACGGTAAGGGGAAAGTTGCTGTAGCAGAACAGGTTACAGACTCTGACACCGAGGAGGACGATGAATATGGCATATGCCAATATGAACATCCTAAGGGATGTTGTCCTGTGGTGTCACACCTTCAAGAGTCTGGAGTGTATGCCTTGAACCCTCATTTGGCGCAGCAGCAGATACCCTGAAGGTTGCCTTATCCACAAGGCAATCCCAGGCAGTTCCACTAGCAGTAACAAGGATATTATCCAAGTGAAACACCCCTGCAACCGTATGAATACTTCCAATAGTGGTAGCAACCACAAGTGTGGGGGATGCCACCTCCAAGGTAGTAGTACCCTTATAAGCAATCAGATCCTTATGGGTACTATGTTCAACAACCAGTCTCTCCAAGAGACTCTTCCAGTCATGCGGCCTTTCCTAGTTACTACCACCCCCTGAATATTTTAGACATCCATCTCCATCACCTAGGGGGATAAACCCATATCTCTTCTACCCTTTTTCACCTTCTTCTGCCACTCCTCCACACTATCCCACTCAGTTGCCACCTACTCCATCCATGTAAGAAGAAATACCGCCATAGCCATAACAACGAAATGCTACGAGGGCTGTTAACTTACAATTGGCAACTCAGTTGAGTGGAATGGAATCCAAGCCACGCAAACATCCTTTTTTCTAGCCCAATAATCTGAACACACCCTCACCTATGCCTGTGGCCAGTGCCTCCAAACCTACCAACACCTCTACCATCATATTACCCAAGCAGTCCTCCGCTCCATCGCACTCCAACGTCCAAACGGTCATGCTCACACATGCTGTGACTGACTAGATTAAAGCAGGTTCTCTTCCCTAGAAATTGACAGATCTGGGAAGCCCCCTCATATATCTTCAAGTGGCTCAGAATGAGCTGTGAAAAGCTCTTCTAGACTCAGGGTCAGGGGTCAATTTAATCTCTCATGACATGTTCAAGAACTGGAACCTGTCCTCGCTAAAGAAGATCAACATTCGACTCGAGTTAGTAGACCAATCGATCACCGTTCCCTTGGGTTTGGTGGAGAACATTGTGACCACCATTTGTGGGTGGTCCTATCCTACTGATTTCTTGGTCATCCATGTAGAGAACTATAAGGGAAACTTCCCAATCATCATGGGAAGAGCCTGGCTAAGCATAGTGGATGCACGACTAGGACTCTGAGATCTGTTCTTGGAAATTTCAAAGGAAAATCCTTTCAGGAAGATCGAGAAGAAAAGAGTTCCATGCATCACATACAGAGACTCAGGGTGTAACTATGTGTAGGAGTTATGGTCCACTAAGTGGACATCCATTCAAGCATATAATCGGTGTACCAAGGAATCACCCATTCAACAGTGCCTGTATGTAGCAGCCACTAACCAAGAGGGCACCTAGTTGCTGACAGCTGATCCTACTAGCAGCACATTGTGCATGGAACCATCTAAGGGGCTAGTGCAAGCCTATGTTGAAAGCATGGATGTGCAGGAGGAGATTCATCAATATATCTCCACTGTTGATGGCCAAGATGACTGGGGAATACTACAAATCCTTGAGAGATTCAAACAAGAGCCCCTTGAGCTAAAGTCTTTACCGACTCACTTGGAATATGCATTCTTCCAAAATGGCAAGTTGGTAATTATCAATGCCACCCTTGTTCCTGAACAAAAAAAGAAATTTCTGAGGATGGTGAAAAAATGGGTTGCTGCATTCGTGTGGTCCTATCCTGAGTTGACTGAAGTTGATCCTAGGATCTGGTAGCACCGGATCTACCTTGACCCTTCCATGAAGCCACGACGATAGCCACAAAGATGGTTGAATCCAAAATTGAAGCAGGTTGTAAAAGATGAAATTGAACAATTGCTTAAGGTGGGATTCATCTATTCTGTTACCAATAGTGAATGGGTTGGCCCACTTGTTATCGTACCCAAGAAAGGTGGCAAGTGGAGGGGCTGTATTGATTTCTGGTTGCTCAACATGGTGATCTTCAAGGACCACTTCCCACTTCCATTTGTGGACCAGGTGTTGGACACAATCGCAGGACACCAATATTACAGTTTTTTGGATGGTTACAGTGGTTATAACCAAATCCAAATAGCACTAGAGGACCAGGCCAAAACTGCTTTCACAAGTCCATGGGGGACTTTTGCATATAAGAAGATGCCCTTTGGCCTGTGCAATGCGCTTGCGACATTCCAACGCCTTATCCTAAGCATCTTCCAGCAACAAATCAGCAATGGTGTAGAAGTCTTCATGGATGACTTCTCCACCTATGGTGCCACGTTCGAGCAAGCCTTGGATCATCTAGAGCAGGTTCTAAAGAGGTGTGTAGACACCAATTTGCGGCTCAATTGGCAAAAGAGCCATTTGATGGTCCAAGAGGGCANACGTCCTTCTTTGTAAGCTCTACCAACGGCTGGGCGATCTTTGAGAAGNACCAAGTACTGTCAAAGATGTGCGATCATTCCTTGGACACACTGGTTACTACCAGCGTTTCATTGAGAACTTCTCAAAGATCGCCCAGCCGTTGGTAGAGCTTACAAAGAAGGACGTTCCATTCATCTAGATCAAGGAATGTGAGTCTGCATTCCAAGAGCTGAAATAGAAACTCGTAGAAGCTCCAGTTCTATGGACACCTGATTGGTCCAGACTCTTTCACATTATGACAGATGCCTCCAACTACACCTTGGGAGCTATCCTTACACAATGTGATGATCAGAATCGTCCGTATTATATCCACTGTGCAAGTCGTAGCATTGTGGGTGCTCAGCTGAACTATACCACCACTGAGAAGGAATTGATGGTGGTGGTGTTCGCCTTGGACAAATTATGGCACTATGTGCTCGGATATGAGGTGTTTGTGCACACTGACCACAGTGCTATCCGGTTCCTGATGAACAAACCAACGGTGAGCCCTCGCATAATCTAGTGGTTGGTGATTCTTCAAGAGTTTGATCTTACCATAGTAGATAGAAAGGGGATTGAGAATGTGGTCACTGACCACTTATCTTGGTTACGATGGGATGATGCAGAAGAGGAGGAGCCTTTATCCAACCAGTTTTGAGATGAACTCCTCTTCACAGGCATCGTTGATCCTCAAACACCCAAGGAATCTCCTTGGTTCAATTGCATCCTCATCTACCTTACAACCTAGGAGTTGCCAAAAGAGTGGAACCATCGACAGAAACAATAGTTTCTCTATAAGGCCAAGCATTTCATGGAAATCAATGGCCACCTCTACAAGGTGTGTGCAGACAACTTGGTTCGATGGTGTGTCCCTGATGATGACACACTACGCATCCTCCAAGATGCTCATGAGGGCCCATGTGGGGGCCACTATGTTGGACGTCGAATGACCATTAAAATCCTACTTGCAGGGTATTATTGGCCTACACTTTTCAAGGATGCACAATGGTTTGCCCGCTCCTGCGAATGATGCCAAAGAGATGGTGGGATGATGGCACGGTTGGAGGGACCTCAACAGTGGATCTAGCCACTGGAGCCCTTCGACATCTAGGGTATCGACTTCATGGGGCCCATCACCCCTTTGTCAAACGGAAAAGCATACATCATCGTGGCTATGGACTATTGTATAAAGTGGGCAGAAGTGGCAACCATTGTCAACTGTTCTTCAAACACCACCGCATGATTTGTCCAGCAACAAATCGTTACTAGGTTTGGAGTGCCTCGTGCACTCATTTCTGACAATGGGACTCACTTCACGGGTGTCACTTTTCAAAAACTTATGCAACGCTTAGGGGTTACACATAAATTCACAACACCTTATCACCCCCAAGCCAACAGGTAGCTGAATTCACCAATAGGGAGATCACCAATATCCTTACTCGAACCATTAGCAAATACAAGAGAGATTGGAGTACCAAGCTCAATGATGCCCTATGGGCCTATCGCTCCACTTGGAAACTTCTTGTAGGGTACTCTCCCTATGAGTTAGTGTACAAAAAGTTGCCAACACTTCCAATCCAAGAAGAACTCCAGACACTATCCACCACCTCTGACCTCGTTCTTGACCTACCGCTAGCACAACGAGAACGATTGATCAATTTAAGTGTGCTAGATGAGAATCGATTAGTGGCCCTATTTTCCAATGAAACCCACAAGGCTTATAACAAGAAACGACATCATCTTAGGATTCGAAAGGTCACATTTCGATGTGGAGACAAGGTATTGTATTGGAACCCCTCACATGTATCCCAACCGACAAAGTTTTAGACACTATGGGAGGGACCATATATGGTCTCTGAAACCTTCCCATCCAAGGCCTTGCTCATCCACAAACCTGGAGATCCCACCAGAACACAGTTGATAAAACGCCAACAACTAAAACCTTTTCGTGAGCTCCACACAACTAGTGCCACTGCCTCGTCATCAACTGGTCACCCACACTCCATCTTTCGTGTCTCCTCCTTTCCATCCAGTCGTGGGGGAGACCCTCATCCCTGTTGATCCATTTCACTGCACCCCTCATCATTTTGTTATTTTTTGTTTTACACTTTTTTGTTTTCCACTTGTTATTTTACACTTTTTTGTCTTTCACAATCGTTCATACATTTGCAATTTCTTGGTACATTTTTCCCTTTCTTTACTTATCTTTTCTTTCTTTATGCATGTTTTATTTTTTCGCGTAATTACTGCTATGTCATCTTGGTGTCTTCAGACATCTAGCGCAGTCTGTTTTCGTTATGATGGGTACTGTAATAGTCTTCCTTGTTATCTAGCTCCCGTCGTTGCATGGTTATCCTTGGATTTTACGTCATTTTCACTTCATAAACTCGACAGTGAGTCCACGTCATCCACCCATTCACCATTCCATGATTTTCCTTTTGTCGCAAACATGCAACCCCTTTACTTAAAAAATTTTTAATCAATGTGTGACTTGTGTAGTTCCCCAACTGTTGGATGACCTAATGGTTTGACTCAGGTGTGACTTCAAGGGGAATGCTTTATTCATTGTTCCATTCTGTTCCCTGGGTTGCTGGTGTGTCCTTATGGATTTCATACCACTCCAAGTCTCTCTCCATGGGAGCTTTTGGGTAGTTCAACCTTGCATGGTGTGGTCCTCACTGAAAAATTTAAAAAAAAAAAAAACAAAAAAACAAAAAAAAAATAAACTGAGGATTCAAAGCACACCCCTTGGTCGGATGCATGCACACATGCATGGGTCTTCGCATGGTGTGGTTCCCCCGCACAAAAGAAAAAAAATATATCGTGGTGGGAATGCAAAGCACACCCCTTAGACCGCCTCTCACGGGCCACATGCACTAGTTATGGGACTTCCCTGGTCCCCTCTAACTTTGTCCCATATCACTTCCTTCTTCTCACGTTTCTTGGAGTGGTGGTTCTCTATGGGGTCATTCTTATTTCCTTGGGGGATGATCGGGACTTTTTCTATCACTACGAGGTCACTGCTTGTGGATGGTTTTGGGTCTTCCCTCAAGAAAGGTTCTACTAGGTCACTTAACCATGCTCACACACGGAGTTTCATGTGGCCAACACCCAGAATTTTCATTCTCTCATCTCCTTCCATTCTCACTTCTCTTCGTACTCACCTACTACCCTTTTTATGTTTTGTATGTTTGTCATGTTTTTTGTAGGTCTCTCATGCCTTGGCGGGTTCTCTTGGTTTGGAGTCTTCATGGGTCACCACCAATTATTGGCACCTAGGCTCACGGACCTTGGTGTTGAGGGTATGCGGGGGCTACAAAGGCTGTTGCCTGCTATGGGGAGGACCCACCTACATATTCTTGGTTCTGCCTATTAAGCCTCCCATCCTTTGGATTTCTTGGTTGATTGTTTTCAGTGTCCCATCATTTGTTTTCTTCCTCGCAGAGTTCTTTTTGACCCCTGTTCTCCAATTTTGTCTCTTTTTCGCACTTCATTCCCTTCCTCCTATCCTCAGCCATGACCGGGCCTTTCCCACACTTCAACCACCTCAATTTGGATTTTCAAATTCATCATTTTAGGTGTTTTATGGGTTGGTCAATGCTGGTCCACGAGTGAACAGTACTACATATACTAGGCCCCGTATACGCAGCACCTATGTATACGTGGCCCCATCAACGCAGTGCCCAGCCCCTATATATACCCCATCACACTTTGTCATTTTTTCATCATTTGGAGTCCAAATTGAGGGGAGTTTTTGCCATTTTTTCTACCTAACCTTTCCCAACGCACCTACATTCCATCGCGTGTCCACATCAACCTATCCTTGCCCCTTTTTACGCAACCAGAGGTATGCTCTCAATCGTGGGGGGTGGTGCCTGTAAGTAATTAATTAATTAATTAATTAGTTGTTAATTACAAAAAATTTGGTTCTAACCCCTAAATTAACACTCCGAGAGACTTAACGGTGTGCTGGTGCCATTAACATAACTTAGTCAAATTGAGAAAGTATATATAGACCATCTTAAGCTACTTATGAATGGTCTAACAGATGGTTATGTTTGATTTCAGATGGCACCCAAATCGAGGCATCCAAGGGATGAAGGACCATCATAACCAAGGGACAAGCGCCCACGCATGAGAAGGGGATGAGGTGTGTAACCGCCAGAGTATGTGGAGGGCTCTCATGCAACTGGGCCCTTCCGCAAATGACTTGATGTGGAATCTATTCACCAAATTCCCGAAGAGGAGATTCTTGATGTGCAATTGCTAGGGGATGAGACTCCTAGGATAGCACCACGGCTTGAGGTCACCTTGACCCAAGTCTTTCTTGATGCTATCACGCCACGCGAGGTGCAACGGATGGTCCTCCAAGAGTTAAATTTTGGACCATTCCTCGAGAACGCACCAGAAGACGTGAGGCTCCAATTACAAAACTCTCCGATGTGGTCAATCATCACAACCAGTGGTGAGTGGTACTTAGGAGAAACTTATCTCTTTTGGACGAATAGGCAACCAGGGTCTCTTACTCTTCAGAAGCAATAGTGCAAGCTTTGGGGTTGCCTGAAACTAGGGCAGATGTGGTACAAATTCCGAAATAGGCCGATCCAGAGGTAAAGGCATAATGGACTAGACATTGCTATAAGGTAGAGCGTAAGGAATTTGGCTCCTTGACCACGGCAGAGAGAGTCTACTCAAAGATCACATCTTACCATCTGAATCCAACGGTAAGACCCAGCAAAATCACTGCCTTCTCCGCTCGTGCATGTGCCACCTTGAGTGGGAAATTTCCCATGAGTCTTCCATAGCTATTTTTTTTTGAAGATTGAAAAGAGGTTCACTGAGAATGAATGTGAAATACGAGCTCTCCCCTTTCCCTGCCTAATCCGAAAGTTGTGCAAATGGGCAGGGATAGCACGATATTCTAACAACATAATCTGGCATGCCCCAATTGCCTCGTGGTGAGAGGTGATGAAAGACAAAACTCATGCCACCACACAGATAGAGGAAGAGCAGCAACCACCTCCACCACCTACACAAACAACGCAATCGAGCTTGCAAAATACAGCAGAATACATCTGCGAGATCCGAGAAATGCTCTCGAGTCAGCGAGAGCCATCTGGCAGGACTGGTGGAGGAGAAGACCCTTCGGTTTATCGCCCTGCCATGAGCCACCTGGAGTAAGTGGCTCAATCAGTCAGCTTGCTTGAAAGGGCAGGGCCGATATTTTCCACCACCCGAGCACCCATTCCAACCAGAACAGATCCAAGCATCTGAGATGTATCAATTGCAACCCAATATATATTCCCTGAAATCTCAGGGAATGTTGCTACCTTCTCAGTATGCTTGGAAGATGGTAAGGGGGCGACGGTCCTGGTGATGCAGCACTAGTAATAGAAAGTTGCGGCCGAAGTGGTTGCTAATATAATTGCTACAGTTTTCAATGCACTGGTAGCACCTGTACCAAACATCTATGGACTATAAGATGTACAGGTGTTTTCTGGAACTTCACGTAGCAAGATTGATGTAGCCCAACATGAAGAATTGTTGGACTGACTGGTGGAAACTGGGTAACCGCTTCCAGATGTCTTCGTCCTTCTAGACAACATCACTGTGACCCAGTCGAAGCTACTCTCGGTAAGGGGCAAGAGCCTTATTTTGGAAGGGAAACTAGAAGGTACTTAAGCTGCTTATCAGCGCTTGGCAACTGAGGTAGCCCAATTAAGAGCCCAGCTTGTTGATCCAGCCATCCTTGACCGCGAAATCACCAGAGATGAAGCTTTTCAACAGCTTTAGCTTAAGCTTCAGGTTGTTGAGGATGTAAGGAAGATGGCGATCCTAGACAAGTCCATAGCAGACGCCCGAGCGTATCACTTAGAGAAGGACTTGGCGGAGGTTCACCAGGAGAACGTGCAGTTGACCGTAGAAGTTCATCGCCTGTGCAATGTTGGTGTAGAGAACAAGCACATGAAAGATTTCATCCACCAACAACAGGAGGAGCTAGCCAGGGTGAATGTTGACATAAGAAGGTTGGCTGCTGAAAATTAGAACCTGTCAATGGAGGAGGTTTGGGCATTATGACAGAAGTCTACAATCGAAATTTTCTCTTGGAAGAATAAGGCCCTAAAATTTGAAAAAGTCAAAAATCATTACAAGGACCAAGTGGGATTGCAGAAGGAGGTAAATGAGAAGCACATTCAAGTCGCTAAAGCCTAGATGAACCAAGCGCTCCAGCAGCTCCGAGAGGGAGGTGATGTATGGCCATCTATCTTCGATGGGTTGAACACCTACAATAAATTAGAAATCCACCTAAAGGAGCTGCAAATTGAAGAAATGACAGAATACATGGAGTTAGCCAACCTTCGGTATGCAAACCTGGCTATGCTCACAATCGGGAGACCGCGGTTAGAGTTAGAAAAACAAGTGGCTGCCTTGTATTCCCTATACAAGGGTGAGTTCCAGGTGCACAAGGCAACAAAACTGAAGCTAGCAACAGCAAACATGAAACTCAAGATCCTCCGCACAAGCTTTGAAGGCCAACATACTGTCATGGAGGACCTAGCCCGAAGAATGAGTGACTACTAGCAACTACAGGCATCAATCCGAACGTTTGATATTGAATGCAAGTAATTCGCAGCCTGGTTTGTCAATTTAAAGAACTCATTCCAGTGCTGCCTTGCCCTTGGGAAGTTCTAGTTCTAGCACACATTGGAGAAGCTGCCTATACCGTGAACGACCCCAGAAGCAAAGAAGAGAAAATGAGGGCTCTCTTGGAGGCTTTCTGGCTGCCTCCAGAAGTTGCAGCTGCCACAGGGTTACTGAAATCCATGCTGCCACCAACGCATGGGCCAAAGGCTAGAGAAGGTCCATCAAAACCACTGCCCCTAGGGACGGTGTGATCTTCCCTAGCAATTTTGTGCATCATCCTACACAGCAGAGGCTCTAAGACCAGCGAGGTGTTCAATTTTGTCTCTAAACACTGTCATTTTTGTAATTTGTCCTCCTCTATAACTCGGGCACTTGGTAAATTCATGTGTGTGTCATGAATGTGTTTAGGCTATGTGTGTTGTAAATAAGAATCCATACCTTCCAAATTGTAAAGTAACTCGAGGATGAGTTTTTGCTCAGTCATGGGGGTATGATGAAGTGTCATTAAGTCAATGCGTCGACTGGGCCGTGTATACGTGGCCACGTCAATGTGGGCCCATCGACGTAGCCTCCCTGCATTGATGTGGCCCCGTTTACACAACCATTCTTCCCGACCTATATATATGAGGGCCTTCCACTTCATTTAGGCATCTTTTTGAGTAGTTGTAGCGAAGCTCTTGCAGTTTGCTCCCGCAAGAGATAGAATATTTTCCAAGTGCCCACAGCAGGTGTAAGAAAAGTGATCGGATCTTTATTCGACTGTTGATGTATCTGAGCCCATTGGCGTGATGACAATAAAGATGAACTGTTCAAGCATTCCTTGCAACATTTGGACTTAGTTATTTCATGCATTTAATAGTTTAATATGTTTATGCTTTATTAGTTACTTGTTGATTACTTATGTTTTCATTATTATAATTTCAATCGTTATTGTTCATTCGTAGTTTTTTAAAGACATAAGTATGAACATCTCGAACGTAATCCAAACACTTGGTAAGCCCAGTGACGCTTAACGTCTGGTAACCCAGTAGTGTTAGGAAATGCTTAGAACATGCTCGGAAGATGGGACCAGATACTTATGCTAGGAGTAGTTAGAATATAAACTAGGATAATTAGAGATTAGATAATAGTTTATTCCTTACTTTCCATACCTCAATTAGTTGCTAAAAAGATAATTAAAAAGATATAAAAATCATTAGCCTTAGTCTCACTTAACCATCGTAAACAGGACCTCACAAGTGACCCAAGGTTTCATTGGTTAGAAGTCTGGTGTATGTTAAGTGCTTACAGTCTGCGGATTTTGACCGAGTCGAGTGTGAACGCTCGTGATTTGTATGGTTGGGCGTAGGGGTACCTAGCCACTCATGACTTGTCAAGTTGTTTATTGTATGATTATTTTAATGTTTTGATTTTTAATGTTGGCTTATGTTCTAATGGTAGCCTTTGATGGTAATAATGATGGCTCGAGCAAAATTCCCCCTCCTCACATAGTTTGATCTAAGCTATTGATGTTGATAATGTGTTATCACATCTTAGGTGTTATGGCTATTGGGTTATTGCTACATTTATGGTTTTAAAAACTATGTATCATCTACTTTTGTTACACTACGTAACTATGTCTATGGACTATGTTTGACTTCATGATGTTGCATTTTGGCTTTAACTCAATTCTACTCCATGGATATAGATTTTAGTTGTTTTTTATATTTTATATTTTTCTACATTTTATGTTCCATGTAAATAATATATTTAGGCCAGACATTAGAATAACAAGACTACCAAGTAAAATTTAGTAATGTGAGGTAATAAAACAAAAAATGTAAAATAAGGCATAATTGTTCAAGTAAAAATTGTAAAGAATGCAACAAAGCAAACAAGTCATAACATATGTACAAAGGAGAACAATAAGAAGTTATCATATTCACCAGTTTTAGGCCATGATAGGCCATGGTGTTACCAATTTTAGGCCTTGGAAAGCCGTATTAATTATGCAATTGGTTTCTACTCTTTGACAGATTAGGAAACTGGTAAGGTTTTTCTTGTATAATTTTTTAGTCCCTATCCCCATCTCTAATAATGCTAGACAGGAGTTCTTCCCAAGACTCATTTAAGGCTTTAGTGTTATTGGTTTTAGCTTCACTAGGGTTATTACCACCATTGGTTTCATTATTGGCCATAGGAGTTTCCTCTTGAAACTCCACTTCAGATCCTTGTTCAATGTCAACATTACTTACTAACAATGGCATTGGTCTATCTCCATGAATAATGATTTCACTTTTCTCGTAAGGTAGATCAATCTCTTGGTATATTGGAAAAGAAACCAATCTTAACTTGGCCAACCATGGTCATCCTAGGATTAAGTTGAAGCCTGTTATCTCTTCAACCACTAAGAAGTTGGCGAATGTGAAAAACTATTCCCTAGCTACAATGTCTAACAAGATAGAGTCTAGTACAACTATTTACGATCCATTGAATGACTTGAAAGCAAATGTAGAGATTTCCTATATGTTTTCAATTAGGCCTAATTGCTCAATGATGGTAAACGGTATTACATTCATTACCATCCCATCATCTATATGAACATGATGAACCTTATACTTGCCAACACATATGTTAATGAGAAGAGGAGCAGATAGCACTTCTTTATTTTATGGATTAGTGTTCACTTCACTATCACAAAAGGTGAGTGTGGTTTCATGCTTGTCTTTTTTAAGTGAAGTTTGCGTTAATAACAAAGTGAATGGATTCTTTGCTAGCAGGCATGCTTTCACTCATGGGAATAGAGGTCAACATTTGAAGTAGTACATCTCTATAACTAGGGAAAGTCATGATTAGGTCATATAGGTTCAATAATGTGTTTTATTTTAGGGACCATTCAACGTCTTTCATTTTTGTGAAGAAATTCTTTTTGTTGGTGTGTGATTTTTTAACTTTGCTAGTCTTAATTTCCTTCATTCTTGTAGTGCTTGAAAAATTTGGTGTTGGAGATTCAAGAAATTTCAACATGAAATAGTTTTAACTTTAGATCCACAAGCCTTGCAAAGAGGATTTGAAGTGCCTTGGATAGTCTTGTCAATCACCCAAGGACTTATAAATTTGTTATTGGTGTGCATAATAAAAATGTAAAGCATATGAAAAGACAATTGACATGTAGATTAGAGAAATGTAAAATAGAATGTGACAAACAATTGAAACTACAAACTTGTATTAAAATGATAAAGAGTTCATGTAACCAAAGGTTAGAGAATACAAGTTTTGAGAATTTTAATGCTCAAGAGCTTAAGGAAAAGTGCTTGGAACTTGGTACAACCATAGGATGTGTTCTACAGTAAGATTTGTCCTCAAGAATGCTACACGATTTGCCCTTTGAGCTTTGCTCACCATTGGTTTCCTCTACAACTTTGATCTACATTGGGAAGAAGATGATTGCTGACTTTTGGGTATATGCACTGCTACGAAAGTTTCATGTTTGGTCTAGATGCAAATTTGTCAAAAATCCCTACAATAAAATAAATCTTTGTCTAAATAGGCCTTGGGTCCTTGATTTGTTGTCATTAATTCTTCCATGATTGCTAACAAATTTCTAGAACATTCCATTGTACCTCGCACACCTCCATACAACATAGGAATAATTTTATCTAATTTTTTGCTCTACCGTGCCTCTATACCCTATCATACCGAATTCCCATGCCCAACATATGGAATTAAAACCCAAATCTTGAATACTGTCTTTGTAGGCTGTTCAACGTATGAAACTACAATGCTTAGCGTATGAGGCTAAGATATCAAATTTTGTAGCTTTTAAAACATTTTTAACTCCTCATACATGGATTTTGCAAGCTTGCCCCTCCACCTCCACGCCGTCACGGCGCTCAGATTACAATCGTCCATGCTCGTGTCTTCGTCGTCGTCATCGTCTTGGCATCTTGACAGCATCATCACCTCCTTGATGGAACCGTTTTCAAGGCTGAGTTCCAGTCCAACATGGCCAAGGTTCTGCATCTGCATCTGCTGACGCGGAAGCGGGCACCGTTGGTGGTTCACTTCCATCCATCCCTACTTCGCCTACACTTGCAGTCGCGGCTTCGTGGCTCTGGATAATGCGCTATTCAGTATTGAGCACCCACCAATCTTCACACCCACAAGAGTTAACAGCTCCCACATCTTCAGCAGTCTATGCAATCTTAAGCAGCAGCCTCAGAAATCCATCGGCCATCACAAAATAATTCATTGGGAAGTCAACTACCATAGCTACATCAACAATCAAATCACAACTCACACATGTTCCCGCAGCTACAGGGAATTCCACAGCATTCTGAACATGTGCAAATGCCAGGGAACAATATTAAGGCTGGGCTGGCACCCAATGACCAGTTGTTTCCTCTAGTTTCAAATATTCAATCCTACCAAGGCATGAAAGATTACAGCAGCCTCCTCTTCCTCCAGGGCCACCACCTGCTTCATCCACGGGAGTTACCACTTCAATATCTGCCAGCCCACCATCTCTTCCAAACGTGGCTACTCTTCCAACGTCACTGGTAGCACAGGGTCTTAGATCAGCACGGGCTCCAGTGACTTCTACATTACCTGTTGTTTATGGTTCTTCAACAAGCATACTAAGTCAACACGCTGAGAAAAATATAACTGTACCTGGTACCCCTGCTCTAGCTTCCATGTTCTCAATTCTACCTCCCAATGTTGTAACCCAAGAACAGAATCAGCCTGAGTTCCTATCCATCCAGCATAATAATTGAACACAATTTAATTCTGATGTACTGAAAGTACGACATGAACATGTTGTTAGATCACTATATGAGGAATTGCCTAGACAATGGACAGCATGTGGCTTAAGATTCACGTCCCGAGAAGACCATCGGAATCACGTGGACTAGCATGTTTCGCAAAATAGATCAATATCAAAAAATCACAAACAAAAGGCTCCACAGACAATTTCTCGAAGATGGTTTCTCAATCAAAAGGAATGGCTTAGCGGAACAGAGGTGATTACGGCATCAGAATCTGCACCACTATTCTCCCCAATGGAGAGACTATTCCAGAAAAGAAAGAGAGTGAGGAAGTTTGTGTTCCTGCAGATGAAAGCCAAAATGTATGTGCATTATGTGGAGAATCCTTGGATGATTTTTATAGTGATGAAAGAGACGAATGGATGTATAAAGGTGCGGTTTACATGAATGCATCCAACGGGCAATTTGAAGGTATTGATAAGGCCAAATTAGGCCCAATTGTCCATGCCAAATGCGCGGCAGTCGGCAGACAGGAGGATCTGTTTCTGTTAAACAAATACAGGTACGCCTGTGCAAATTCAAAAGACAACTTGTACAAACAAAATATATGAGTAGCCATAAATCCAAACATAGAATTAGAGATGGCGATGATGGTGCTACTGCAACTTTTGTTGCTGTTTGTGCTGAGGGTAGCAGCAGCAGCACAAGGAGGTGGCATTGTTGTCTTGAATTCAAGGATTTGTGTACAAAACGAAAATGATGTATGCCTGTCGTCCAACGCCATATTTGCACTGGGTTTTCACCCTATTTCCCACAAATAATGTCCTTGCTATTTGATACACCAGAATTGCTTCAGCTACTTCCCTTGCTAATACAACATTGGTTTGGGTGGCTAATCGATATGTACGTATGTTACCATTCAGTTCACTTGCCCTGCCATGCAGAGAGTGCTTTTTAATTTTTCTTGTTCTCCTTTGGTCTTATTATACTTCTTCCTTGGATGCCTCTTACTGCTTTTAATCATTATACCTCTCCACTTCTGTGCCACAAGCCTTCCTGGTTCTGCTTTTGCTTTCTTATTAATAATTACTATCATATATATGAATGGGACCCCAACACTTCTTACTGAGATTACAAAACACTATATTCAATATCAATTCCATTAATTTGATATAGCGAAATCTACTTATTGGAATTTCTCTGTTTCCGCGGAGCTTTGAGCTTTATAATAAAATTTCAATTTCAAGCGCAGTAACGTCGTTTCATCATCTGAAATCATTGGCATTTACACTAC
Organism: Gnetum montanum; assembly: GCA_015680685.1. Taxonomy (NCBI): domain Eukaryota; kingdom Viridiplantae; phylum Streptophyta; class Gnetopsida; order Gnetales; family Gnetaceae; genus Gnetum; species Gnetum montanum. The sequence continues at coordinate 340,832 of MNCI01007486.1, forward strand.
CCATGGTATCTAAAATAAACTAATAAAGTAAAATAGATTGCCTTTTCGTTAGTCATGCTTTGCAATAGGGCTCTTAGCGTATGCATTTAAACAACAATCGAGTTGAATTTGCGTGAAGCATTAAAGAAGAGACGGTGTTAGTAATAGTAATGATGCTCCCCCTCCCGTGGCCTAGATTTTCCCATTAGTTGCTTTGTTTTATTCCATCATTGTCGACCATTAATGTTATTTGGCTATTTTGTATGCTTATGTCATTTGTTGCTCAGGGCAACTATGGCTATTGAACATTATGTATTTATTTTTTATTATTTGTAACATGGTGTTGTTGTTGATACCTAAATTTTGGATACGCTGTGAGTTTTTTAGGAGACTATAGCCGTTTTAAGAGACTATTGCCTAGGGCACCTCCGGTAGGGCGCCTCCGTATGGGTACAGAAACCTTAAATAATAATAATAATGCACAATGTACCTTAAATATTAAATATCTGTAATTAAAAATGTCAAACATTTTTGATATTGCTGTATGTCGCTGAGATGCAGGTGTGGAGGTGTAGTTGCAGTCGTCGGTGCATCTATCATGTCCTGCTCACTCGCTACAGGCATATGGGTTGCATGTGGCCAACTCGCTACAGGCATATGGGTTGCATGTGGCCAAAGAAAACAGAAGAACAAAATAAAACCGCGGTTGTTGATGGACATGCGCTGCTATGCGTTTCAAAAAGAAAGATTGGCCCTGTTACCAATTCTGAGCCCTTTTATAGCGCCCCTGCGGGAGAAACCCTAGCCCTAAACCGTCATTCGCGGTCAACACGCTGCATCACATGTTTTATAATTTAACGATATGCTATTTTGTTGGCATTTTTCAGGTGACTCATCTTGATTTTATTTCTTTTCTATTCTGCCACCGTTTCAACTGCCAGGCTCCCCTGGCCGCTTAGCTTCCTGCATGTCCGCTTCCAAACCTGCACATGAACCAGTTAGAATGAAATCCAGATCACTCTGAATGGAGAATAGAGAAAATTAAACGTCGCCCATAAGAGAGAGCAATGGTCCCCAAGAGAGTTCAAACGCTGGGCACGTATCTCTCCACCCCCAATGGCTTCTGGTATGTACCTGCCGCTACCTTTGGAAAGAAAAAGGAATGCACGATTTCATTTACATACAGAACGGTAATACAAGTAATGCTTTAAGCATTGAAATTATTCAAGTCCCTTATAATCTCCACCAATGATGTAGCCATCAAACCTGTGACGTGGTTATCTTACTGCATGAGGATGATGATGGGGGATTATAGAAGGTGACCTGCACATTCTCTACAAGATCCATTTTGGGTGCACGGCATCTACGCTACTTCAGGGGTAACCAAGCATGCCTTGACTTTCGCTGGACCAGCACAGGGAAAGTTGTAGACTCCTTGCAACTTCTGTATGCATTTGCAACGGCACAACTGCTAAGTCAACCATGGATTCCTTGCAACTGCATGGAGCGTTGATGGATATTGTTCATTCCAACCATTGTTGTGTGAGCTACTGGTCCACTTTAAAACGTAAAATGGCAGAAATGGTGGAAAGGAAATCAAAATGGAGCCTGGAAATTGGTAATTCTTTGCAATAAACGTGCGCGTTGCAGACCACCATTACTGCGTCAGACCATGCTGCCTACGGCTCTGCCGTCACCTGTTCCGTAAATTGAAATTGTGGAGAGTTATGGTCCATAATATGATAATCAAAATGGATAAGCATTTGTTACATAACCCTTTTGTTACGATTCATTTGAATTTGCATTCCATACTTTGGCATAAATATATCATATATGTGTGGTTGAGGACCTTTTGTGTATATTTTGCTTTTTACATAAAACCAGTACAACATTTGTTGAATTCCTATGAATTTGATTTGTGCATTTTGACTACTTTGCAACTACAATTTCTACATGTGCATTGATAATGGCCCCATGCCTAGCATGGGTGAGGTTGACCTCAACACTTAGCCCCCAAATTACAAATTGTATGCAAGTGCAAGGACCATAAAATTTTGAATAAAAATGCAACAGATGGAGAAACAAAAACAACATGAAACAAGAAATGCAAACTTGAAAGTAAACTATAATGTTTTAAACATGATCAAAATAACCAAAAAATCGAAAAAGACACCGACATAAGCCATCCAAACAACCATTAAAATCTAAATATATAATTTATTGTTATTTTAACTAAGATCTATAGATATGTATGTATAATTATATATATATGTAGATATATGCTTAAGCTCTCATTCTCAATATTCTCACAAGGTAATAATAAAAGTATGCAGACTATTTTGAGCAAGTGACTTATACAAAACTTAATGAGGAGGATGAGCTAAAGCTCATGTTAGATCATAGTAAGCCACAACTTTCAGATTTTTCCTTGTTTTTTTTTTTTTTTGAAAAACACTTAAATTTAAAAAGGGAAACGGAGGTTAGGGTGAGGATTGCTGCCGGACCCCATCATGCTCAAGAACTTATTACATTTCCAATGAACATGGTCCTCATTTTGTTTTGTTTTGTTTTTTTTTAAAGGAAACTTTGCTCATGGTGTATTTCATTCTTGAGGTAGGAATTCCAACACGAGTCTGGCCGAATAGCTACACTGCTAAAGAGCATGGTCCTTTTGGAAACTTTGCCCATGGTGCAGTTCAACCCTCGTGTATGTGCCTTTGATTGATGGCATCATAGTAGGTCTCCTAGGTGGCTAAGGGTTCTCAAGTAGAAATGAACATACTTCACCCCGTTGTTTATAGGATAGCCATGGATCATCATACTTGAGGGCTTGGACTTATGAGAGGAAAGGATAGAATTTTCCAAGGTCACCTAGTAATTATGACTAACCACTCTCCAACATCACATATCCTACACTCACATGATCATGACGATAACATGATAAATTTGTATAAGTCAAATGCTCTATAATCTAACATAACAAATAAACTGAAACCTTGGAATCAAATGAAAGGAGTTATAGTATTTATAAAATATAAAGCAGATTTTATAGCATTATATGATAGTAATAGTAAATTATATTAGACCTACATTATTTTCCAATGGTGTTAAGATAACCCAATATCTAGTAACTCAAATGACAAATGATTATTAAAATCATATGAAGAACACAATAATCAAAACAATATGCTAAGAAAGAAATAATGCAAACAAAATATGGAAACGCAGCAATATACATATGAAATGCAAAGAAAAGGGGGAAAAAAACATGCAACTAAGAATCTACCAAGTGCCCACGTAGGGTACCTAAGTAGAAATGCTTCAAATGAAATGCATTAAAATTTTTATTCAACCTATATCCTTGCAAATCAGCAACCTTGAACACATTTGGGGCAGTGATGTCTACAATTTGGAATGGACTTGACCACATAGGGGAAAACTTAGTTTGAGGGCTAGTTTGACCAGACACTTTATCTCTCTTAAGGACTAGATCACCTACTTGAAAATTTTTATCTGGATGTTTTTTATTGAACCATCTCTTGACAATTTGTTGATGCTCAAGATTATGAAAATCAAGACCTACACTTATCTTTCTTGATCGTTTTCTATAAAGTTTTTCTTTAATATAAGTTTCAATGATAGGTCTAGGCCTTGGTGGGTCATCAGATATAGCTTTTCTAGGAGAATGTTCCATGGATGTGTTGTTAAAATTTAGCACACCTTCAAATGTTTTAAGAGGTAAGGTCTTATTTATATCTTTGTCTTCCCCTAAAGGTGGTGGATCACTTAGACAAAATCCATCGTGTTGTTGATAAGGCAAGGTGTCTCCATAGTTTTCTTCACCTTCTCTAGAACTTTGATAGGATTGGATGGGATCTGCATAAGAGATAGGATTTTTTGTAGTTCCACTCACATAGTCATTTTCAACATGTTCACTACACTCAACCTCAATAACCCCAACATAAAGATTAGCATTTCGATCTTCCAAAGATTGATTTTGTTGATCCAAGGTTGTTACTACTTGTTTGTAGAAGGGTTCTTGGGGTATAGTCATGTATTCAGATTTTCCTTTGATAGGGATCAATAATTCCGAGAAATCTGACCTAAAGAAGCCCCCAAACTTAGCTCCAAAAGTCCTAGATAAGAGCACACCATATGTGGGTTTCATGTCAACTACTAGGATATCCGTATAACATGTAAATGTAGGGTATTGCTTAAGTTGTACCTTTGCTCCTTTTAATAACCCTACCACAGGTACGTTAGATCCATCGAGTTGAATCACACTTTTAGTTTGTGGTATCATTTGTGCTCCTAAAGCGTTACAAACGTCAAGAGGCATAACACTAACAGTTGCACCGGAATCCATTAAACAGTTATGGACATTCTTTCCTAAAATAATCAAAGTGGTTAGGAAAGGGGGATGGTCCTTTTTGCTAGACATGGAATTATTCACGTTTTGTACTGATAATGTGTTAGGACTTTCTGCAAAGTGAACTTGCCTTTCGGGAATTGGGGATTTTTCTCTTTGGGCTACGGGTATATGAACCATATCCCAAATTACTTCTTTCATTTCGTTAAAGTGTAGGAGGTCATACATCGAAATGTTGGCTTTAACTCTTTTTAAGTCCTCAACCAAATCATAATTCTTATGTTCATCTTTGGCTTCTTATTGAGATGGAACTCTTCTAAGTATAGAAGGGGGGTTTGGTTGTTGTGGGGCAATTACTTGGGATGACCCGGATTGGTTGTTTGTATTGTTTTGACTAGGAACTCTTCTATTTGGAGGTGTATAGGAATTGTTCCTAGTTTGTTATTGTGTAGCATTCATAATGTCACTAATTTTGCAGTAGCAAGTGTCGTGTGGGTCACGGTCGCCTACCATAACTTGTTCTAATGAGGAAACCTCTTCATTTTCTGTCTCATGAGGTACATTAAGGACCATGATAGGGGTTTTCCCATTTTGTTGCCCTTGGGTATTGTCACCATACAATGCCATGAATTGAGGACAAGTATTTTTGGAATGTTGCCTCGTATTATGAAGACGATAATAATCATCGTTGATGGATACACTTGGTTTTTCTGGTTATATAGGGCCTTTGTTATTGTTTCTCTTTAGCTCAACCACTTCATTGGATAGTTTTTATAGTGAAGTGAGTATTTGGATCATCTGATCTTGGGTTTGGGTTGGTGGTTCAACAAAATTTGATGTCCCATTTGGGTTTATAATGGATTGAATCAAGGCTTTTGATTGGTCATCATTCAAACAAGTGTTGGATGGTAAAAATGAAAAGGACATGGGGCCTTATGAATAATTACTTAAAGGTTGAGTTGATTGAAAAGGAGAAACAACTTGAGGCATAACATTAGACGTTTAAAAAGTTGGTAGGAGTGGGTTTGATTGCATAGGGTTACTAACACTCATCATCCTAAATTGGGTTTGGATGTTATTCATAAGGGTTATTTGCTCTAATTCCACAGCTTTTGACATTGCACCTTGTATTTCCATTATGTTGGGATCAGATTTGATAGCATAAGCGAAGAATGGATCAATGGTAGAGAGATAGAAGTTGAGGATACCAACTAGTTGTGGTCACATCTCATTTGGCACATAGGCTAGTTGATGAAGGAATATAAGGTTATAATCCCTAACATTTTCCCTAGGTAGCTTTCTTAGGCTGGTAAAGTTGCTTGATGCAATAGCAGGGCTTGTAAATTTGTCAAATTGATTCAAAAACTTGATTTTGAATTCTTGCCATGTGTTAATAGAGGCATAAGAAAGCATTAAGAACCATTGGGTTGCTTTGGTCCTAAATGTTGTTACAAATACCCTGCATGCCACATCATTATGTATAATGTTGTGGATCCCTAATAAGGTTCTAAAACATTGTATGTGTTGGCAGGCATCATTCGTAGGGGTTGTAGGATCGAAGAACAGGTTTATGTTTTGAAGGGATTTTGGTATGTCATGGTAGTTATTAAAATTAAAAGGGTTTCTTACCAAGGGAGCCGGGGGTTGATGGGTTGCCATCTTAGTCCGAGGTTTCTTAGGAATTGAACTTGGAAAAAGTGAAGCTTGTTGTTTTCTTAAAGTAAATTGACGAGTAGCTAGTTGACTAAGGGTAGGAGTATGAGTTCTTTATTGAGATGTTCTGTAAGAAGAGTCACTCATAAAATGAATAATAACAGGAAATGTAAAATGCTAATAAANAAAAGGAGGTAGTTTCTCAACCTTTTCTTTATTTTCCTTTTATGTTTCTTTTTTT
>MNCI01007486.1:347208-376691 GCA_015680685.1 Gnetum montanum
TATGTGACAATAATAATAATAATAATGAAGTCCACTAATAAAATATTCTTAACCATATGTATAACAACATTAATGAAAATAAAATTCTGTTAATAACTTGGTAGTAAAGATGCACAACCTTTCATATGTCTATAACATTAAACTTCAAGATTCTACTATAAAAATTCAATTCCTTAGAGCTTAAACTATATGTGATCCCTTGTGCATTTTACAAAGAAATTTTAATGGTGAAAGTTTGTCTTAAATTGCTTCTGTAAATCTAGGTTGACTAAAAATTTTAAAATATTGTCGTGACTAACAAGTAAAACTCATTCCTTCGGTACTGCAGATTGCACGTAAGCATAAACTAAATACTAGCCAATGACGATGATGTTGTCACTAAGGATGAAACATTTTTGGTAGTGTTACCATAGATAGAAACCTATACTTGCTACTATGCTACAAATGTAGGCAACAAAACTATACTTATCAGGACAACGTAATAAAACTAGGCAACGCAACGGGACCATAAGGAGTTTCCTGATTGAAAACAATTTATGAGTTAAAGAATGTAATATATTAGTATCTAAGGATTTGAGGATCTGAAAGCCAAAAAAAAATTACTCTTTGAGTTATAAAAAAAATAATGAAAGTTTAAGCATTAAAAAAATAAATTTAAAATTAGTGCATAGAGTGATATACGACACAATGTACTGGTAACATGTTTTGAAATTTTGAAAATATTAAATATCTGTAATTGAAAATGCCAAACATTTTTGATATTGTTGTATGTCGCTGAGATGCAGGTGTGGTTGTAGTCGTCGGTGCATCTGTCACGTCCTGCTCACTCGCTACAGGCATTTGTGGTTAACCCAGCGTCTAGAGAGAAGGCCATCATCTGCAGGTGCGTTGTTGTCAGATGTGCGCCGTTCATAGCAACAAGAGGCTAAAATATGGTTTGCATGTGGCCAGAGAAAATAGAAGAACAAAATAAAACAATGGTTGCTGATGGATATGTGTTGCTAGCTGCTACACGTTTCAAAAAGAAAGATTGGCCCCCAGGCCTTGTTACCAATTCCGAGCCCCCTTTATAACGGCCCTGCGGGAGAAACCCTAACCCTAAACCTTCATTCGCTGTCAACACGTTGCATCACATGTTTTATAATTTAAAGATATGCTATTTTGTTGGCATTTTTTAGGTGGCTCATCTTTTCTCTTGATTTTATTTCTTTTCTATTCTGCCATCGTTTCAACTGCCAGGCTTCCCTGGCCACTTAGCTTCCTACATGTCCGCTTCCAAACTTGCACATGAACTAATTAGAATGAAATCCAGACCACTGTGAATGGAGAAATAGAGAAAATTAAACGTCGCCCATAAGAGAAAGCAATGATCCCCAAGAGAGTTCAAACGCTGGGCACATATCTCCCCATCCCCAATGGCTTTTGGTATGTACCTACCGCTTCCTTTGGAAAGAAAAAGGAATGCACGATTTCATTTACATACAGAATGGTAATACAAGCAATGCTTTAAGCATTGAAATTATACAAGTCCCTTATAATCTCCACCAATGATGTAGCCATCAAACCTATGACGTGGTTATCTTACTGCATGAGGATGATGATGGAGGATTATAGAAGGTGACCTGCACATTCTCTACAAGATCCATTTTGGGTGCACGACATCTATGCTACTTCAGGGGTAACCAAGCATGCCTTGACTTTCGCTGGACCAATTTCGCTGGACCAACATAGGGAAAGTTGTAGACTCCTTGCAACTTCCATATGCATTTTCAATGGCACAACTGCTAAGTCAACCATGGATTCCTTGCAACTACATGGAGCATTGATGGATATTGTTCATTCCAACCATTGTTGTGTGAGCTACTGGTCCACTTTAAAATGTAAAATGGCAAAAATGGTGGAAAGGAAATTGAAATGGACCTTGGAAATTGGCAATTCTTTGCAATAAACATGCGCATTGCAGACCACCATTACTGCATCAGACCATGCTACCTACGGCTCTGCCATCACCTGCAGCTTTCTGTAAATTGAAATTGTGGAGAGTTATGGTCCATAATATGATAATCAAAATGGATAAGCATCTGTTACGTAACCCTTTTGTTACTGATTCATTTGAATTTGCATTCCATACTTTGGCATAAATATATCATATATGTGTGGTTGAGGACCTTTTGTGTATATTTTGCTTTTTACATAAAACCAGTATAGCATTTGTTGAATTCCTATGAATTTGATTTGTGCATTTTGACTACTTTGCAACTATAATTTTCTACATGTGCATTGATAATGGCCCCATGCCTAGCATGGATGAGGTTGACCTCAACAGGTGTGACCATGTCCACTATTGATTTTAAATTCAAACTTTTATGGCTATTTTTTTCAGTGTCTTTACATTCTGAAATTGGTTTTTAGTCCTCATGTTTTAAACATATTTTTCATACATTTTTTGTTTTCTATTTTTTATGGTGTTTTATGATTTTATGTAAATGGAAAGGAAATAGGCATGAAATTATAAACTAGACATGAACAAAAAGATCATAGATATGATATAAAATGTAAAAGTTGAAGACAAGGTTATGGATTAAAGGCTATAGCATAAGGTACATGGTTGAGAAAGTAGGCAAAGTGTTCAATTGCGCAAGCATTTTCTAATCTTCAAGAGATTAGGAAATGCATAAGGCCTTTGTTGCATGATTTTATACTCCCTGTTCCCTTTGCTTATTATGCTAAATGGGAGTTCATCCCATGATTTGTTTGTGGCCCTTACGTTATCGATTTTGACTTGGTAATTTTCATTGTGTTTCTCAGCTATATTTTGGGCTACATGAGTTTCTTCTTGAAACTATACCTTCGATCCTTGTTCTATGTCAACATTATTGACAAACAAGGGAGCTACATTTTCCTTGTGGATAATAATCTCATCCCCCTCATAAGGTAGATGAATTTCTTGATGGATTGGGGAAGAGACAACTCATAGTTTAGCTAACCAAGGTCTCCCTAGAATTAGGTCAAATCTTGGTGTCTCTTCCACCATAAGGAAATCAACTGATATGGGGAACTATTTCCCAATTACGAAATCCAACAAAATTGACCCTCTTACCTCTAAACATGACTCATTAAATGATTTAAGTGTTGATGTGGAGGTGCTTTTAATGTGTTCAGCCAAGCCCAAGCATTCCATGATAGGGAAGGGGATAACACTAGTGGCTGCCCCATTGTTCAAATGTACCCAATGTACCTTATACTAGCCATCTTTTATCATTATAAACAAGGGAGCTCTTGAAACCTCATCACTTTGTAAGTTGATCTTTACCTCATCTTGAGATGTTAACGTGTTTGACTTCGTTTCTTCTTTGGGTAAGGGTGGCACTATTACTACATGGATAGATTCTTGGTTGGCCAAGATATCCTCATTAATAGGAATAGAAGTCAGCATCTGAACCAAGAATTCACGATGGGCATAAGAGGTCATAACTAAATCATATAAGCTCAACGAGATGTTCTTCTATTTAAGTGAGAGCTTGACCTACTTCATGTGAGTAAGGAAGTCTTTGTCATTGTTCATTATTTTTGGTTCTTGTTGTGTTTAGCTTCCTTTATTTTACCCAATATTTTCACATCATGTTTTAGCGTTTGTGGTTTAGGCCCCTTCCCTTTCTCCTATTGTTTATTATCCTCCCTAGGTTGACTTGTTGAAGTAGCTTGTGCATTAGTAACCATAGGTACTGCTAATATTGGGGTAGGCTTCAACGTGCCCACCTCTTTTCAAACCTACAATTGTTTATTGTTCTTGGTCTTAGGCTTAGGGGTTGGCTTCCTTCATTTTTTTGTTGGTGACTTTTTATTATTTTTTTGTAAAGAGATTGAGGCATTGACCACCACGAGAGAACATTGATTAGCTTGGATCATAGACGTAGCCATGGTTAGAGGGGATACTCTAATAACGAATAGTTCTTTGGGAGGCATAGGTGATAGTACCCTTATGATAAAAGGATTCCTTAAACTCAATGAAGTTGATGCCCTTTCATCACGAGGAGGTACCCAAATCAGAAATAGCTCCCTCGTAGGTTTAGGATTTTTGCTAATGTTTAATGTGGCTATTGTATAGGGACCCTTGTTAGCATTTAAGGGATCTTTGTATACCTACATGTGTTGGTTTTGAGGCCTAACCAGATTTGATGTGTCTATTACCATTTCACCATTATCTATCATTCTTTGTAAATCATCCTTTAATGCCAAGAAAAAATCAGTTTCATGGCTAGAAAGCTTGTGGTAATTGTAGAATCAATCTAGTTTAAAGTTCTTGGGCATAGATGAATTATCCTTGGTTGCTACAATGGGATCTTTAGTGATCTCACACAAACAATCATTCTCAATCATCTATTTGTATTGGATACACCCATTTTTGAGCAACTAGTCAAGAAGCTTAGATAATTTCAAGGGTAACTTCATGTACTTGGACTAATCCTTTCTCTCAAAGTTAGGCCTTGGTTAATTAGAGGAAGAGAGAGCCAATGTTGAAGGTTGAGTGATGGTGGTAGGGGCTTTTAGATGAGTTTTTTTTCTTTGGCCACAGTGGCTATTGCTATGTTATTTTATTTTCCCTTGTCCTTATCCCTTCTTGTATGTTGATTCTTCTACGCTATGCATGTTGGGCCATTACTAGCTTATGCAACATCCTCTATATTTTTAGTTTGGGAAAAAGCGTGGCTAAGAGATTGTGGATTTAGGTAGTATAACATGGACTTAATAAAATCGTTAACCACTTCATTGAAGATGGCTAGTAGATGGGTTCTGGCAATGAATTAAGGTATCTTGTTAAGAAGAGTATTCCATCTCTGTATAAGATTTTGAATAGGTTTAAGGGGCCCCTGTTTGACCTTCATAAGCTAGTCTAGTATGATATTAGGTCTTAAATTATATTTGAAGTGGTTTAAAAATTGTGAAATTAAGCCTTCTAGGGGGTAATGGAGCCTCTAGGTAAAGCATGATACTAGTCTAAGGCTTTCCCAATTAGGAACATAGGAAAGACATGCATAACAGTGTGGGGCTAGGCTTGCAACAATAAGCATTTGAAATGAAAAGTAATAAGGTAAGAGTTAGGATTACCTTCTTTATTGTATTTAGTGAAATGGGGAATGGGAATGCCCATAGGAAGAGTTATTTGAGTAATAGTAGGACTAATGGGATTTTCTTGGTAAAAGTCCATGATCTTAAGTGTCTGAGTAGTTGAGGCTTTCACAACTCTTCAGTGAAGTCCTAGATCATCTGGAAGGCTTGATATAGGCCTTGGGACATTCCAGCAAGTTGGGGAATTTGTGTTGATGGCTATGGAGGGACTTGAAAGGCTTAGCGTTGTGCAATGGGCATTGGTATTGAGGAAAGAAGTTGGGTGATTACTATGACAGGAGGGTTAAACAATGAAAATGATGTTTGAGTTGGGATTTGTAGGACAAAGGAAACAAAGGGAGTGTATGAGGCTTGTGAAATTTGGGGTCATAGTGAGGGTCCTGCTAGTATAGCCAAGGAGGGTAATGTTTTAGACACCACTAGGGCTAGGTAAACCAAGCGAGGTTGAGTGGCTAAGGGCATCAACAAGAAAAATAATGTAGAGTGAGGCACAAGTTAAGATTGATGGGTAGCAATTATAGTTACTAGGTTGAAGATGGTGGGATACATTTGGGATTGAGGTACCTGACCCATAGGTGACATTGGGGGTGTAGAGCTAAGAATGGTTGTTTGGGGAGAAAACTATTGGAAGAGGTTTCTGATAAAAGTGTTTGGCTCCTACTTTACCTCGAAATCATCCTATTCTTCTTGGCTTTGCATTGACTTAACTTCCTCATTCAAATCATCTATTTTCATAAGCTACACTAGTGATGAGCGGCAAGGTATCCCTACACCCAACCATATGAATCACTAAGGTGTTCACATGCAATCCGGTTGAATTTTGTGGACCTATAGTTCTCCAGTGCACTAATTCCTCTAGGAAGTGAAATGGGCGTTGAGAACATTTGTTGTCTTCCCAATTCCACTTGTGAAGTACAAGTATATGATTAAGTGCAATTGAGGCATGTGATTTTTATCATTTTGTATTTTATAAGTTTAATCATCTACAACAAGAATGAAAGGTAAATTAACTTAAGATCTAATTCATCTACTGCCTAGCTAGCTTAACATAAGTACCCATCCCACTTTCCTGAACACATCTAGCCCTGCTGGGTTACCAAATATTAAGCATTTTTGGGTTACCACATGCTACAAGTATGCTCGAGGTGGTCATGCTTGTGTTCATTAACAACTAGAAATTAATTGCTTAATTAAAGTGCATTAAAGTGAAGTGCATGGATATTAAATGCATCAAGGAAACATTAATCTATTCTCAGTGCTACAAGGATGATCAAAAGGATTCATTTTTATTCTTGTCACATTGTTGTGCTTAGGTACATTAATGTTTGAACAAAGATCTGTACACACTCAGAATCCTGCTGTGGGCACTCAAAAATATTCTTACTATAGAGAAAATAAAGTACAAGAGCTTCACTACTCTATGCAAAAGACTATGAAAAATTCAACTTAAAAATTATGAAAACTTTGAGCCTAAGCACTATATTTATAGCTAGCATATACCCCGTGATATTGGATATTTGATAATGCATCATGGGCTCTAATATTAGATATCCAATATCGGAGCCCATCAAATTATGACTCATCATACCTCCACGACTGAATGAAAACTTGTCCTTGTGTGAAGAATAGGAGGAACAAGTTTCTTACAAAATATTGGGAAGGTATGGGATTATTGACTAATATACAAACTGAATCAAATGGAACAAACAGACTCTAAGTGCCCAAGTGTATGGATATACAATCTTTTACAAAATTTAGGTGTTCATGACAAGAGAAGAAAAAACCTTGGGTGAAACTGACATCCACTCCCCTTGGCAGCTGAAGAGCGATAGAGAAGATCCAATGATCATGAATAGTCCTCATCGTGTGGTACTACTACATCATCCTTGGTGAAGATAGTCCCCCTTCCAGTCCATGCTTTCCACTACAATCACAACAAAATTATGAATTAGTATGCAATATGTAACACATAGCTGGTAAGTACCTTGTCTCATCAATGGTTACACTCAGCTAGGTTGTGATTGTGATAGATTGATTCCTTTAGGAGTGTTACCGAGAAGACTAAAAAATAGGGTAAAATAGATAAGCAGTCCATTAAATTGAAAAAAGTTTAAATAGGATGAAATGCTTGAAGAGGGTGTAAGAATTTACAATAGTAATAATAAGAGGTTTCACTAAAAAACATGTGAAGATGCTTACAATTGGATGTCATTGATGAGGTAAACAAAAGGATTTGATTGTAAGAGTGTTTAAGGATAAAGAACTTAACTAATCCAACCAAAAGATATGCAAGTGGATCCTCCCCAAAGTAGGCACAAGACTTGTATTACTCTTTCATAAATTCAAACCAAGGAGTCTGTGGGCCCCATGGATGATTAATGGTTATGGAAGGTTAAGTACAAAAATCCAGAAGAAACTACCTAATAATTTTGACACATCAAACTAGGACATCAAACAAGAACATGAAACCAGTAATGAGGTGAAACATGGAAAGCATAAATGGATGAGAGAGAATGGAATGGAGTTCCTAATTAAGGTTACATGAAGTCCCTTGTGAATTTTATGGTTACATGACTTGATAAGATTCATTCTTAGTCTGGACCAAAACCAACCATGTTTAGTGACTTCACATCACCATTCTAACACTAGTCCACCCCCTTGAGACACAAGAGTACTCCCACAAAACAACCACCATTCCATATTAGAGAAAAAAAGAGCAGTAGGAAGTGAGGAAGGGCCTTATTTAGTTGGGACCTTTAGGCATGGGTAACGTGTTGATGAGTGGCTAGGTATCCCTACGTCCAACCATACGAATCATGAGTGTTCACGCATGACTTAGTTGAAATTCGCAGACTATAAGCACTTAACATACACCAGACTTCTAACCAGTGAAACCTTGGGTTAGAACAGTTGTTTTCATCCTAATCTCACTTGTGAAGTTTTGTTTACGTTGGTTAAGTGAGATTAAGGCTAATGATTTTTATATATTTTTAATTATCTTTTTGGCGACTAATTATCTTGGGAAATAAGGATAGAATATTAATTAATCTAAAATTATCCTAATCTAAATCTTAACTATTCCTAACATAAGTATCCGGTCCCATCTTCCGAGCACATTCTGAGCATCTCCTAACACTTCTGGGTTACCAAACGTTAAGCGTCACTGGGCTGACCAAGTGTTTGGGTTACATTCGAGATGGTTGTACTTATGGCCTTAACGAACTACGAATAAACAATAGCGATTGAAATTATAATAACGAAAACATAAGTAATTAACAAGTAACTAAAAATCATAAACATATTAAACTATTAATTGCATAAAATAACTAAGTCCAAATGCTGCATGGATTGCTTGAACAGTTCGTCTTTATTGTCGTCACGCCAATGGGCTCAGATACATCAACGCTCGAATAAAGATCTGATCACTTTTCTTACACCTGCTGCGGGCAGTTGGAAAATATTCTATCTCTTGCAGGAACAAACTGCAAGAGCTTCACTACAACTACTCAAAAGATGCCGAAATGAGGTGGAAGGCCCTCATATTTATAGATTCTGGGAAAGGTGGCTACGTAAACAGGGCCACGTCGATGGACCCGCGTCGACACGACCGCGTATACGGGGATCTATAAATATGAGGGCCTTCCACCTCATTTAGGCATCTTTTTAGTAGTTGTAGTGAAGCTCTTGTAGTTTGTTCCTGCAAGAGATAGAATATTTTCCAAATCCCCAGCAATGGAGCCAATGATGAGCGGCTAGGTATCACTACGCCCAACCATACGAATCACAAGCGTTCACATGCGACTTGGTCGAAATCCACAAACTGTAAGCACTTAACATACACCAGACTTCTAACTAGTGAAACCTTGGGTTAGAACAGTCGTTTTCATCCTAATCTCACTTGTGAAGTTTTATTTACGTTGGTTAAGTGAGATTAAGGCTAATGATTTTTATATATTTTTAATTATCTTTTTGGCAACTAATTATCTTAGGAAATAAGGATAGAATATTAATTAATCTAAAATTATCCTAATCTAAATCTTAACTATTCCTAACATAAGTATTCGATCCCATCTTCTGAGCACATTTTGAGCATCTCCTAACACTTCTGGGTTACCAAACGCTAAGCGTCACTGGGCTAACCAAGTGTTTGGGTTACGTTTGAGATGGTCGTACTTATGGCCTTAATGAACTCTGAATAAACAATAGCGATTGAAATTATAATAATGAAAACATAAGTAATTAACAAGTAACTAATAAAGCATAAACATATTAAACTATTAATTGCATAAAATAACTAAGTCCAAATGTTGCAAGGATTTCTTGAATAGTTCGTCTTTATTGCCGTCACGCCAATGGACTCAGATACATCAACGCTCGAATAAAGATCCAATTACTTTTCTTACACCTACTGCGGGCACTTGGAAAATATTCTATCTCTTGCAGGAACAAACTGCAAGAGCTTCACTACAACTACTCAAAAGATACCAAAATGAGGTGGAAGGCCCTCATATTTATAGATCTAGGAAAGGTGGCTATGTAAATGGGGCCATGTTGACACAGGGTGGCTATGTCGAAGGGCCAGCGTTGACGTGGCCGCGTATATGGGGATCTATAAATATGAGGGCCTTCTGCCTCATTTAGGCATCTTTTTAGTAGTTGTAGCGAAGCTCTTGCAGTTTGTTCCAGTAAGAGATAGAATATTTTCCAAATCCCCAGCAACGGCGCCAATGATGAGCAGCTAGGTATCCCTATGCCCAACCATAAGAATCACAAGCATTCACGTGCGACTCAGTCAAAATCTACATGCTGTAAGCACTTAACATACACCAGACTTCTAACTAGTGAAACCTTGGGTTAGAACAGTCGTTTTCATCCTAATCTCACTTGTAAAGTTCTATTTACGTTGGTTAAGTGAGATTAAGGCTAATGATTTTTATATCTTTTTAATTCTCTTTTTAGTGACTAATTATCTTGGGAAATAAGGATAGAATATTAATTAATCTAAAATTATCCTAATCTAAATCTTAACTATTCTTAACATAAGTATCTGGTCCCATCTTCTGAGCACGTTCTGAGCATCTCCTAACACTTTTGGGTTACCAAACATTAAGCATCACTAGGCTGACCAAGTGTTTGGGTTACGTTCAAGATGGTTGTACTTATGGCCTTAACAAACTACAAATAAACAATAGTGATTGAAATTATAATAATGAAAACATAAGTAATTAACAAGTAACTAATAAAGCATAAACATATTAAACTATTAATTGCATAAAATAACTAAGTCCAAATGCTACAAGAATTGCTTGAACAATTCGTCTTTATTACTGTCACGCCAATGGGCTCAGATACATCAACGCTCGAATAAAGATCCGATCACTTTTCCTACACCTGTTGCGGGCAGTTGGAAAATATTCTATCTCTTGCGGGAACAAACTGCAAGAGCTTCACTAAAACTACTCAAAAGATGCTGAAATGAGGTGAAAGGCCCTCATATTTATAGATTTGGGAAAGGTGGCTACGTAAACGGGGCCACGTTGACGCAGGGTGGCTATGTCGATGGGCCCGCGTCGATGTGGCCGCGTATACGGGGATCTATAAATATGAGGGCCTTCCACCTCATTTAGGCATCTTTTTAGTAGTTGTAGTGAAGCTCTTGTAGTTTGTTCCCGCAAGAGATAGAATATTTTCCAAATCCCCGGCAACGACGCCAATGATGAGTGGCTAGGTATCCCTATGCCCAACCATAAGAATCACGAGCGTTCACATGCGACTCGGTTGAAATCTGCATGCTGTAAGCACTTAACATACACCAGACTTCTAACTAGTGAAACCTTGGGTTAGAACAATCGTTTTCATCCTAATCTCACTTGTAAAGTTCTATTTACGTTGGTTAAGTGAGATTAAGGCTAATGATTTTTATATCTTTTTAATTCTCTTTTTAGTGACTAATTATCTTGGGAAATAAGGATAGAATATTAATTAATCTAAAATTATCCTAATCTAAATCTTAACTATTCTTAACATAAGTATCTGGTCCCATCTTCTGAGCACGTTCTGAGCATCTCCTAACACTTTTGGGTTACCAAACATTAAGCATCACTAGGCTGACCAAGTGTTTGGGTTACGTTCAAGATGGTTGTACTTATGGCCTTAACAAACTACAAATAAACAATAGTGATTGAAATTATAATAATGAAAACATAAGTAATTAACAAGTAACTAATAAAGCATAAACATATTAAACTATTAATTGCATAAAATAACTAAGTCCAAATGCTACAAGAATTGCTTGAACAATTCGTCTTTATTACTGTCACGCCAATGGGCTCAGATACATCAACNATCTTTATTACTGTCACGCCAATGGGCTCAGATACATCAACGCTCGAATAAAGATCCGATCACTTTTCCTACACCTGTTGCGGGCAGTTGGAAAATATTCTATCTCTTGCGGGAACAAACTGCAAGAGCTTCACTAAAACTACTCAAAAGATGCTGAAATGAGGTGAAAGGCCCTCATATTTATAGATTTGGGAAAGGTGGCTACGTAAACGGGGCCACGTTGACGCAGGGTGGCTATGTCGATGGGCCCGCGTCGATGTGGCCGCGTATACGGGGATCTATAAATATGAGGGCCTTCCACCTCATTTAGGCATCTTTTTAGTAGTTGTAGTGAAGCTCTTGTAGTTTGTTCCCGCAAGAGATAGAATATTTTCCAAATCCCCGGCAACGACGCCAATGATGAGTGGCTAGGTATCCCTATGCCCAACCATAAGAATCACGAGCATTCACATGCGACTCGGTTGAAATCTGCATGCTGTAAGCACTTAACATACACCAGACTTCTAACTAGTGAAACCTTAGGTTAGAACGGTCATTTTCATCCTAATCTCACTTGTAAAGTTCTATTTACGTTGGTTAAGTGAGATTAAGGCTAATGATTTTTATATCTTTTTAATTCTCTTTTTAGTGACTAATTATCTTGGGAAATAAGGATAGAATATTAATTAATCTAAAATTATCCTAATCTAAATCTTAACTATTCCTAACATAAGTATCCGGTCCCATCTTCCGAGCACGTTTTGAGCATCTCCTAACACTTCTGGGTTACCAGACGTTAAGCGTCACTGGGCTAACCAAGTGTTTGGGTTACGTTCGAGATGGTCGTACTTATGGCCTTAATGAACTATGAATAAACAATAGTGATTGAAATTATAATAACGAAAACATAAGTAATTAACAAGTAACTAATAAAGCATAAACATATTAAACTATTAATTGCATAAAATAACTAAGTCCAAATGCTGCAAGGATTGCTTGAACAGTTTGTCTTTATTGTCGTCATGCCAATGGGCTCAAATACATCAACGCTCGAATAAAGATCCGATCACTTTTCTTACACCTGCTGCGGGCAGTTGGAAAATATTCTATCTCTTGCGGGAACAAACTGCAAGAGCTTCGCTACAACTACTCAAAAGATGCCGAAATGAGGTGGAAGGCCCTCATATTTATAGATCTAGGAAAGGTGGCTGCGTAAGCGGGGCCACATCGATGCAGGGTGGCTACATCGATGGGCCTGTGTCGACGCAATCGCGTATACACAGCCCAATTGACACATTGACTTATGACACTTCATCACATGTCTTTCTAGTCCCATAACTAGTGCTTGTAGCCCATTTATTTTGTCTATGGGATGTACTTTGAATTCGCATTATTTTTGTTTGAAATGGGAACCACACCATGCAAAGACTTATTCATTTATTGTGTCTATGAGATGTGCTTTGAATTCCCATCATTGTTCTTTTTTTTTTTTGATGAGAACCACACTATGCAAATACTTGTTCAACTTCCTTTTATTGGCTTACATGGAATGGTAAGAAGTCCATGAAAACACACATGCACCCAAACAAGTAGAAAAGTACAAAGAATACCAAATCCCTTTGAAGTCACACCCTGTTCAAACCTTTGAATCCTTTCCAATTTTGGAAACTACCAAAATCAGAAATTTTTTATAGTTTTGTTAATGAAAAAGGGATTGCACAATTCCAAAACAAGGAAAACCATAGAGTTTGTGGATGGGTGGATGTTGTGGACTCATTTCCTGTTGCATGAAAAAAAATCATGTCCTTGCTATCAGTAACAAAATTTGAAGCTAGAATCTAGACACCAACAATCAAATAACAAAATGGTACATACCACCATCAAGCAACGAATTACCACTGTGCCTGGCACTTATTAATAAAAAGTTAGAAAATCACACCAGAATAAAAGAAAGTGTAAAATATTTAAGAATTAACAAATGCACTAAAAATTTTGTAAAACAGAAATTAGAAAATATTAATAACATGAAAACAAGAAGATGTAAAATAAAGAATGTGTAAAACAAAATGTGTAAAATAAAAATGATGTAAAACTGAGTTGCTTATATAGTTAGCATGGATGGCCATCTCCCCCATGACTGAGTTGAAAGGAGGAGATTGAAAATATGGAGTGTGGTTGTCTATTTGATGAGGCATTTGTTGTCTTTGTTGGATTATGCTCATGAAAAGGTTTAACTTGTTGTATGTTGACCAGTTGTTTCTTGTCTAGGCTTTCAAGTTTGTAGATCATCATGGCCCCAGAAGGAAAAGTTTCATAAATTATATAAGATCCTTCCACAACATTTGAAACTTAGTTCATTGAGGTACATGTGTGGGGTTCCAGTAGAGAACCTTATCTCTTGGTTGAAATTTGACTTTTCTAATTTTAAGGTCATGGCTTTTTTTTGTTGAATGCCTTGTGCAACTTGTTAGATGATAGGGCCACTAATTGATTTTCGTCTAGTAAGTTGAAATTCATCAATCTTTTTTTTATGCTAGACTTAAATTAAGGTCAAGGTCATAGGCTATTGAAAGTGTACGGAGCTTAGATTGAATAGGGAGTGTTGGGTAAATTTTTCGTACACAAGCTCATAGGGAGAGTTGCCTATAAGAAGTTTCCATGTTGAGCAATAAGCCCAAAGGGCATCGTTAAGTTTTTTTCTTTAGTCTTTCCTATATTTGCTAATAGTTCTTATTAGAATATCTATGATTTTCCTATTGGTTACCTCAACTTGATCATTGGCTTGGGAGTGGTAGTGTGTTGTGAGTTTGTGTTCAACCCCCAGGCGTTGCATGAGCTTCTGAAAGGTAGTGCCTGTAAAGTGAGTTCCATTATTAGAAATTAATTCACATGGCACACCAAACCTATTTACAACATTTTTTTGTACAAACTGAGTAGTAGTCGAATATGTATAGTTGAAGATGGATGCTACTTCTACTCATTTTGTACAATAGTCAATAGCAACTATGATGTACACCTTTCCATTTGACATGGACATGATAGGACCCATGAAATCAATGTCCCATATGTCAAAGGGTTCTAGTGGTTGAATCCATTGTTGAGATCCCTCCATTCAAGTAATGATTCCACCATCTCATTTGCATCATTCACAAGAGTGGACATATTAATGAACATCCCTAAATACTATTAGCCAATAGTACCCTACCATCAAGATCTTAATGGTCGTGCATCTCCCAACATAGTGGCCTCCTCAAGGAGCTTCATGAGCATCTTGAAGAATACGCAGTTGATCAACATCAGGGACACACCAATGAACCAAGCCATCAATGCATTGATCTCCATGAAGCATTTTACTTGGTGAAGAAATTGTTGTTTCTTCCGATGGTCCAACCCTTGTGGCATCTCTTGGATGAGAACATAGGTGAGAATGTCATCATACCATTTAAGCCCATTGGCCAATTGTTTAGTTATAGCCCCAACAAAGAGGAGTTTGTCAGGAAACATATTAGATAGTAGGCTTTCTTCCTCTTTGTTGTCCCATCGTAATCGAGACAAGTGATCAGTGACCACATTCTCAGTGCCCTTTCAATCTACCATTATGAGATCAAATTCCTGTAAGATCACTAGACACCATATGACAAGGGGGCTCATCATTGGCTTGTTCATTAAGAAGTGAATGGCACTGTATTCTGTGTGCACAAACACTTTGTATCCAAGAACATAATGCCTAAACTTTTCTAGAGCAAACACCACTGCCATCAATTCTTTTTCTATAGTGGTGGAATTTAATTATGCATCCATAATGCTTTAGCTAGTGCAATGGATGTAATATGGATGTTTCTTATCATCCATCTGCATAAGCATAGCTTCCAAGGCATAATTTGATACATCTGTCATAACATGAAATGGTCTAGACCAGTCGGGAACTTGTAGGATTGGAGTTTTTACAAGTTTTTCTTTTAGTTGTTGGAATGTTTTTTCACATTTCATGGTCCAAAAAAATGGAGCATCTTTCTTTGTTAGCTCCACCAATAGTTTTACAATCTTAGAGAAATTCTCTATGAATTGTCAGTAGTAGCCAGTATGTCCAAGGAATGATCGAACATCTTTAACAATTTTTAGTTAGTGGGTTATTCCTTGGATGATCCTTACTTTTTTAGGATCTACCTCAATTCCTACTTGTTATATCCTATGCTCTAATACAATGCCTTTCTAGACCATTAGATGACTCTTTTGCCAATTAAGCCTAAGGTTTTTCTCAACACATCATTTTAGTACTTACTCAAGGCAGTCCAGGGCTTACTCAAATGTAGCTCCATAAATGGAGAATTCATCCATGAAGACTTCCATACCACTACCAATTTGCTATTAAAAATGCTTAGGACTAGGAATTAAAAGGTAGTAGGGACATTACACAAATCAAAAGGCATCTTGCGATATGCAAAAGTTCCCTAAGGACTCATGAATGTTGTCTTGACTTGGTCTCTAGGTGTGATTTAGATTTGGTTATAGCCACTATAACCATATAAAAAACTAAAGTAGCAATGCCTAAATATTGTGTCTAACACTTGATCAACAAATGGCAAAGGAAAATGGTCCTTGAATGTTTCCATATTCAATAGTCAAAAATCAATGCAAACCTGCCACTTGCCACCTTTCTTGGACACAATAATAAGTGGACTAACCCACTCACTATCCAAAATGGGATAAATGAACCCCACCTTAAGGAGCAATTCAATTTCCTCTTTGATGATATGCTTTAGTTTGGGATTCAATCATCTTTATGGCTACCTCTTTAGCTTCATGGTCAAATTAGTGTAGATATAATGTTGACATATTGTAGGATCAATCCCTGTGAGTTTAGGATATGACCAAGCAAAGGCTATTAACCATTTTTCAACCACATTTAACAAATTATTTTCTATTCTAGAGCAATATTTGCATTGATTTTGACTAGCTTCCCATTTTTTAAGAACACATATTCCATGCCAACTGATAGAGTTTTTAGTTTAAGGGGCTCTTTCTTGAAGTTTTCAGGAATTTCCAACTCTTCCCAATAGGTATCATCATTTGCATCATCAAAGAGTTGGTGATGAACTTGCTCTAGTTCATCCATGCCTGTGACATATGTGCATGTTAGGCTCTTAGTTGGTTCCATGCAAAGTATGCTACTCTCAGAATCAATAGTCAGCCACTCGGTGCCCTCTTTTTTTGTGGCTACTACGTACAGACACCTTTGAATTTTTACTTCTAGTGCACATTTCTTGCATGCAAAGATGGATGCTCATTTCACTACCCAAAGTTTCTACACACAATTGCACCTTGTATTGTTGTACGCAATGCATGAAACTCGCTTCTTCTCAATCTTTCCAAGTGCATTTTCTTTAGATATTTCTAAGCAAAGATCTTTGATGCCCATCTTAGCATCAACAATGCTTAGCCATGCCCTTCCCATGATGATTGGGAAGTCCCCTACGTAGTTCTCCACTTTGATCACTAAGAAATCAACAAGATAATACCACCCATAAATAGTGGTCATGATGCCTTCTACCAATTCCAATGGAATAATGATGGACTAGTATGCTAATTCTAATCTAAGATTACTCTTCTTTAGAGATGGTAGGTTCCAAGAAGTGTACATCTTATGAGAAATCAGGTTGACACTAGAACCTGAATCAAGAAGAGCTTTGCACAATTCATTTCTAGCAATCTACAAATAAATAAGAGGACTCCTAGGATCAGCTAATTTCCTAGGAAGGTTTCCAACATGGATCCAATTAGATACAACATGAATAAGCATCATAGTATGGATCCTGGGTGATGTTTGGTTTGAAGGGGACATAAAGGAATTTGATACAGAGAAAGACAAAGGAATAGGGTTGTCAACCGTAGGTGTATTTGAGGGCTTAGGTGGATTGTGTGATCAAAAGAAAGGCCTTTTCTTTGATTGAGTATCCAAACCACTTGATTGATGAACCAATTATAGATTAACAACCCTCATAGCATTGTGTTGTTGTAATTAAGCTAGGAGTTCACCCTACATAGGTGGAGCAAGTGGTAGCTATGCGAATGGAGGAGGAAGATGTGCAGAAATAGGAGGAGGATAAGGGTAGGAGGTGGAATCCCTTCTTACATGTGGAGAACGAGTTTGATAATAATGAAAAGGGTAGTAGTGATATTGGAAGGTAGAAATGTGACTAGAGGAGTCACATGGAGACAAGGGCTGTTGAACGTAGTACCCATATGGATTAGGTTGTTAGTAAGGGTATTATTGCCTTTGTGGTGTCAGCACCCATGATTGTGGTTGCTACCACTATTGATATTGCTCATATCATTGCAATGGAATTGCACTTGGATAATATTATTGTTGCTGGTGGAATTGCCTAGGATTACCTTGAGGATAAGGCAATCTTTTGGATGTTTGCCTTTGTGTTAGTCATGGATTCAAAGCATACACCCCAGATTCGTGTAAGTGTGACACTATGGGGCAACATCCCTTAGGATGTTCATACTGGTAGACATCACAACCACCATCATCATTTGATTCACTTTCTGCAACTTCTTCTATTATAGCAATATTGCCCTTACCTTTTTGATAAGCATGTACAACTTCCTTGTACCTCCTGTGCTCATGATCACTACCTTGTTCTTTGGACTCTTCAACAATTTTTAGGATAACTTGAAATCTACTATCCATGGAGTCCCATAACTGATCAACCTTGGCCATAATTTCATATTGAAATTTTTAAAGTGGAAAGGCTTTCCTATTCATCACCTCATCAAGTGCTAATTTTTCCTCACTGTCACAAAATTGAACCTCCCTCTTATAAATGGAAGGATTGTGATTATACTCTTTTGCACTTTCTCATTTTCTTAATTCACCTTCTTCTTTAGCTACCTACTCAATCAATCTTTAGATCTGACAAGCACTTAATTCTGACAGTTACCTTTGGGCATAGATGCCAAGGGTTCTCCTTGTTTTAGATCAAAGCCTATCTACAATATGATGAAGTTGATCTAGTTGAGAATAACCATGGCCAAGACATCTATGCATTAAGGAATAGTATCAACCTCCAAGGGTTCATGTATTCCTTGTTTCCATCCTTGGATCAACCTTCTCAAGTTGAACACTCTGGAGTATGTTTGATATTTATCATTGAACAATTCAAGCATTGTACTTCATCTTCTAATAGATTTAGGTTCTAAGGACCAGTACAAGTCTTCTGCTTCTTTAATGAGTGTTTGTGAGAATAGCTCAAGCTTTTGCCATTCATTTGCTATGTTTTGCAAGGCACATGCATCTTGGAAAGCTTGGAGATGGTTCTATGGATTTGAGTTATATCCCCCTTGAAATGTAGGGATATTGTTCATATCTAGCCTCTTGATTTGACTATCCTTTACATGCATTGTTGGAATTCGTACCATCTCTGCGATGTTTAACATACTTTAGGTAGCAAGTAAAGGCTCATTAAGGTCATGATTATAGTGCCTAGATGCCCTCTACTACCCTTTCATTCATGGTGTCACATCTCTCTTAAATGCACATGCCCCTAGTCTTACCTTGCCCAATGGTCCCTTCAATCATTTCAGTTCCATCGATCAGCTCCATCATGGTCGTGCCCTCTATAGTTATGATCAGAGCCAAAAGAAGAAGAGGATGATGACAAAGATGAAGAGGAAGGAGGACTAGCATCATTATGGTGCCTACTATCATCTTGTCAATGATTGTGACCATGATCATGATCTTGTTTCTTGTTTGTATCCATACTTTGACTTACCTCTTTGGATCCTTCTTTTTCATTGGATCTATATTGTGAATCATGGACTACAAGTTCTAGTTTTGACCTCCTTCACTAAAGTCAAAGAGAGGAATTTTACTGAATGGAGAATCCTGAGAGAAGGACTCTTCACCATATTTTTAGTACAATAAGAATGGGGAATCATCAAATCCTTTTCCCTTCATAGATTCATGATGCTATTCTAACTAGCAATCCTTGAGATGTTATGCCTTAGTGGGATGATAATCCCTGGTGCCACTATCTTGCACCATGTACTCGGCATGAAGTCCTTGAAGACCCCATCATATAAGAATTTTTTGGAGCATTGCAAGAATGGATAAATTGGGTGGCAACACGATGTTGCCCTCCATGTCTGCCACTGTAGTTATTCATCCTGGTGTAGGATGAAGGTGAAATTTGGTACGTACTCATCATGATGAGCATATAACATTCAAGTACTATTGAGGCATTGGTGGATGTACTCCATCAAACTTGGACAGAGAATATCTCCTGTTAGAAGAGGGCATTTTATGTTAGGAAATAAAAATCATAGTGTGCTTCCAAATATTATTGTAGTAATTTTAAGATGTGATATAAGTTTAAGATTTGTTTCAACAACTTTAATAATTTTCACTAAATCTTATATAGCACACAAAATAACCAAAAGGTCCCTAATAGTGGTGCCAATGATGAGTAGTGAGGTACCCCTATGCCCAACCATACAAATCATTAAGGCATTCATGCATGATCCGGTCAAATTCCATGGACCTATAGTTCTCTAGTGCACTAATTTCTCTAGGAAGTGAAATGTGTGTTGAGAACATACGTTGTCTTGCTAGTTCCACTTGTGAGGTACAAGTATATGGTTAAGTGCAACCAAAGTATGTGATTTTTATCATTTTATATTTTATAAGTTTAATCACCTACAACAAGAATGAAAGGTAAAGTAATTTAAGATCTAATTCATCTACTGCCTAGCTAGCCTAACACAAGTACCCATCCCACTTTCCTGGACACATCTTGAACACATATAGCCTTGCTGGGTTACCAAATGTTAAGCATTTCTAGGTTACCAAGTGCTACATGTATGCTCAAAGTGGTCATGCTTGTGTTAGTTAACAACTAGAAATTAATTACTTAATTAAAGTGCATTAAATCTAAGTGCATGAATATCAAATACATCAAGGAAAAATTAATCTATTCTTAGTGCTGCAAGGATGATCAAAAGGGTTTTTTTTTATTCCCATCATACTACTGTGCTCGAGTACATTAGTTTTCAAACAAAGATGTGTATACACTTAGACTCTTGCTATGGGCACTTAGAAATATTCTAACTCTAGAGAAAACAAACTGCAAGAGGTTCACTACTCTATGCAAAAGACTATGAAAAATTCAACTAAAAACCTATGAAAAATGTGAGCCCAAGTGCTATATTTATAGGCCAGCATATACCTCATAATATTGGATATTCGATAACACATCATGGGCTCCGATATCGAGTATTTGATATTGAGGCTCTGATATCGAAGCCAGTCAAATTATGTCTCATCAACTAGCATGTGGGTATGAAATTCTGTTAACTTTTTTTGGTTGTAGGAAAAAGGGATGTACTCCTTCCTATTTTAGTGAATTATCTCAAACTCATGTTTGGATTCAGATTTCATACATGGGATGAGAAGGCCTACTTGAATTTTGGCAAAGATGAAGTTGTAATATTATTCATCTATGTTTGAGTAAAATGGGTCTAGGCCAAGTCTCCTTTAAGATTGTATACACTCTACCATAATTGGATCCTTAAGATTGTAAATGCAGACAGCTTCTTGGCTAGGGGCCATGTGTGTTATATCATGAGGTAATACTATAGAATGAGGAAGAGGCACAAATAAGGTACTTATGAGAGTATATGTGGGAACTTCAACATATAAGATCCTTAGTATATGAAATAATCCTAGTGTATGATGTAGGTGATCCTAGTGTATGAGGTAGTCTTAGCATATGAAAGCTTTAGTGTACAAAGCAAATAAAAAGTTCAGTATACAAAGCCTTTACTACACAACATATGAAAGTTTTAGGATATGATGTAAATGAAAGCTTGAGCAATCTCAACATATGAGACTACATAACCTTAACTACATTGCATTGCAAAGTGAAATTTTTCACTTAAAATTTATTAAAGGAAAATGGCCAAGAAACTATAAAATGTGAATGGTGTAAACAAGGATTTGCAATATACACTACAACTATAAAGATCATGTAGGAGATGTTGGACTTTGAGAAGACCCAACACTGATGCAAAGATTAAGTAAAGCTAGAATAAGTTGCAGTTCACATATTAGGCTTTGGGAAAGTCCAACACTAATCTTCGTTATATGAAATAGGTTCATCGGAAAAAGCCATGGAGCATGTTCATTCCAATAATTAAATCACACTCAACATACTAAATCTAGATATTATGCAAAGATAAAACTTTTTGCTAGAAAATAAGAAAACTAGCTATCTTTAATTAATTTATTAGAAGATTACAATAAGATTCACACAACCCACAAGCTTCCAAAACTTGCCACACTCAATTGATATTGTAGAGCATGAGGCACTACAATCACACAATGGCTATTCTCAATGCAAGACACAACCAACAGAAATCTCTTCCACAACCTAGGACTAAGATCTCAACTCACTTGTGAGATACAAAAGAATAGAACACATAGACCAACATACCATAAGTTGATCTTAGAGCTACAGTCACCTATTGCACTAATCCAATGTGCTCACCTAGTCTCTCTTGCCTAGCTCTCGACTTTCAAGAGCATTCTCTCTCACTACTACTACACACAAGCTTTCTCTCCTTACATACAAGCTCTCATCCTTTCTCATAGATGAATACATACATAATTATAGAGATCCAAAACCCTAAGAAGCTTTCTATTTGCCTTCCTAGATGTTTTTCATAAGGATCTAAAGTCTTTCAAATGTTTTCTAATAGAAATGCCATGTTAGAGCTTTCTCCCTCACCATCTTAGACATCTTTGGCTTTGCTAGGATGTCTACTATGGAATCCCTACTTTCAATATAGATGTCTACTATTTTTGGTAGATGTTTATCTGATTCATAGATCTCTATAATTTTTTGTAGATGTCTACACTGAGATGTTTGCATGTCTACATTTTTTGGTAGACGTCTATCCTATAGGTGCCAAAAATAGAAATAACCATTTTGATTCCTAGAACATCCATATGCCTCCAAACAAGTCCCCATAGGTCTTGGAACCCTCTAAATTTTCAAAATGAGTCAAAAACACCTCTAAACATTCCAAAACATTCAAGAATCATAATCATCAAAAATCAACATAAGAAGACACACTTGTCCAAGTCTTCTCCAAGTGCAAAACCTATAAAAATAGCTTGTAGGATAAGCACGAGGGAATCAAAAGAGGTGTTCCTACACCAACTCTCCCACCCTTCAAAAAGTAAACTCATGTTAATAAGGATGTAGGGATAGAAGTGATCCCTCACTCAACAAGTTGTGGATCAAGAATTTAGAAGGGGGGTTGAATAAGTTCCCCAATTTAAATGCTGCATCCACAAAAAAAAAAAAAATTTTACATGGTTCCCTAACTTGGATATGTTTATACTCAGAGGATAGAATCCATGCACACCTCTAGACTTTGTTTCTTTAAAATGTGATTTGAAGGGAATCACACCCTTTACAAGCTTTAAGCTTCACTCTAGAGTGTTTTGTCATTGTGAAACTACTCAATCCTGCAAGGTCCCAACAAGCTCAAAATTTTATTTAGAGGATCCCACAACCTTTACAAATATGAGCTTTCCACTGGAGTGTTTTTTCACTATAAAAACACTTAATCTTGCAAGGTCCTAACAAGCTCAATGAAGATGTCTTCTCGCAAGAAGTACATCAACCCTGTAGGGCTACAAGAAAAAAGAAAAGAAACAAGGAAAGAGTGTAACTTGTTTTACAAATCCCGTACACTTAAAGCTCAAAATAATTAATACAAGAAAATAATAATATAATGAATAATAATGACAAATTCTCTATAATAGATAACAATGATTCTTTCAATGAATAATGGTTGCACAATTCCCAAGATTTTTACTTTGTCTTATAGCCTCGGAGTTTTTTAAAACTCCTCAGGATTCATGTAATGACTATCAAATGGCTAGTATAGATGTCTATGTTGAAGTTTAGATGTTTATCTAAAAATAGCCCCAATGCAAGTAAGACGTCTACCTATAGATGTATACTCATAGATGTCTATCCTTAAAGATAGATGTCTACTGTTATTTTCAGATGTCTACTCTCCTTTGATAATTTGAGATCTTGGTGCACTCTTTGTCAATTTAACACCTTGGTAATCTTCAAAACATCTTCATTTGGCTCGTAGACTTTGTTTCCATCCATGCTCTCATCTTGTCCACTTAGTCATCATTTCAACATCTCATCATTGATCTTGTTTTTGAAGTCTTGGATGTCCATGTGCATTCTACTTTTCCATGGACCTACAAAATTGTCATCACACACATATATCCCACATTCTCCATTTTCTCTAAGGTTTTGAGATACTAAAAGGTTAACACAAGTTTAGTCTCATGGACCCATACAACATTATCAATGGATTGATCCTCCCAATGGATCAAATATTCATGCTTCTTAACTTCTCAAGTGCTAGAAGCTTCCCTATGCTTGAGTATGATTACCTCCCTCTCCATCTTGGATTGATCAATAGCCTTCTTCAACTCATCAATTGTACCTTGTATGGTCTCCTCATCAACTAGTCCACGATAGTGCATAAGATTTGAAACATTAAACACAAAATACATACCAATATTGTTTGGTAAATCAATCTTAAAAGCATTATCATTAATTTTAGCCTTGATTTTGAAAGGCCACATCTTCTTGGCTTTCACTTTGGAGAAGTCAACACCTTCAGCCTCTTCTTTTTCGAATGCATTTAAAGAAAGTCACCATTAACAAAATTAGGCTTTTGTTTGTCCTCATTCCTCTTGAGGACTCTCTGTTTAGCATTCTTCTCAAGATTTAATTTTACTTGTGGATGTAGATCCCTCATCTCTTGTAGAAAATTAGCACTAAGTTAAGCTTCATCATTAAAAATCTTCAAAGTGTCCACCATCTTTGGAAAAAAATCCATAGTTCACTTTGAATGAGCTTTTGCCAATAGCAACGTGAAAAACATTATTATACAAAAATTCAGCATGACACAACAAATTTTTCCACCTATTTGGCTATCTATCATACAAACATGTCAATATGTTTAGTAAAGATTTATTCACCATCTTCATTTGGCCATCAGATTGTGGATGATATGCACTAGAAAAATTCAACTTTGTCACTAATATCTTCCAAAGGAACCTTCAAAAATGACTTGTGAACTTAAAGTTTCTATCACTAACAATATTTAAAAGAATACCATGCAACTTTATAACATGCTAAAAAAATAAATTTGCAACATAAGAAGCATCGCTCACCTTCTTACATGGAATAAATGTGCCATATTAGAGAACCTATCCACAAAAAAAAAAAATTACATCATTCCCACTCTTAGTCTTTGGAATATAACTCAAAACGTTCATTGACATACTTTTCCATGGACCTTCAAGAATTGGCAAAGGCATATAGTATCCATCCATACCTTTACCTCCCTTGAAATTTTGAAATGTAAAGCACTCCTTCATAAATTTTGAAACTTTTGTTGCCATACCAAGCCAAAAATAATGCCTACCCACAATTTTTCATGTTTTATCCCTACCCATGTGACCTAACATGCCACTATAATGTTTTTCAAATAAAATATTTTTCATAAAATGATAATTAGGAACACATGCCTTTCCATTTTTAAATAACAGTTCATCTTGAATATGATAGTCCCTTCATTAATCTACCTATTCATCAATAGCTCTTTGAGGCTCTTTCAAACATGTCCAAAATCAAATCATGCTCACACAAAGAAGCAAAATCACCCATACCTTTCACATGAGGTACATTGAAATTTACCACATGCACCTTGGATTATGCATTAGCCACCACATTGGCTTTCTCACTTTTGTGCTTCAACACAAAGTTGAACTCTTGTAACTATGCAACCCACTTCATGTGCTTTGCACTTAACTTCTTTTGTGAGTTTAGAAATTGAAGTGCTTTATGGTCTATCATTAACATGAATTCCTAAATTCCTTGGGCAACAAGTAATTCCTCCAATGCTTGATTGCTTGAAGAATAACATACAAATCCTTCTCATATACACTATATTTTTTCCTTGACTCATTCAACTTTTCAAAAGAGAAAGCAACAAGCCTACTTTCATGTGAAAGTACCCCACCAATGGCAAGTCCACTTGCATCCATCTCTACCTGAAAATGCTTCTAAAAATCTAGAATTACAAACACTAGTTATCTTTGCTTTCATCAAGTTAAAGCTTCCTTGGATTTTATTATCCCACCTAAATTCTTTATTTTTCTTCAACAAAGAAAAAATAGGCCATGAAATACCACTAGAATTTTTTATGAACCATCTATAAAAATCCTCTAAGCCAAGGACTGATCTTACCTCCCCAACATTCTTAGGAGTTGGCCAATCCCTAATAGCCTTCACCTTGGTAGCTTCTATTTGAACATAATTTTTAGGAACCACATGACCCAAATATGTGATTTTCCTCTTAAAGAAATGACTTTTTTTCCATGTTGATTACTAGTTGTTTGTCCTTCAACTTAAGGCACACCATCCTCAAGTGATCCAACTGCTCTTCCTCATTAAAGATATACACCAAAATATCATCAAAAAAGATAATAAAACACTTACCAATCAAGTCCTTCAATACATCATGCATTAACCTCATGAATGTAGCAGGTGCATTCGTGGGCCCAAATGGCATCACCAACCACTCGAATAATCCATTTGGTATTTTGAAAGCTTTCTTCCACTCATCACTAGGCCTGATTTTGATATGAGGGTAACCACTCTTCAAATAAATTTTGCTAAAAATTTTATCATTAGTAACGACATCAAGGATATTATCCATCCTTAGAATAGGAAACTTGTACCTCAATGTTATCCTATTCACTGCCCTAGGATCAATGCACATCATCATGGTTAGTTGCAACTATTGTCATAGCAATAAAACCAAAATCGGTTTCATCATTTTCCTTAATATATTCCCTCCATCCTAGAAGGATTAAGGAAGTATTAAGTGAGTTTTGATGCCTCACTTGTTTAGCTATCATAGGAATCAACTCATGAATTCCATTAGATCTAACAACACTTCAAATATTTCTTGCTCCATTAAACTAAGCATCATTGTCAAAATTCCAAGGCCTACCAAGAATTACACCAACATTATCTATTGGAGGCACATCACACTTCATAGCATCATGAAAACTTTTCTAGAATAAAAATCTTTTAAAGTACATTATTCCCTTACCTCTTGGAAAAAATCTTTTGACAACCAATACACTTTATAGGGTCTTAGATGAGCCTTAGTTTCCAAACCCAATCTAGAAACTATCCTAGAAGAAATAACATTTTCTTAGGCTCCATCATTAATTAAAACATGAATCCATTCCCCACTAAGCAAACAACTAACCCCAATCTAAAATAATAATTTTCTATCAAGACAATCTTCTTTACATTCCCCATGAATGCACAAGAATTTAATTTAGAAATATCCTCTATCTTTGGAGCATTACGATTACCTCTCTAAAGATCTTATCTTTGTGGATTTTTAAACTTAGAAGTAGGGGGATGAATATGTTCCTTAAATTAAAAATTAAATAGAAAAATCACAGACATTGAATTTAACGTGGTCCCACAACTTGGGTAGTTCACACTTAGAGAATAGATCACAAGCACACCTCTGAACTTTGTTGCTCTCAAAATGTGATTTAAGAATCCACATCATGTATAGTCTTCAAGCCTAATTCTAGAGCGTTGTACTATAGCACTAATAACTCAACCCCACAAGGTTCCATTAGGCTTGGAAATGTGGTTTTAAGGCTTCCACAACCTTTAGAATCTTCAGCTCTACACTAGAGTGTTGTACTGCAACACCAATAGCTCAATATCACAACATCTCGACAAGCTCAAGAAAGATGTCTTATAGCAAGAAGAACATCAACAAATGATTATACAATGAATATAACAATACTTTCATATTTTCCAATGCACATCAAATCTTCTTATAGTTGTATTTCTAAATCCATCTCGAAACTCGTGCAATGGCTAGGCAATGGTCACTAACGGTTATGGGAGACATCTTTCTCATGCTTGAGATGTCTCTTTGAATTTGCCTTGACTTCTAGGAAGATGTTTTTGTTTCCTAAAAAATGTCTTTCTAAAGTCTCCATTTAGAAACTTTTTCCTTATGGAGGGCATCTTTCTGAACTTGGTTTGCATTCTATAAAGACGTCTTTTCCTTGTGAAAGACATCTTTGTCTAAGAAAGATGTCCTATTATTCCTAAAGATGTCTTTGTTTGAGATTACTCCAATTCTACCAAGATGTTTATTATTTCCTAGATATGTCTTTCTTCTACTTTATTTATCTTTTGAATGCATCATTCCTTATCCATAGTCTTGATCTTTCACATGCTTTGATGATGATAAATTTGGTTGTACAATATCTGGTCCTTGTCCATGTTCTTTGAATATTCCCTTGAAGATAATGTGGATGACCTCCTCCTTTAAGCTCTAAATAGTTCATTCCTTGTCCACTTCAACTCATCTTGGTTTCCCATGTACTAAGTCCTACAAACATAATAACCATACAAACATGCAAACAATCTTTGACTTCATTTTGCTTAATGTTTTGACACACACCAAAACACACTAAAGTATCCACAATCTCCTCCTTTTAAGTGATGTTCAAAACTAAAGAAAATGGGTTAGTAATCATACAAACATTACCATACTACTCTCCCCCTTTTTGAATAGTAGCAAAAACAATAAAGGATATAAACTTGATTAAAAAGGATCAATAAGTTTTAGATAATATTCAAAAACAAACATCATGAAATAACCACAAAAAATATATATAGTGAAGCAAGAGAATCAATTTTTCAGCATCAAGTTTCATGAGGAGGTGCCCCTGATTTATCAAGAACTGATCCAAATCTTCCAAGTGATATTCGACCTTGAAGCATGAAGTGAAGTGTGCATGTTGAAGAGCAAGAATTCTATCTCTAAAATAATAAATCATTACTAGTACATGGTTCTTTTAATAGTTAAATATTCTCCATCTTGATAACCATTAGCAAAAGAGAGCATATCTATATAATAAGAAGAATATAGCAATTTCCAACATGAAATCAACCATGCCAAATGCCAATTTCAAACTATTCAATGGATGATCATGGTCTTGCTCATAATATCAATTAGTTGCTTTACAAAAATATGTACTTCTTTGCTTCATCTTATGATTGAATATCAAATAGGTGGACTGTAAAAACAATGAGGACAAAACACAATTGATGCTAAAGACTAAGAATAGAGCATTGAGGATCAATTAGTCTATCTATTAGAAACGATTATTTTATGGCAATGTGTATTTCTAGATTCATCCAAAAAGATATTAATAATAGAATATTAGAGCTTTGAGAGAAACATTCATACTTTTCTTTTTGCATAAGGCAATTAATGAACCGCGATATCGGGACCGCAATATCGCATCCACAATATTGGGTCTACGATATCACGTCCGCAATACTGGGTCCACGATATCAGATCCAACCATGCGATGTCGGATACCCGATATCGAGGCCTATCTCCTCGCCTATAAATAAGAGGTGGCACCCTTGGTTTTCACATTAAACAGTTAGTCCCTTAGCCGAACTCTTGCCATTTTTTCCCTCCAGAGTTAGAATTATTTTTTCGTGCCCGCAGTAGGAGTCATCGTGTGAACGGAGCTTTATTCGAGCATTGTGCACCTGAGCACACTTTGTGTATGACAATAAAGATGAACTTTATGATAAACCTTGAAGCATTTAGAATAGATTAATTAGCATTAATTATTATTTAATGCTTTNACTTGAAGCATTTAGAATAGATTAATTAGCATCAATTATTATTTAATGCTTTCCTAGATGATTAATGATTTCTCTCACCCTACAACTCTCTTAGTTAAATACACTCAGTATGACTGCTTCGAGTGTGTGTGTAGCGCTTGGTAACCTAGTAACAATTAGCGTTTGGTAATCCCAGCAACATTACACTGGTTCAAGATGTGTACA
>MNCI01007486.1:376908-402954 GCA_015680685.1 Gnetum montanum
AACAAGACAAAATGTCTTCTTCTTCACACAAAAGCACTTCACTGCCTAGGACTAACACAAGAATCAATCGGCAACATAATACACATGACATTGATCCATCAATCCCTCAACAGTTTCATGTGGTATATATTCATCCCGATGAATATGTACCCGACTTCACCTTTATTCTCCATCAAGATGAACAACTGTGTTAGTGTGACTTGGAAGGTAACATAGTGTTACCTCCCGACTGTTCAGTCCTAAGCATGCTTCTTCGTGCTCTCACACAAATAGGCATGCAACACTTACATGCAAAATACGTTGTGTGGGACTATGATTGAAGAGACTATCGTCTCACAGAGGTGCAACGTCAAAGGGATTTGCAATAGGAGAGACACCATAAGTCTTTGAAGGGAAAATGGTCCAAGTATGCCCCCCACATTTTAAGCGAAATTGAGGGTGATGAACTTGCCTCAGGTAGTTGCCCACATAACAATGTTCCTCCCCTTGACTTTGGCCAAGGGGTTGTGTATTAGAATCTTCATTCTACCATTCATAGCCCAGGTGCTGATACCAACGAACACAAAGTATTCAAAAAAGGAACAAGGATACATGACAAAGGTGGGAATTCTAATTGCAATCAGATTTGAGGCAAAGACCACTGAAGAGAAGGTAGTATCCAGACTATCATGGTGGCAGTTCTCCTTCTTCTTTGCCTTCATCATCTCCTTCACCCTCTCCTTTAGTATCCAGATGCAGCCATAGAGAAAAAGATTGTGAGGATAAGGGAAAGCAAAGTGGAAGTCACAAATGAAACTACCAAGACAGAGGATGAGGGCACTCTAGGGAATCATGACATAGAAGAAGGATGAGTAGGGAATAGCATAGGCATCATAGACACCACGAACGAGACGATCATGATGAACCCCTACTCACTACTCGAAGCATGCTGGACATAACTGAGGCTATGAGAGTTCTAAAAAGGCACCAAAGAGATAGTAGGATCAAGAGGTTAGATATGAATAACATCCCACAATTTGAAGGGGGATATAACGCTGATTCTCAAAATCACTTACAAGCATTTCATGATGTGTGTGCCTTGCAAAACATAGAGAACAAGTTGCAAAAACTTAAGTTGTTCCCACAGACACTAGTAAAAGAAGCTAAAATCTGGTACCAGTCCTTAGAACCAGAATCCATTTGTAGGTGGAGTACTATGTTAGAATTATTCAACAATAAGTACCAAACGTACTCCCGAGTGTCTAACCTATGAAAACAAATCCAAGCGTGAAAACAAGGAAGTCATGAACCCTTGGATGCTGCCATGGGTCACTATTATGCACTATTACATCATTGTCTTGGCCATGGTTATTCACGGCGAGATTAGCTACACCATCTCATAGATGGGCTTAGGCATGAAATGAGAAGAATCCTTGGGACTTATGCCCAAGGAAGGTTATTCGAGCTTAGGTCCCATCAATTCATAGACCACTAGAGCAAGTTGCTAAGGAAGAAGGTGAGCTACGAAAGAGAGAAAGTGTGGAAGAATATAACTGAGATCCTTCCCTTCAAAAGAAGGGAGTAAGATTTTGTGAAGATGAGGAAGAGTCACCACTCAAAAAGATGGTGAATAGGAAAACCTTGCCTATCCAAAAGTTAACATCAGAAGTATCAGCAAAGGTAGACCAAATGTGGGACTCCATGGATAGTAGGTTTCAAACTGTTTTCAAAATAGTAGAGTCTAGAGAGCGAGGTAGTGATCATGACAAAAGAAAAAAGAGAGAAACGAAAAATGCATGTAACAAGGATAAGGGCAAAGTTGCTATTATTGAAGAGGTTGTGGACTCAGATACAAACGATGATAGTGGATGTGAGATATGTCAATACGACCATCCTAATGGATATTGCCATGTGATTTCACATCTATAGGAGTCTGGGGTGTATGCACCTAATCCATGATTAAACAAACGACAAAAATCTCGACAGTTACCTTATCCCCAAGGTAAACCAAGGCATTTCCACCAACCTTTAATGTATTATCCAAGTGTAACTCCACCACAACTGATTGAGCAACATCAACAGTGGCAACACCCACAATCATGCTGAATTCCACCACCAAGACAACAATATCCTTACTGGCAACCTAACCCATATGGATATTACATGAAACATCCAATCTCTCCAGGTGACTCTATTGGTCATGTTACTCCTCAACATCACTACCAAGCCCATGAATACTATAGGACTCCCTCTCCTAGGGGCGATATTCCACAAGTATACCATCCTTCAAATCCGGCCGCATCTCTCCCACCAATAGCTCCATTACCACCTGCTCTAGC
Organism: Gnetum montanum; assembly: GCA_015680685.1. Taxonomy (NCBI): domain Eukaryota; kingdom Viridiplantae; phylum Streptophyta; class Gnetopsida; order Gnetales; family Gnetaceae; genus Gnetum; species Gnetum montanum. The sequence goes on from MNCI01007486.1 coordinate 379,227, forward strand.
AATGCAAGGTAAACTCCCTGCTTAGCCACAGTAATGCAATGCCACAAGGGCTATTAATCCTTAGCCTACTATTGGTTCTGACAACTGTAACAGGAAAAGACCTTTCTTCAAAACCAACAGTCCAACCAAGCCTTTGCAACCATAAGCAGCTGATTCTTTGGACGTCTCCATATCACATAAAGCTTAAGAGCTTCCTTTGAGCCTAACACTGCATTCAATACATACTATCATGTTAACACATGTCATTACCAATTGGATCAAAGCTAGCCACCTTCCTAGGAAATTCTCTGATCCTAGGAGTCCCCTAATATATCTACAAATCACTAGGAATGAGCCATGCAAAGCTCTTTTGGATTCAAGTTTTGGTGTCAACCTAATATACCAAGAAATGTACAAGGCCTGTAACCTGCCTCCATTAAAAAAGAGCAACATCCATTTAGAGTTGGCCAAGCAGTCCATCACTGTTCCCTTGGGATTAGTGGGGACATTATTACCGCTATTTTTGGATGGTCATATCCAGCTGACTTCCTAGTGATTCAAGTGAACAATAGTAAGGGGGATTTTCCAATCATAATGGGAAGGGCATGGCTAAGCACTATCGATGCACACCTAGGAATCCATGATATTTCCCTAGAAATATCTAAGAAAAATATTTTTGAAAAGATTGAGAAGAAGAAAGTTCCATTGCATCACATATAGTGACACAGGGTGTAATTGCGTGCAGAGATCATGGGTTGTGAAAAATTTAACATTGCCTACATGTAATCAGTGTGCACAAGTGATCAATATACAAAGGTGCCTGTATGCAGATACCACATGACAAGAAGACACCTAGTGGCTAATAGTTGATCAAGAAAGTAGCTCATTTATATGCATGGAACTAACTGAGGGTTTGAATTGCGCTTACATAGATAGCATAGACGCATTAGAGCAAGTCCACCGCCAACTTCCAAGTTCTAACCTCGAAAACATCAACTAGGGGAAGTTGGAAATTCCTAAGAAATTTAAACAGAAGCCCCTAGAGCTAAAACCATTGCCCACTGGTATGGAGTACATGTTTCTTAAGAATGAAAAACTAGTAATCATCAACGAAAAACTTGCTTAGCAACAAAAAGAGAGTCTGCTAAAGGTAATAAACAAGTGGTCAAAAGCCTTCACCTAGTCATATTCAGAATTAACTAAAATAGATCCTAGGATATGCCAACATAGGATTTACACTGACTCCTCCATGAAGCCTCAGAAATAACCACAGAGGCAATTGAACCCAAAGTTGAAGCAAGTAGTAAAAGAAGAAATCGAACAACTTCTAAAGGATGGGTTCATATACCCTATTGCTGATAGCAAATGGGTTAACCCCTTAGTAATCATGCCTAAAAAAGGAGGAAAATGGAGGATGTTCATAGATTTTAGGCTACTAAACATAGCAACATTTAAGGATCACTTTCCATTGCCATTTGTTGACCAAGTCTTAGACAAAATCGTAAGGCATCGCTCTTATAGTTTTCTGGATGGATATAGCGGATACAACCAAATACAAATAGCCCTAAAAGACCAAGCCAAAACTACATTCACTAGTCATTGGGGAACGTTTGCATACAAAAAAATGTTGTTTGGCTTGTGCAATGCCCCTGCAACATTTCAATGCTTAGTTCTAAGCATATTCCAACCACATGCTACCTCTATAGGTGGGCAACCTTGCTCATTATTTCAAATCTCCTTCTTCCAACTCAATCATGGGGGAGATGGCCACCTTTGCTAACCATTGAAGGCCCTTAGTTCTTTCTAAATTTTTGTTTTACACATTTTTGTTTTGCACATTTTTGTTTTACACATTTCTTTAATCTTTCTTATTTTTTTTTACACCATCGTTCATATTTTTACCATTTCTTTGTGTGATTACTTTATTTTGTTCATCACCCAATAATTGTTCATGATGGTGGCATGAATAATACCATATTGATTACTAATGTTTGGGTTTTACCTTGGAAATATGATGTTGATATTAAGGTATGGTTCTTTTGATTAAATAGGGAATGAGTCCACCTCGTTCATGCATCCATAAAATCCTATGGTCTCCCTTGGCTTGGAATTGTACAGTCCCTTTCTCTAATAAAATTTTTAACGAATTGGTGGCTAGGTATTTCTCAAACTAAGGAAAGACTCAAAGGATGAAAAGGGTATGACTTCAAGGGGATTCGATGTAGTTGTGCTAGCTATTCTCTTAAGTCCTTGGATGCTTTTTCCTTAGGTTTTTCACCATTCTATCATTCATCAAATATCCAAAAGTTGAGTACATAAAAATAAGTCTTTGCATGGTGTGGTTCTCACGCAAAAAAAAACAAGAAAGAGTGAGAATTCAAAGCACACCCCTTAGACACAATAATGAACTTGGGCTATATGCACTAGTTATGGCACTGGAAAGACATGTTACCCATGCCTGAAGGTTTCCTCTAACTACAGCCCTTTCTTGCTTCCTAATTCTCCATCTCACTCTCCTCGAAATGGTGGTGACTTTTTGTAGAGGCATTCTTGTTGCTTCAAGAGGATAAGTTGGTCAAATTTGTTGATGCAAGGTCACTGAATGTGGTTTGTTGAGCCTAGATTTGGAATGAGTTCTACTCAGTCACATTAACCATAAAACACACACAAGGGACTTTACACAACCTTGTTCTTGGGTTTCCATTCTATTCTCTCCTCTCCACCTTTTTTTTCCATTTTTCACATCATTGCCAGTTTTATCATTATTTTGTATCTTGGTTGATGCATTGTTTTTCCTTGGTTAATTCTTATGGGTAAGTTTTTAACTCTTGCTTCCAAATGACATTCCTAGAGTCTATAGACTCTTTGGTTTGTGGGTTTGTCAGGGCATTAAGGGCATGAGCCTACTTTGGGGAGGATCCACTGGCATTCCTTTTTGGTGCATTTGTTAACTTCTTTTCCTTAAACGTTTCCTACAATCAACAATTTTTTTTGTTTCATCCCCATCCATGACATTCATTTTATTGGTGTTGCCATTGTTGCTTTTTCTCCATCTTTCTTATTCCTCATATTTTTCCATCCTATCGCTACTGGAAGTTTGCTCTTAGTCATGGGAGCCCTGGCACAAATTTTTCAATTTTTCCTAACCCCTACACCTTAGGTAGTCACTAATGTTAAATCTCTAGAATCAATATCTACCATAACCACAACTCAGCCAATGCACTTTACATCGAGGTAAGGTATCAACTGCATTGTGATTTATCTACCCTTACTCATTTGTGACTGTGTTGTGTGTGCAGATGGTGATCATACAACAATGGACTAGGCTTGGAGGAAACACTCAGGATGGACTGGAACTAGAGCGTTTATGAAAGGAGCAAGATTGGTGACATGGCTATGAATAAACAACGGAAGGCAAAATCTTGGCATTAATAGCAACACACCTTATTCTTTTTCTCTCTCCTTCTCTTCTAGCTACCAAATAAACGTTGGATGTCATTTATGTATAGTGTTTAACTTAGTGGTCATAAACACTAATGCTATCATGTGTTGTATTATTGATCCGTTCACCAGGCATGTTAAGTCTATCACCCTGTTCCACCATCAATGGTCATTCAATCAATAATCCCATACCTTCCTAATATTTTGTAAGGAACTCAAGGATGAGTTTTCATTCAGTCATGGGGGTATGATGAACCGCGATATCAGGACCATGATATCACGTCCGCGATATCAGATCCAACCATGCAATGTTGAATACCCGATATCATGGCCTATCTCCTCACCTATAAATAAGAGGTGGTGCCCCTGGTTTTCACATTAGATAGTTAGTCCCTTAGTTGAACTCTTGCCATTTTTTCCCTCCAAAGTTAGAATTATTTTTGTGTTCCCGCAATAGGAATCATAGAGTGAGCAGATCTTTATTCGAGCATTGTGTACCTAAGCACACTTTGTGTATGATAATAAAGATAAAATTTATGATAAACCTTGTAGCATTTAGAATAGATTAATTAGTGTTAATTATTATTTAATGCTTTTCTAGTTGATTAATGATTTCTCTCACCCTACAACTCTCTTAGTTAAATACACTTAGTATGCTTGCGTCAAGCATGCGTGTAGTGCTTGGTAACCCAGTAACAATTAACATTTGATAATCCTAGTAACGTTGCACTAGTTCAGGATGTGTACGACAAGTGGGAATGGATATAGGTGTTAGGAGTAATTAGAACTTAGTTAATGAGTAGTTAAATTAGATTAGTTACTTAGTTATCTCTCTCCCCCTCCTTACTAGCGTAAGATATAAAACACATAAAAGCTATAAAAATCATATGCCTCAAGCTTACTTAACCATACAACTGTGACATACAAGTAAGTTTGGGAAGACAATGATTAACCAACCCGTTATTGTTCCACAAAGGCGCATAGGCACTTAGTCCTTGGACTTCAACCAAATCATGCATGAAACGCTCGTATTCATATGGTTGAGCATAGGGGTACCTCGCCACTCATTAGCAATGCAACATCCACAACCATTGATCAAAAATAAAACATGTTGATAAGTATATGTTCATATACTTTTTTAAGTTCTCTACTAATGTACATACGATCAAGTAAAATAGTTTGTTAATAAAATTTAGCACAAAATACCAAAGATAGAAGTAGGTGTTTCATCAAGGACCTCAAGACATTTTCAAAGGAATAAAAATTAATATAGAATCTATCTTTTGTTAAAGTCAATTTTGGAAGAATATTTTCTTTTAAACCAATGTGTCATGATCCCACCTAAACTCAACTTTTAGTAAACATCAAGAAGGAAAGCAAAAAGACAAATCAATGTTCAAGAAAGCTACATAGGCTTTAGAAAGATTTTAGATAGTGGTAAGGTGAAATTACTTATAAGACATCTTAATCAAGAGTTAATCCTATTCTTCCCTTGAATATTTTTCATGTCATGAATCTTTGCTCATTATGGAATAATTTTCTATTTCAAAGTTTGAGGTCTTTCAAGACTTCCCCTACATTTTTGAGCTCCAAGATGATTATTGACAATGAGTAATAGGCTCACCCAACACATGTGCAGTTCTTCTAGGGCCTTAAGACTAGCAATATTGATAGAATTTTTAGAGGATTATCTTATTTTATGAATGGAAAAAGCATCCCAAAGACTAGAAATCAAACTGAATTGTTTAGCATCAAGTTCAACAATGAGAATCAATTGAAATTCAAAGACTAGAAATCATCCACTTCCCTTTATTCTCACTTATTGGTATGTGCATAATTTTCTTATCAAATACTTTTTAACAAGACCAAGAATTAATCCTACTTTTATCATCATAGCTAAGAGCTTGCTTACCACCACAATTTTTACACATAAATAAAATATTATCCTTATGATCAAAATTATTAAACCTTACTATTCTTGAGCTTGCATTTTCATGTGTTTCTTCCTCTAAATTCTTTGGTTGATTTTCAGGAGTCTCTTCTTCTTAAATCTTGTTGCAATTCTTATTCAAAGAGGTTAGTTGTTTAATCTCATCTTTTATATCTAATATTTCTTCCTTCACTTCAACATGAATAGAATCTAACTTAGAAAGTACTAGTTTCTTTGCATTCCTAATCATATGATGTAAAAGAAAATTTTCTTCTTTAAATTCACTATACCTCGTCACACTTATCATCTTATTCAGCCACAAGTGAGGAATTTTCATCGATAAGTGCCATGCATATGAGATGTGAATCTTTGGAAGAATTGCATGCTTCTTCTTCACTTTTCTCACCATAATCCCAACTTGTATAAAAGTTGGTCTTTTTTTTATTACTCATCATTAGATATATTCCTTAGTTGTACATTGCTGTCACTTGGATCACTAGGACATTCAAAGGCCATATGGCCTCTTCCTCCAAAAATGCAACATTCTATAGAAGAAAAATATAGATTAGAAGAATTTAAAATATTTCTACCTCTTTCTCTACCTTTGAAGAAATTAGGTCTTTGCTATTGTTGAGATGCCCCTTTGTTTCTTCTTGTAAGAAATCGTTGTAGTCTCCTTGAGAGAAGAGTAATCTCATCTTCATTTTCCTCATCATGCTCATTAACCTCCTTCTCCTTGGAGGTAGTCTTTACAACAATAGGTCTTTCTTAAATCACTCCATTTCTTATGAGATTCATTTCATAGGTGATAATAGCACTTTGAAGTTCCTCAAATTTTAGAGTTGAGAAATCTCTGATTTCCTCCATGGCTATCACCTTAGGTATAAACTCTAGTCGAAGAGTTCTAATCATTTTGATAATTACATCAATTTCTTGCAGATCCTTTTCTATTCCTCTAATTACTACAATAAGATCATTAACTCTAGAAAAATAATCCTTAATTTTCTCACCTTCTCTTATTTTGAGTTTATTGTATTCACTTTGTAAAACTAACAATTTTGATTGCTTAACACTAGAGGTTCTTTCATAAGTAGCTTCTAAAGTTTCCCAATTTTCTTTGGCCATTTTACATCATGCTACCCTATTAAATTTAGATTTATTCAATTCACAATATAAACAATCTTTTGCTTTTGAATTAATCATGAACTTATCCTTTTCCTCTTGAGACCATTTTTTGTGAGGCTTGATGATGTTGATGGTGCCATTGATGGGTGGAGCATAGCCTTCCAAAATTGACTCCCATACTTCAAAATCCATGGATTTGAAGAACCCTTGCATTCTAGCTTTCCAATAGGAGAAGTCAAATCAGTTGAACATGAATGGCTTTGTGTAATATGTCCCCTCCATTTTTCACTCTTGAAGTTGATGATGAAACAAAGAGTACCAAGCTCTGATACCACTTGTGAATCGTTGACCTTAGAAGTGGGGGGTGTATGGTGGGGGTGGATGAATAAGTTTCCCAAATTAAGACTTAAACAAACAATGAACACACACAAAATTTAACATGGTTCCCCAACTTGGGTAGTCCACACTCAAAGGATAGATTGCAAGCACACCTCCAAACTTTGTTGCTCTCAAAATGTGGTTGAAGGATCCACATCCTATTAAGTTTTTAAGCCTTGCTTCAGAGTGTTATCCCAAAATACCAATCACTCAACTTCACAAGGTTCCATCAGGCTTGAAAATGTGGTTTCAAGGCTTCCACAACCTTTACAATCTTGAGCTCTACACTAGAGTGTTGTACTACAACACTAACAACTCAATCCCATAGGATCCCAACAAGCTTAAGCAAGATGTCTTCCCACAAGAAGCACATCAATCCCACAGGGCAATAAGAGAGAATAATTACAAGGGATAAATGCAACTAAGTTTGTTGATCCTTGTACAATTAGGTACAACACACTTTACAATGCCAAAATGATAAGATAATGATGAGCAATAGAGAATTCAATGATTATACAATGAATACAATAAGGCTTGCACATTTCCCAATGCGTATCAAGTCTTCTTATAGCTATCATGTTTCTAAATCCATCTTAGAACTCATGCAACAACTAGGAAATGATCACAAATAGTCATAGGAGATGTATTTCTAATGCCTAAGACATCTCTTTAAATTTGCCTTTATTTTTTTAAAGACGTCTTTGTTTCTTACAAGACATCTTCTTGAAGTCTCCATTCTAAAATACATCTTTGTCTTATAGAAGACATCTTTCTAAAATTTTTTTTGCATTTTGTAAAGATGTCTTTTCCTTGTGGAAGATGTCTTTGTCTAAGAAAGATGTCTTGTTGTTTCTAAAGACATCTTTGTCTAAGATTACTCCAATTCTTCCAAGATGTTTGCTATTTTATAGAGATGTCTTTCATCCACTTTCTTTGTCTTTTGAATGAATCATTCCTTGTCCATAGCCTTGATCTTCCACATTCTATAATGACGATAACTTTTCTTGTATAGTATCTAGTCCTCATCCACGTTCTTTGAATATTCATTTGAAGATCATGTGGATGACCTCTTCCTTTAAGCTCTTAATAGTTCATTCCTTGTCCTCTTCAACTCATCTAGGTTTCCCATGTACTAAGTCCTACAAACACAATAATCATACAACCATGGAAACAATCTTTGACTCCATTTTTCTTAATGTTTTAACACACACCAAAACACATTAAAGGGTCAACAAGCTTGATGTATCCTCCACCTGCATGATTTACACATCTTTGCCCTTCACTACCTCATAAAGCAGACATTCCCATTTCTTGTATTCCTATTCTCCACATTTCAATCATTGTAGTTTTGATGAGCTATTGCCTTGACCCTTGCCTCCCATGTCTTGGCCCTTCTTGGCTTTACCCTTCTCATTAAATCTTTCAATCTTCTTATCTTAGCTACCCTCTTTGTATTCAGATTTAGTCTTGGATCCCTTATCAAATCTATATCCTTTCTTCTTTTCATTGGAAGTTTATTTGCTTCTATTTCCAAATCCACCTAATTTCTTCTTAGACTTGAGTGTTAAATCATAAGCCTTATCAAGGATTTATGGCTTATAAAAGGACAAATCTTACTAGTATGTCATTCTGAGGCCCCTAAAAAGATTGAAGCTTGCTCCTACTCCTTCCAATTTACCGTAGCTTGATGGAATAGATCACAAAATTCAATGTAAAATTCTTTGACATCCTTGTCACCTTACCTTAGGAATTTCAACTTCATAATGGTTTCTTATCTCTAACGAGACTATTCAAATTTCCTTTTCAACCTCTAATAAGTTGACCATTTCATCTTTCATAACCCTAGGACTCCATTTCCTAATAAGGAAAGCCATATCCTCTAATCTAGATTCAACAATAAGTACCCTCAAGTTATTTAGTACCCCTTCCAACTAAAAATTCTTCTCAAGTTCCTTTAGCCAACTTGCAAAAGCATTAGTACCATCTACATCATTTAAAGCCTTCAACTCTACATATGGAAGTCTTGAAGCATTGAATGCTCTTGCAAGCCTTGCTTCTTCTTCATTGTCAAGCTTTCTTGAATAAGTATTAAACATCACCAAAGCTCTTGGAGTTATCATGTGAAGAATAGGATTCTCTTCAGTTGGAATCCTTGGCTAATGGTTTCCTACACTCCCATAGCTAGATTTTCCATCTTCTTCATATGCTTCATCTCCACCTAGCTATGAAACTTCTTTATATGAACATACATGTCCTTCACCTCTATGTTCTAGATATGGCTAGGACCAACATGTTTGTCTACCTTTTCACTAATTTTATCTAATCAAGTAACCATCATCTAGAAGATAAACTTCATGTTCTCCATGTCCCAATTCAAAGCCTGCAACTATCTCTTCTTGGGTGTCATTTGAAATTGACAAAATCCTCAACCAATTTCAAGCAATAATAAAACTAAGCTTTGATACCAATAATGCTAGAGTAGGTTTACTTTAATAATTAAATCACCTTCAATGCACTAAATCCAAATATTATGCAAAGAACACTCTTTGCTGGAAAATAAGAAAACTAGGTATCTTCAATTAATTTATTAGAAAATTACAATAGGGTTCATACAACCCACAAGCATTCAAAACTTGTTACACTCAATCGATATTGGAGAGCATGAATTCTCAATACAAGACACAACCAATATAAATCTCTCCCACAACCCGAGACTGAAATCTCAATTCACAAGTGAGATACAAGAGAATAGAACACATAGACCAACACAATATAAGCTAATCCTAGAGCTGCACTTGCCTATTACACTCATCCAATATGCTCAACCAATCTCTCTTTTCCAACTCTCCACTCTCAAGAGCATTTTCTCTCCCTCATGTTGCATACAAGCTCTCTCTCCTTGCATACAATCTCTTCCCCTTTTTCATGGATGGATACATACATAATTATAAAGATCCAAAAACCTATGAAGCTTTCTATTTGTCTTTCTAGATATTTCTTACAAGGATTTGAAGTCTTTCGGATGTTTTCCAATTGAAATGCCATGTTATAGATTTTTCCCTTACCATCTTAGATGTATCTAGCTTTGCTAGGATATCTATGGTGAGATTCTTTCTTTTGGAAGAGACATCGACTATTTTTTGTAGATGTCTATCTAATCCATAGACATCTATAATTCTGCATAGATGTCTATGCTAAGATTTCTACATTTCTAAGTAGATGTCTATTCAAAGGTACCAAAAATAAAAATGCTCGTTTTAATGCTTGAAACTTCCAAATGCCTTCAAACAAGTCCCCATAGGTCCTGGAACCTCCTAAAGTCATCAAAAGGAGCCAAAAACACCTTCAAACATTCCAAAACATCCAAGAATCATCATCATAAAAAATCAATACAATAAAACACACAAAAATAAGACATAGTCATCCAAGTCTTCTCCAAGTGTAAGACCTACAAAAACAACTTGTAGAATAAGCACAAGGGAATCAAAAGAGATGTTTCTACACTAAGCCAATGCTAACAAAAAAATTTCATAGTAGGCTTTAGCAAAGAAGATGAGTGGAGGCCCTCCTTCTAGTGCTCGAAAAATTTGATGCTAGAGAACTAAGAAATTTTAATGTGGAATAATTTTAACTTTAGATCCATGAGTGATGAGTAGAGGGTACCACCTATGCCCAACTATATGAATCACAAGCATTCACATGCAATCCTATTGAATTCCATGAATGGAACTAGTATGGTATCTAGATTATTAAGCATTGATTGTAGGTCACTATCTTTCCACTTGGACTGGTGATAGCTTTGTCACATATGGTTTATTCCAAAATGAGGCATATGATTATTGATGCTGTGTAGCTCTTAAACTAAATGGATAATAATGCATAAATTAATTATTTAAACTACTTAATAATAAGAAGATAAATATTATACTATGCTAAGGATGAAGAGTACCCATTCCCAACTTATCATACTCATCCTAAACTCACATATCCACTGCTAGGATTACCAAGTGTTATGCTACTAGATGAACCAAGCAATAACAATGTTGGGATTACCAACCAAATATGTGTTTACGATCGAAACTGATCGCACTCATTCTGTCAATCGATTAACATGCATAGAAATGTAAATGTTAAATAAGTACATAGAAAATAAATTGTATTGCAAGTAAAATTTTTCTAAGTCAAAGTGCTATAATGAATAAGAATCAATCTTGATCTTATTGCTATTCATGGAATGTGTCCAACTACAATGCCACCCAAATAAGACACTATACAACTAACTCAAATCCACATTGTTGGCACTCACTAACTATTTGCTAAGATTATGAAATAAAACTACAAGAGTCTGGCTACACTATTAATCAAATGGTGTCAAATATGTGATAGGTTCTTGCATATTTGGTAGTTCCTTGATGACAAATGGTTCTTCAAGAGCATTAGACTAACTGAATGTTGTGAACAAGGCTATGGTGTAAGGGTAATTGTTGGTATTTGGAGGATTGGATTCATTCAACACCAACTCTTCATGTTCAATCATCCTCTGTAGATCATCTTTAAGGGATAAGGAAAAATTAGTATCATGACTAGCCAATTGATGCTATTGGCAAAACCTATCAAGCTTACAGTATTTTGGTAGTTTAAGATCATCTTTGGCTACTACCATTGGGTCTCTAGCTATCTCGCAAAGATGATCATGCCTCTTACAAGCTTCCTTGGACAAGTACTTATGTTGACTATGATTTCCTTTAAGCAACTATTCTAGCAGCTCAAAAGGTTTTATGGGCAACTTTGTGTATCTAGACCTATCCTTGCATTCAGTGTTTGATTTTGTTTGATTGGAAGAATATGAGATAGATAGTTACAATGGGGCAAAAGATGTATTGTGCTATGTTTTTTTCTCCTTCATTTATTTAGTATATTTTACTACAACAGTTATAGTTGCTTGTGCTAACTTAGTCTTATCCCTGTCCCTCCTTGTGTGTTGATTTTTATAGGCCACATAAGCGAGATTGTTGTTGATCTTGGCAGCCTCCTTAATGTTCTTAAATTATAAGAAATCTTGGCTAAGTGATTGAGGTTCTAAGTAGTACATTTCTAACTTGATAAAATCATTGACCATTTTCTTGAAAATGCCTAGCAAGTGGATTTCAGAGATGGACCCCAAAATCTCATTAAGTGTTACATTCCATCTTTGAATAAACTTTTAAACTAGTTTAAATGCCCCCTATGCCACTTTGATGAGTTGGTATAAAGTTGTATTAGGCTTTGGATTGTATTTGAAGTGGTTAACAAACTTAGTTATCAAGTCATCAAGATAGGAGATAGAATTAATATGAGATACAAATCAAGAGATTTTCTTGATAAAGTTAGAAAAGATTTGTAGCACAGTATGTGGCCAAGCTTATAACAAAAGACATTCAAAGTGAAAGGTAATAATGTGTGCATTTGGATCATCTTCACCATTGTACTTGGTGAATTGGGGGATGGGGATACCTATGGATAATGTTATTTGTGGAACAACTGGGCTAACGGGATCATCTTGGTAAAATTCCATGACTTTTACTACTTTGGTGGTATTGGATTTAATCTTTTCTAGCTCCTTGATAGGGTTTTGAATTCTTTAGATGGCTTGATCCACATCTTGTGGAGCTCCTGAGGGCTACACTAATGGTTGGATAGTTTGTAGCTGTGGATGTGAAATAGACAATGGTATGAATTGCAAGGGTCATGTGGCTTCCATTGTGGTAGGATTGAACATAGAGTATGATGTTTGTATAGGGACATGGGAAACAAAAGGAGTATTGAACACAAATGGATCATGTGAAACATGTGGAATTTTCATTCGAGAAGAGGGATTGACCAAAATTATAAAGGGTTGGGGCATAGAGAAAATTACTAATGAAGGTTTAAGCACAATGATGAAAGAAGTTAAGATGAACAAGGAAGTAAATAAAGCAGCTAGTTATGACACTTGATTTGTGGAGGCCATGGAAGGCACTTAGTTTATTACAGTGATAGGAAACATAGAGTTAAACATGCTTACTTTAGGGATGGATTGCTGCAAAAGGTCCCCTAAGTGCATATATGTCTTGTAATAAGCCCCAAACTCATCTTGCTTCTCTTGGTCTCACTCTAGGCTACCTTCCTCACTCACTTCAACCTCATCATTAGCCTCTATTAATTATGTTAGCATGTGCCGATAAGGTTCCATCAACTCAATATAGTCATAAGGGGAGGAAATGCACTCCTTCATGTTCCTCTGGATAATTTTGAATTACCATTTGGAGTTTAGTTTTTTGAAAGGGATACACAAACTAGCTTGTATCTTTGCATAAATCAAATTGTAATAATCCTCATTTATGTTTTTATATAAGGGATGTTACTAGACACGTCTAAAAGATTGACAACGGTTGGGTCTTTGAGGTCATAGATGTAAGTGAAGTTCTAGGTTGAGGTCATGTCAACAATATCCTTAGGTAATACATTAGATACAAAAGGCATAAAATAGTGAAAATCCAACGTATTAGTAGATGTAGTGTAAATACTTCAATTGCATAAATATAGCAAAGTATGTAATGCAGTTACTGTTACATCATAAACACAACAACAACATTATGAAACTATAATTATGATTATAACTATAAATGCAAAAATAGTGCAGAAACTGCAACAGTGTAAATGAAATTGTAACTCTAATCATAACTGTAAATGTAAAAGCTAGAGAATGAGATAGAGTAACTAGAAACATAGTGTTTTAAATATAGAATTTTAAGCACAAGATTTTTTGTGGCAACACTAGAATAAAAGGTTAAAATGGTACAGCATATTGTCCCAACGTATTTGAGGTAGCACTGGGAGAAAATGGGAAAATAGCTATAGTGTATTTGTCCTAGCATATTTGAGGTAGCAATGGAAAAAATGGGAAAATTGAGCAAATTTTAAGAATTCAATAGAGTTGAGACAACGTATTGAAGGATTTGGAAACACTACAAATGCTTATGGTTAGGCTAAAAATGTTGTTATAGAAAAATCATAAGCAAGATGGTAAAACTCAAAAATTTTGGTATCAAAAATCACTTAAAATTAGCTACTATTCACTAAATATGCTACTGTAAAATGGATAAAATAGACAAATAATGCTTACACTCAAGTTTGGGCAAAGAAATTAGGTAGAGGTCCTCCTTCTAGCATCAAAAAACTATAGCGATGGAAAAATTCAATCTAGAAATCAAATTGATCCATGTGAAATAGTCTTACCTCAAGATCCATAAGCCTTAGAAAGAATCTAAGGTACCTTAGGTAGTCTAGTCGATCTCCTAAGGACTTGAAAGTCTATTACCAAGTGAAACAAGGGAAAATAAGAAAGAAAACAAATGAACAATGGATCCAGCATTATATTTATGAAAATTGAGAGAAAGACTAAAAAACGATGCAGCCAAAAATAAACTATAAAATTTGTATTAAATGTTGCAAAAATGCTATGAAATAGATTCAAAAGGTATAAATTGATTGGCTTTTCCAACCTAAGAGGATAAAATAGTTTAGAGATCTCTCTAAAATTGTCATTTGAGATCTAGCATAGGTAGGAAGAGTGTGTTTTCTAACTGATTTGCACATGTCTATGCTAATAAATCTACTCTTTAATAATAACTACAATTGATTCTATTTGCTCACTCGAATCAAAGCTAAGGAAGAAAGTTTCCAAGGTCACAAGAAGTCCCTCCATGTTAATAAGGTCTTCAATGTACCGAAAGTTTTCTGCTTGTCAAAAAGGATCCTTAAAATGATATCAACTCTCACTTAAATAGGTCTTAATTTGTTGTTTCTCTATTGATTAGGCTCTAACAAGTTTCCTGGGCATTTACACAACATTTTTTACCATTTTTATGATCCAAAAATCTAGTGTTTTAATCATAAGTTTTTTTACTACAGTGAATTTAATAATAGCATTTTTGACATCATATTTGATAATTACAACTCAATTATGTTGTTCTAGTATAATTCACTGTGTATTTCACATTTTTCACCATAAATTACATCTTAAAAAATAAAAAAGTTATGGGATTTTGATAAAATATGATCAAAAAGTGAATCCTTTGAAGGGATATCAAGGCATTTGTTTTTGCTTTTGAATCTAATCAAAACTACATGATAAAATTTGGCTATATGGTTTCTTTGTTTATAATTGAAATCTTCTTTGAGGTGTTTCATGTACATTTAGTACTTCTTGTTAAATTAGTCCAACACGATACTCCACTTGTGAATGAATTCCAATTCTAAGGATTGGTACTAACTTTTTGCTTCTTTAATAAATGTCCTTGAAAATAGTTTTAGCTTCTACCACATGTTCTTGATGTTTTTTAAGGCACTGACATTATCAAAGGCTTGTAAATGATGCTAAGGATCAACATTATATCCCCCTTCAAACTTAGGAATATTGTTCATATCTAACCTATTAATTCTACTATCCTTCTGATGTGTGATAGAAATTTGAATTACTTCTAAAATATTAAGCATATTTCTTATAGCCAAGAATGGTTCATCATAGTCATTGCATTCATGATGGCTCCTATCATGGCCATGTCTTCTATGATGAGATCTATTATGCCTCTATTCCTAATGATGATCCTCTTCCTCTCGTGGTTTTCCTAAGCTACTAATTCCCTTCATCATGATGGGATTTTCAATCATCTCCATCTCAATCCTGATCACTCCTCCTTCAATCTCAGTGATGGCTCCTTTTATCAGAATTGGATGATGAGGAGGATAATGAATGTGGAGGACTAGGAGAACAGTGCCTACTAGTCCTTCTCCTATGATCCTTTGCTTGGTCTTTATCCTTATCTTTTCCTTTCTTCTTATCTTTAGATGAATGACAAGGAGATCTTTGACTGGATGTTTTTTGGGCCTTGGACTCTATTCTTCCTGCATATTTATTTTTCTCTAAGCTTGATTGCAACTTTTGATGAAGGGTATCATCCTCAACAAAAGGAAGAGAATCTATATATTGAGATAGCCTTGAGAAGAAATTAGGGCCCTCTTTCTATGATTACAGAAATAATGGTGTTAGAATCCTTTTTCCTTTGGAGGCTTCATGACATGTCTCCATTTGCCAATCGTTTCTAAGCTATGATTTGAAGGGCTAATAGGCTCTAAAGGCATGGTTTTTTACCTTATACTCTAGCCCTATTGATTGAATTCCCAACCTCATTATTTGGACCAAAAGCATGGTAGGAACAAATCAATTGGTAGGCAACACAATGTTACCTTCCATGTCTTTTCAGCATAACTACTCATCCTGATGAATAATGAAGGTGAAATCCAAATAGTATGGCTCTGAATGTGCATAGACTACCCTTTACTACTAAGGTTTCTTGCTAGTAGTTATTTTGGTCTTATTGCTAAGGTTTCTCACCAGTAGTTATTTTGGTCTTATCATATTGTTGATTGGAATCATCAACATGGGGTGGTGATTCATTCCTATGAGAAGAAGCTATTTTACTAATATAGAAAAAATGTGCCTTGATATAATAATATTATAATAATGTTGGATAAAATATAAATCATTATATTTTCCTTACAATAATTCTATATGAATTCACTATTTAACAATAGTTAGCATACTTAGCTAAACTACATCCCCAGTAATGGCACCAATGATGAGTAGTGGGTAGTTCCTACACCCAACCATACGAATCACAAGCATTTAAACATGATATGGTTAAATTCTATAGACTTATTTACCTAAGTGGCTAATATTCCTAAATGGTGAATTGTATAGTTGCAAGTTGTTATCTTTCAAATCCACACTTTTTTTAATTTGTGTGTATGGTTAAGTGTGGTTGAGGCATAAGATATTCATTTTTATAATTTCTTTTAATGTTATATCTTTATTGCTAAATTCTTAAATTCTTAAATATTTAATAATTAAGTTAATTAACTAATTAACTACTTTATTATCTAATTAGTCTAACATAGAGTATCCATTCCCACTTGTTGTACACATCCTAAACCTATATTACTACTACTTGGTTACCAAGTGTCTATTATTGGGTGTACCAAGTATCCATTGTTGGGATTACTAGGTGTTAATATGTTATGCTTGAAGTGGTTGTACTCACATGCTTATGAATAATAACATTAACTACTTAATAATAATAATGTAAATTTCATATAACATAAAGTGCTAAAAAGTAGATTATGCTAATCTAAGGGTTGTAATGAATAAAGGATATCTCAATTTTATTGATATCCATGCAAATGTGTCTAGGTACATATGCACTCAAGTAAAATGTCATACAATCTATTCAATCCATACTACAGGCACTAAAAGGAAAAATATTCTATCTCTCATGAGAAGAAACTATAATAATTCAATTAAGGTTATGACTGAAAGGTATCATACTGCAGTGGTGTCCACATTTATATAGGTAATGACTACATCAGCATCAATGTACCTACATCAACACATCCTACCATGTGTCGACAAGAACGTGGTTGCATAGATGAGCATGCACAAACACAGCCTATCTTATTGATGGTTCATCACTATGTGAATCATGTTATCATGTGTACTCGATATCAAATTTAGCATCATATATACCAATGAGATTACATGTTCTTAGTCTCAACTATCCCCAATGGCATACTAATAATTCACTATCTAAAGCAATATCAATGCTATAGGCATACTAACAATCCTCTAATGTTTTAAAGAAACAAAAATCCAATAGAGGTACTCACACTTCTTCTCTTCCATATGATGGGGCTTATGAAAAGAGCTTCACTAATGCATCCTAGTGGGAGATGCCACAATCACAAAGATATCTATCACCAATAGGTCTCACATCTTAATGTTAGTTCTAGGAAAACAAATAATCATACATTGCATTAGAAAAATCATAAAATCATAAGTCATGATGAGGGAGTTACATGAATAAGACCTACATAGTAATGGAATAAAAGGAATCAAACCATCACAAGAATTTGTTATAAGAGGTCTAAAACATACATTATCAAATCCTATTAAGATTTAATTTAAATCATCATTAAATGGTAAAAAATTTTAATTGTGACCTCACCACTAATGGATTACAACTTGCATTGCATGCTAGCAACTAATAGTGACCCTATCACTACCTAACTGTGAAGTGACAGTCCATACATTTAAGCATTTATGCTCTGTCACAACCTCATTGCAAGTATGTTGTGCCCCTCTTTGGAATTCATCATGACTTGGCTATGATTCTATTATTGAGACATAGTAACCTATCATAATCCTAGTTGAAACCCTAGGTTTGTTGTAACCTCATCGCGATCATTTTACACTTGTGTACACTATCATAAGCTATTATGAATTTTGGATTTTCTAGCTCAAACAGAAGTTAAGTTTGACTTGCTAGCATGCCCCTAGTCCCAATAACTTTGAACCTTGATCCTGCAAGATATATATGGCAAAATAAAAAACCAATAGAGACAAACAAACAAAAATTAGCACTGTACATGAAACATTAAATCCTCATTCTTAATAAATAGATAAATACATCACATATTCACATCATAAACTAAGTACTCAAGTACAATCAACTTATATATCAACTCTATTAAAGAAGTCGATAAAGATCCCCACTTGTGCTACTGCCATCATAAGTTGAAATCTCTTATTCAAGCTCCAACCTTGTCATACTTTGCTATATTCTTCTTATTTAAAGTATCATGGATTAGCAAGATGTCCAAACTTTATCCAACAAGAGTATTTATATATAAAAAATTTAGAGTTCAATGGTTGAGATTAAAGCTTAGAAAGATTACTACCTCTACTTAATAATTATTTTTAAAAATCTAGAATATAAAATCCTATTTCTTAAAAATCAAGGGTTTTATAAAATATAAAATTCAACAAACAATATATAAAACTAATTTTTAAAACTCAAATTCTAAACCTTTCAAATGAATACAACCTAATAAAAAATAACTAAATGCACCAAACTAAACTTAATAAAATATAATAAAAATATTGTACATCCATATACTTGTCATATTACCCATGTCATGCCTTCCTACTCATGGTTACTTCCATCTAGCCAAACAATATTCATGTGTTTAATCAATACAAAAAATACATTACTAATATTAAATTGCACTAACATAAGGAAAATAAACACACCCATAAAACACATACAATAATATGCATGCTATGACCACATAATAATGACCTTCTACCACTAAGACACTAGGATACTAACCTAGGTGGTAAAATATAGGGTGATACAATTGATTTGAAGAGTGGATATTAGCAAATTAGAATTAGAATAGATGATGAATGGAAAAATCCTTTCAAGACTCTACATGATTTATTTAAATGACTTGTGATGCCATTTGGTTTAACAAATGCACATATCACTTTCATGAAATTGATGCATGATGTTCTTAAGGAGTTGATTGGAAAATGTTGCATTATTTTCATTGTTGGCATTCCTATTTATAACTCAAATGAAGAGAACTATGCTAATCATTTAAGGCTCATGTATCAAAAGTTGGATAAGGTTCAACTCATAATCAATATCAAAAGGTAAAATTTCTTACAAAGAGAGATAACATACTTGGATCATGTTACTTCTAAATATCAAGTGAAGATGTAGGCAACCAACGTAAAGGTTATAAAGGAGTGATCAATTCCAAAGAATGTTTGGAAGGTACATTCTTTTCTTGGCTTAGCATGCTTCTATAGGATATTCATTAAATATTTTAGTGACATTTCATGGCCAATAATTTATTTTTCTTCAAGAAGAATCAATCTTTTAGGTACGATGATGAGATGCAAGGGTGTTTGATTATTTAAAAGAAAAGATTACAAGTGAATTGGTACTTGTACATCCAAATTTTAAACAAGTTTTTTAAGTGGAGGTGGATGCGAGTCAACTAGGAATTAAAAGGATATTATCATAAGAAAAATGACCCATTGCATTTTTTTTATAGAAGCATGAATCAATGAAAATGTAGAGCATTATTGATGAGTGGCAAGATACCCTACACTCAACCATACGAATACGAGTGTAGCACACGTGATCCGGTCGAACTCCACAGACTAAGTGCCTACACGCCCATGGAACACTTAGGCTTAATTATTTGTTATCTTCCCAGACTTACTTGTAGTTGTCATAGTGTATGGTTAAGTAAGTCCGAGGTATATGATTTTTATGGTTTTTATGTTTTTGTCTCCTATGCTAGCAAGGTGAAGGATAGAGAGACTAATTACTAACTTTAACTAATGAACTAATTCTAAATTAACCTAGCATCAGCATTTGTTCCCACTTACCGTACACACCCTGAACTGATGTGACCATGGCTACCAAATGCTAATCATTGCTGGGATCACCACGCATAACGCACGTGCTCAAAGTAGTCATACTAAGGCACTTAACTAGGAGAGAAGGGTTGAGAAGGAAAAAATTAAATAACAAGTAATAAATAACAATAATAAAATCCTATTCCATGCACTGCAAGGTTTATCCAAGAAGCTCATCTTTATTGCCATACACAACCTTGTGTTCAGGTACAATGTTTGCTTGAATAAAGATTCGTTCACTTTAGGACTCCTACTACGGGCACATGGAAAATATTCTATCTCTGGAGTGATCAATCTACCAGAGTTTCCCTACTTTCTAGCCTAGGATGAGGAAACAAGGGAGAGCCACCTCTTATTTATAGATATGACGACGCACTGCGATATCACGTCCCATCATACCCTCATGACTAAATGAAAACTTGTCCTCGAGTTCATTACAATAATATTGGGAGGGTATGGGATTATTAACTCAAAGGAAACTAATGGGGTGACATGTGAATAGATCATCATTACAAGACTTGACAAAACTGGTGTTCATAACAACAAGAGTGAACACCTTATTACATTGACATCAGGCCTTATTTGGCAACTTGAGAAAGAAGAGAGAAAGAAGTGTTTTTGCTGCCAACACCAAGATTGCACCTTTTGTTGTCCATCGGGAAGCACACCATCGATCTTGCTCCTTGCATAGCTACTTCAGCACTGTTCCATTCCAAGCATTCCTTCTAGATCCCCTCTGTTGTTGCATGACTACCATTTGCACACACAACACATGTTTATTAGCAAGGGTAATTGAATCATATGTAATTGATACCTTACTTCGGTGAAAGTCCATTGGCTGAGTTGTGGTATGGCTGATATGGGTCTAGAGATATATTAATGATGACTATCGAAGGTGTAGGGGTTATGAAAAAATTCAAAAAATCAGGGCTAGAAGAAAATCGAAAAAATTGGGCCCCATACCCCCATGACTAATCGCGAACCTCCGGTAGCGTTAGAATGGAGAAAGAAAAAGGAAGAAGAAAGATAGATAAAAAGGGACAACTATAGCATCGATGAAATGGATGTCAAGATGGAAATGAACAAAATAAAATTAATTGCAAAAATGTTAAGGGAAAGAATTTAACAGGTGCACCAAATAGGAATGTCAGTGGGTCCTCCCCAAAGTAGGCTCATGCCCTTAATGCCCTAACAAACCCACATTCAAAGAGTCCGCAGGCTCTGGGAATGTCATTTGGAACAAGAGTTAAAGTCTTAACCATAAGAGGTTACCAAAAAGAACACAATGTATCTACCAAAATATACACTAATGATACAATCAGCAATGAGGTGAACAATGGAGAGAAGGAAGGAGAGAAGAGAATGGAATGGAATCCCAAGAACAAGGTGGGTACAACCCCTTGTGTATTTCATGATTAATGTGACTTGGAAAATCTCATTCCAACTCTGGCCTTAAACCAACCACATCCAGTGATTTCGCATCAATGCATTCGGTCAAACCATCCTCTTGAAGTAACAAGAATGCACCTCCAAAGAGCCACCACCATTCTGACAAAATAAAGAAAAGAATGGGAAGCCAGAAGGCCTTAGTTAGAGGGAACACTTTTGGTTTCATAACTAGTGCTTGTAGCCCAAGTGATTATTTTGTCTAATGGGTGTGCTTTGAATTCTCACTTTTTCTTTTTCTTTTCTTCTCTTTTTTTTTGTGTTTTTTGTTTTTATGCGTGAGAACCACACCATGCAAAGACTTCTTATTTTTATTGTCTCAGCTTCCAATAATTGGGTAACATCGAAACGGTAAGAAAACGTAAGAAGAAGACATCCAAGCACCTAAGAGAATGGCCAACACAAATGCATCAAGTTCCCTTGAAGTCACACCCTTTTCAATCCTTGCGTCCTTCCTTAGTTTGAAAAATGCCCAGTCATCGATTCGTTAAAGTTCTTATTATGAGGGACTGTACATTTCCAAGCCAAGAGAGACCATGGACTTTGTGGATGGATGGATGAAGTGAACTCATTGGTTGCCATATCAAAAGAAGCATACCTTAGTTTCCACATCATGACTTAAAGGTAAAAACAAAAAATTAGCAATCAACATGAAAATAGTACACACCATCATTCTAAACACTTATTGGGTGACAAACTTATAGGATGGATCACACACACACACACACAAATGAAAAGGTATAACGACATTGAAAAACAAAAACAAGAAAAGATAAAGAAATTTGTAAAACAAAAATGTGTAAGACAAAAATATGTAAAACAAAAACGTGTAAAAAAAACTAAAAAGAACTAAGGGCCTCCAATGGTTAGCATAGGTGGCCATCTCCCCCATGACTGAATTGCAAGGGAGAGATCTGAAATAATGAGCATCTATTTGAATTTTTTAAAAGTGTCCAACTTCTTCCCACTAATGTTCTCAGATTAAGGGGTGGAAATTGGCGATGCTCATACTCCAATGTATCTATGCCTCCGTTGTTAACATGAGTTGTACCTCCAATTCATTCCGTGCATATTAAGTTGCTCTTTCTAGTAGCTTTCAACCATGGGGTGTCTACTACTGGTGTGGTTGCTACATACAGGCATCTTTGGATTTGAATCTCTTGGGCACACTGATTACATGAAAGAGATGCTAAACATTCTTCCATGTCATCACCCTCTAAGTCACTATATGTGATGCACAGAACTTTCTTCTTCTCAATCTTTCCATAAATATTTACCTTAGATATCTCCAAGAAAAGATTGCGGATCCTAAGGCATGTGTCTATTGTGCTTAGCCATAGCCTTCCCATTATAATTGGGAAGCCCCCGTTGTTGCTGTTAACTTCTATCACCAGAAAGTCAGATGGATAGGACCAACCACCTACAGTGGTAACAATGTCCTCCACTGATCCCAAGGGAATGGTGATGGACTGGTCTACCAGCTCTAGTTGAATGTTGCTCTCCTTAAGTTAGGGTAGGTTCTAGGCTTGATACATTTCCCTTGAAATTAAGTTGACCTCGAAACCTGAGTCAAGAAGAGCCTTATGTGGTTTGTTCCCAGTGATTTGTAAATAGATTAAGGGACTCCTAGGGGTCAGATAGTTTCCTAGGAAGGTGGCCTACCTTGATCCAATCAGTTACGGTATGTGTTAACATAACCGTATGTGTACAGCTCTGCTGTTGGACTGAAGGGTGCTCCGAAGTGTTAGATGGTGGAGGAGTGTACATGGGCTCAACCACGTGTTGTTGCGAGAGATTTTCCAGGATTTTGGTTCTGAAGGAAGGTCTTCTCTTTTTACAGTTGTCAGAACCAGCAGCGAGTTGAATGTTTACAACTCTCGTAGCGTTACATTATTGTGGTTGAGTAGGGAGTTCCCCTTGCATTGTTGGAGCAGGAGGTGTTGTGGGAACTACCGGTGGAAGAGGTGCAGATGGAGTTGGAGGATGGTAAGTATGTGGGGTGCCTCTCAGAGGAGGAGTCCTCCTAAAGTACTCCCAAACTTGGTAGTGACGTTGGGGAGTTGTGTAACTCATAGAGTCAC